>JACVVK020000502.1:412500-468033 GCA_018292915.2 Batillaria attramentaria
AGCTCGGCTCGGCACAGAGAGACAGACTTCGGCGCACATATCCATCTCTTTTGAAATGCTCATAGCACCGCAGGGCTAGAGGACGAGGAAGTGAAAGCCTGCTGCCGCTAAGCGCTACTTTATGTGCAAAAATACACCTTGCTATTCACTCTGGTGCATGCGACAGTATTTGTTTTCCACGCAACCAGCCACAGCCTTCTCTTCGAAAGGTGGACGTGGAATTCTTAGCGTGCACGCTTGATATTTGTGCGTGCGTGTGTACACGAGTGCGGGACAGACACCGTAAACGAGTCTGCACGTGAGTTTGACCTGATTTAGAAAGGAAAAACCCATCCAAAATCCTGTCCACCAGGGATTCGAACCGGGCGGCCTAGGGTGCGAAGTCGGATACATTAACCACTACACCAAATCCCCTTGCACTAAGAGTAATCTTGAACAAGGCACACTCCATTGCTCGTGCACCACCGCTTCCTTGCAATAAATAAACGGGCAGCAGAGAGCTGGCGTCAACCCCCAGGAAGATTTATCCATCTCCACAAGCAGGTCGACAGTCCATTGAATCAGAGGAAGTACCTTGTCAACAGCACACAAAACCCCACACAAACCTACTTCCTCTCCCTTACGCTGACCTCGACAGCTCTTGTCAGGAAAGTCAAGTATCGGGTACAAATGTGATCATGACAAGATCGTTGCCGACACAGGGAGAACAGCGAGAGGTCGGCAATCACTGTAACTGTCAAAACCACACAAATAAATGCCACAAACCTACTTCCTCTCCGTGACTCTGACCTGTAGGAAAGTCAAGTATCAGGCAAGCAGTGATTACGACAAGATCATTGCCGACACACACAGAGAAAGGAGAGAGGCGAGTGGTAACCAAACAGCCGTCATTGTAACATGAAAGCGATGGAGAGGGTTGGTAAACTGCCCAATTTACAGGCAAGGCAAACGTGGGGTGTGTAACAGAATTGGGTGTTCTGGCTGACCAGTAAGCCGGTATTATGACGGTTCAGTGTGCATAAGGGCGATGGGTTCTGTAATAGAAAACGGCACGACAGTTTCTGCACTTTGTACCTAGACACCGGATTATCCAACACGCTCAGTTGTGTGACGGTAAAGAATGAACGGGAAAGTCGCAGTATTTTTCTGTATTTGAAATTATTCTTTCTGACACGCAAGTGTTCGACCGAACAGTGTCTACGTGCAAACAAAATTTATTTTCTGGTTTAAAAAAAAAAAAAAAAAAACCCCTAGAAAGACAGGAGAGAGGAAAGCTGACGGAGGGCTAAAACCTACACTCACTTTGTTACACACGTGAACCAAAAATTATCAGGACACTATCTACATTTTCGTAATAGAACTAATAAAAACAGCAGTTGCCTCATAAGACATTCAAACAGATCGAAAATCATTACACCTCACTGAAATGCAGGAAAAGTCAAACGTCTGATCGATATACGTAAGCAATACAATGGACTAGAGTCAGTTTGGCAGCACAGCACTTTGGGTGGTTCCATATAAAATATTTTTGCATTTGCTCGGTTTTTTTTTTTTTCAAAAGCACAAAAATAGTCGCAACCAATGCACACACACACACACCCCGGTCGCTCAATGTATACCATGCCATACCCTTAAGAAGAAAGAGAGAGAGAGAGAGAGAGAGAGGTTTCAAAATGATGAAAGACGAGACGTGCCTGGGTGTAAAAACGATTTCTCTCCCCCCCCCCCCCCCCCCAAAAAAAAAAAAAAGAACAACAACAACAAGAACAACAAACAAACAAACAAACAAAAACAAACAAAAAACCAACAGCAACAAAAAACAACAACAACAAAAACACCCCCCCCCCCAAAAAAAAAAAAAAAAAAAAAATCATGATGAAAATACAATAAAATAATGATAACAAGGAGAATTCATGAAGAAATAAATCAAATAAATCAAACAGAACGGATCATGAATGACAAAACGTACCTGTGTGTGACAGGATTTCCACACGCGTGTATATGAGAGCCAGTTAGCCACACGGCAAGTGATCACCACACGAATCCACCTTGCCTTCACCCCAATCACACACGCCACACACACACACACACACACTGAGGACAGCCCCTTTCCCGTCCACCACTCGCTAGTCGCTACAGCGCTCCGGGCTCATTTGCATACCTGTTGCGTCACCAACCCAGCTGACGACAGGCAGAGACATGCCCGACCTATTGTGACGTCATGTCTGTGATGGATGCGCGTTGCGTGTCACCTCATAACGGGACGACTGTATGTATACAGAACATGATGTTCTAACCTTTCGGGCGGCAACTCGGTTCTCAGGGGACGGAAGCTGAACCGAGCTGCCCTGAGAATTCCTGTGTCGGAAAGAACAGCCGACAACCTGCTCAGATACGACCGAGATTGGGAGATCATAGACATAATACATATATATGTGTCCATTGGGCGAGGTATGATCCAAGTGTGGTCGTGTTAACAGGGTCAGTCTGTACTGGCCGCCGTGTGAGCCAGATACAGATACAGATATCAAGACTGTCGATTCACGAAGTGAAATGTTCAAGTTCAGTCACTAACAGGTCATACAAGGATACTGCATGTCGGTCCCTGGTTTCTTTGGCGCGAGCGGACAAGAATGTGTGTGCAAGGTTGTGACGTAAATACCCCCCCCCCCCCCATCTCCTTTCTCCTGCCCTCTTAACTGTGCACCAGACTATATTAACATAATATAAGAATATGTTTGTTTAAAATCGACATAACCCCAAGACTCGAACCCAAGACCTCCCCGAAGTGTCTGATGATAGAAAGGTTCACCTATATTTCAAAACAATGGCCGCTATTGTCCTGAGCGGTGTTTGTAAACAACCGCCGAGCGTTCCGGTCATTTACGTAGGCCTACGTCATTCATCTACAGCAAAATAATGTCGTTATAAATTACGTCAAAATTCTGTCATCATTATTTCTGTCGTAATCTTGCGGCAAGGTGACGTGGAAAACAAAACTGTCCACCGCAAAACAACAAAGAAGGTATGTGCCAAGCGCAGCACTGTCGTCAGTGGTTTGTTTGTGTCGTTATTATGTGACAAGATAATTATACTGGGTTCTTAAACAACAATTAAATCAACGCTCCCACTGTCATTTTCACAATGGAAGTTCTCACTCTCTGCTCTGTCACGGGAATGTTCTCATTGTTCCAAGCGCACCCGCTAACCACTACAAAATGACACAAATGAGTGTTCCTAAGTACAGCACGGACACTGAAGACGACAAACAGACTGGTTTACAGGACTGAAAACACTAGTGCAAAGACCTGCTAAATGAGACCATACCCCCCATCCCCCAAACACACACACACACACACACACACACACACACACACACACACACACACACACACACACACACACACACACACACACACACTCTCTCTCTCCATAATAGTCTGCAGTGTTCAAAAGGTCATCTGACCCCATGCAGGATGGTCTATTGATACAAGCAATCCGTTAATCTCTCGCGCGGCTATTAAGCCACTAATCGCATTAACTAAATAAGTGTAAACTAGTTTTTAGTCGGAACCAGTCACCAAATGACCCGAAGAAAACCAGGTGTGTAACGATCACAATATGGCGGGCATCAAAATCTTACACGAAACTGACAGCTATTTGGAAACAAACAGGTATGGGATGTCTTTGTCAGTCACACACACACACACACACACACACACACACACACACACACACACACACACACACACACACACACACACACACACACACACTCACCAGCACAGACGGTTGCTAAACAACGTGACACTAGTTACACTGGAATGTTCCTAACTTGAAAAACATCTCGGAACCCCTGGACGTGGTCTAGTGACGTGTCTGTCAGATCTGCAGGAAGTCTGTGTGTGAAGTATTCTCAAAGTCAATCAAATGACCAGTCAAGACTCCTAAAAGCTTCTTCTAAACTGCGCATCGAAATTGAAAACAGCTGTTTCTTAAAAAATTCACAGATGCCAAGAACAGCGGGCGGCCTTCTTGGAGAATTACCTAGCAGTGACCTAACCGCTCTCTTCCTGTGGCCGGACTGAGCAGCCAAACTGTGGTGTGTACCTGTTCTTCTCCACTGAAGTCTCTAAGTTCAAAGCGTTGAGACTTTATACAAATGTTAACCTAAGCATTGGAAACTGTGCAAAACACGCATCCACTAAAAAAGAAATAAATAAATAAATAAAAATGTCACTTGTATGAATATGAATCGAGTGAGGGGCCCAGGTGGAAATGGATGTGTGTGAGTGTTTGACAGTCAACCGCTCAACGCTCGGGCCGTGAAGTCGGTTACAAGATGGGTCACCGTGATTTTCTTTCCCCTTTTGTTGCCCTGCCCCCCCCCCCCCCCCCATCTCTCTCTCTCCCTCTCGATTGCACGATTGCAATATCCCCGTTTTCGTGTATCACTGAACACTCATGGCGTGCACAGCAGCAAAGGGTTTAGTAATACCCTCAGGGATAAAATAAAAAAAGCAAAAAAGCTTTTTGGCAGCACTGTGTGAACATTCTCGCAGACCAGTAGGAACCGGGTTTCGCTGGAACGGCTGACAGTTCGTTCAGCTGAATACCACCCTCCCCCCCCCCCCCCTTCCACACACACATCCCGTCCCTCCTCCTCTTATGCAGGAGTCAAGCGACATCAAGTAGTTCATACGCCATGTCAGCCACCTGTCAACTTACGCGTCTTCAAAACATTTGTTTTTTAATCCAAGCTCCGTAGGTTTCTGATGGTCATACTGAGCCTTATGGAAGCGTCAGTAATTGCAAACAATTTTTTTTTTAAAAAGAATACCCATTAGCCTCCGAGACCCCCCCCCCCCCCCCCTCTCTTCTAGGACGCGAAGGTTATCAGTGAAAGGTCTAGTCAGTTGTACGTATCGCTCTTTGGTCTACAATGCTAAGTCACGTGTTTCGTCATGAGGAGAGAAAACTCTCAAATAGCGTTTGTCAACGACTTGCAATTTCTTTCCTTTTATTCTGCAGCGGACGGACGAGAAAGCACGTGGTACCTATACCGTACGCGACTGTTAAATTTCGAGGTTTATATCAAGAAACTCGATACCTTCCTTGACGTGACAGCCGCACGCCGCGGGGACTAGCCAAACCGGCGGAGAGTTTGTCAGGTGCTTCGATTCAAGAGTGTTGACGTCAACTGTTCTCGGTCACATGTCTGAAATACTGAGCACGCACACGTGTTTACATTGCAGTAACGTTGTACGACGTTCTCCGCTTGATAAAGTATAGGCCTCGTTATTTCCCACCGACAAACCAAAATGTACACACTAGCGTCAAGTTTTTCCATGTTCTGAAATGTGAATGAAACCGTAAAAACTCCTCGTGTTTCAGTTTGTCGGTATGAAAGACAGATCTCGTTCCTCAATCAGAAAACGACTTTGAATACTGCACCACAGTGCCGCCATGTAAACAGTTACGCATGCGCAGGGTGGGTGAGGTGAGGTGGTGGTGGGTGTTTAGGAATTTAAACGTCCTTTTCCACCACGTAAGGGTGGTATCAAGGACGGGGCAACGAGAAAAAGGCCAGCACAAATATTTGGCCCCAGTCGGAATTCGAACTCACGACCGAGCATTGAGAGTCCAACGCTCTACCATTCGGCTATCCCGGTTCCCCTTACGCATGCGTATATTTCAAACACATTTGGCATGTGTCGTAGGACTTCGTAAGGAGGACTTCGCTGAGCAGCGTAACCCATTTACATAAATTAGGGGCACGTTCGGGGTACCTACCATTAGCTAATCGCAGCACTTCAGCCGCTCGCGGCCTCTGCCTAACTGTGAGCCTAACTTCAATGTAAATGGGTTACGCTGCTCAGCGAAGTCCTCCTTACGAAGTCCTGCTAAACATGCCTAGTCACTGCCGTACGTGAGTGCAATCGTCGTCGGAACGTTTGAATCGGGGTAACACAGGAAAAACACCCGCCGTCTTGACAAAACCCCTGTAGTGCCACCCCAGCACTCGGCAAAGTCTCGTGTGGACAATGTTCCTTTATTGTGACCGCGACCCGAACCAGCTTATTAGCGTGCATGGCTAGGTTTTCTGTCAACAGCCATTCAGCCCCTCCCTTCTCTGATACCCCAGTTCTGGCTGGGAAATTGGACACGGAGCACTCTGGTGTCCTTGGAAAGGTGAAGCCAGGGAGGAAAAAAAAACAAAAAAACTCACTGCGTTGCCGTCTACAGAAAATGCAAAGTAAGGTCTCGTCTGCCAAAACGTGAGAAGTTCATGTTTACAGTTTGGATTTCGATGACATGGCGGACAACGCATCAAAGTACAGAAGGCAAGGACACGTCAATGTGGTATAAAACCATGAGGTCTGGCAAAAAATAACAACCCAAAACTCATGTTAACGTAGTTCTGAAGGGAGAAACGGAAAGCCAAACCTAGCAACCCCATAAGTACCGACGAACTGACTGTTTCCAAGGCGTGTTCGCTCAACATGATTTTACCCTGAGTAAGATAAAAAATACACACACACACACACACACACACACACACACACACACACACACACACACACACCCCCCTCTGCACCGTGTATGTCATCCTGACATTGTATCCTATAACATGCTTGGGTAACCACTGTACAAAGACATGAATGTTACCTCAGATAACCCCTCACCCCCCACCCCACCCCCTACTACAACTCGTCTGCAACATTTCTCCTTCAGTTCTCGTGAGGTCAGGAAACCGCTGATCACGGCACGTGGCTCAAACACATGCGTCACGTCACATAATGCAGCGGAAAGGACGAATGCATTACTCTGAAATAACCTTTCTATACATGTGGGGATAAAACCTTCACTCTCAAACATGTACTATTAACCCTTTCCATACCGACAATGCCATAACGTGTCTGACAACAGCTGCCTGAAGTCTCCACAGCGATAAAGAAATGAGTGTGCTCCCCTCCCCCCCCCCCCAAAAAAAAACAAACAACAACAACAACAACAAAACACTGCTAACATTACAAGGTTTTACACATAGAACAATTTTGTTTTGGAACTGATGTGCTCGTGACTGCGCCTGTCCGCCTGAAACAGCCTGACATTAGTAGAGCTTGGAATGTAACACGCTGACGTTTGATGGCCGTGCAAACGAAGAAGACTCAACCGTCCGTATGCGACGTCCGCCATGTTTGTCGATTGTCGTCAGTGACAACGTCGCCGGCTACCGCGGTTTTGCTTCAATCCGCTGAACACAAGTCTGTCTGTGTATGTATTTGTGTACGTGTCTTAGTGATGTGATGCTACACACCGCCAAATCAGCTGAGAACTGTCTGTGAACCCTAAAATGGTAGCTAGCATAAGCCCCTTTAGGACACCTGACCTCAGCTGAATTCACAAATGATAGAGATGCCGAGGTGTTCTGTTAGCAGATGGTATTAGAAACACAATATGGCGAGTTAACAACAATACAAACAGCACCCGAGCTGCGCGTGTTGAAACAACGTGACTGTAACCAGAGACAGGATCGGGCAATGCCCTCTACAGGGGACTACTTTGTACCGGTATGTGTTCACTAACTTGGACTCTGCATTGCCGGTGTCATAAAGTCGTTAGACCCCCATAGTACTTGGACCCCCCCCCCCCTTTCAACCCCACCCCGGGTCCAATAGCTTTAATATAATTGGACCCCCTCCACAGTTATTGGACTCCTCCTGCATTGAGATTTTTTTTTTCATCACTTTTCAGACCATATTGGCGTTGTGTACGACTCTGTTTTGAACTCTGACAAACAGTCAATCAACGAAAACACCTTTTTCACAAAACCCTTCTTCACCAAGTGAAATCACAAACATCTCCCATGGGAAATAACTCTGGTCTGCTGTAGAGGTCATTTTTGGTACTTTAAAAAACAACTTACGACTACTTACACTCATACCATTACATGTTATGTTGTGTACAGGTTACCGCCAAGTCAACAAAGCAATAAGTAATCCAGAGTGTTCAACCAAGAGGGAAGTCCAACAATTACGGAGGGGCGGTCCAGTAATCATACCCTCTGATTATGATTGTTGGAGTCCAGGGGTCCATTAACTTTAAAGTTATTGCACGGGGGGGGGGGGGGGGGGGGAATACCTGGGGTGTCTGTTAACTATACCACACCGGCTATGTACCCGACAGTGAGCGACACCGGCTTTGAGTGGAATCAAGGAACTGTCTACATTTGCACAAGGTCGTTGTTCTAGTGACCCAGAGAAGAGAAGGGTCAGTGTTGCACACAATTCTCAAGGGCAGGGCAGCTGACAACAACATTATCTGACTTAACATTATCTCACTATCTGGCGCGTACGACTGCACTGTGTTTCCTTAAAAAAAAAACAAAAAAAACCCGACAGATACATTTAGCAGACCTTTCTATTCTGTCTCAGTGTGTGTGTGTGTGTGTGTGTGTGTGTGTGTGTGTGTGTGTGTGTGTGTGTGTGTGTGTGTGTGTGTGTGTGTGAGAGAGAGAGAGAGAGAGAGGGGGGGGGGGAGAGAGAGAAGGGGAGACAGAGAGATTCAAACGCCTAGGGTGTTTTCCGATGTAATCAACCTATACAAAAACCGACTTACCTTGATCTAAGTAAGACATCCTCTTATCCTATCTACTGCCCATGTCTCTCACGACACGTATAGACATCCACAATATACGAAATACTGTATTGCCAAAATCCAGTCCTGTCGTCTGCTGTATTAGTGTTGGAACTCTTTCTTTCGTCAGAAGCAACGGCGTTCACATTCAGTCAGTTCCGACAACGTTCCATCTCAGTCTTTTCATCAGTTGTAATAATGTTCAAACGCAACCCTTTCGTCAGAAGTAACAGACTTCAAATCCAGTCCTTTCAACAGCTGCGACAGCGCTCAAACTCAACCTTTCCGTCAGCGGTAATTGAGTCCAGTTTCAAAATGCTGCCCCGCTCTGGTGAAATCGTCTGACTAGAACCGACTGACGTGCGTACAGACGAAATCCGGCACACGGTAACTGCGCTAACAGTCCAGCGCGCGAACATCACACACAGTCTTGTTTGCCAATCCTGAAATTGTTGTCTGCTGAATGGTAGAGTACCTGAGACAGGCACCTCACTGATGGAGCGTGCTGTCTGTCTACTATGGTAGCCCAGAATGAACCCAACCCACGTAACGTTCAAACAGGCTGGGAATTTCCCAATGCGCCGATCGAATCGCTGTCACACAATGGAGTCGGCGTTACTCATTCGGAACAGACACGCCTTGAGTGCTGCAGTAAGCGACACTTTTGCCAGCGACCGATTCTCAGAAACTGGCTGCACAAAGCTTGCGTGAGTTGTTAGGGCTTAAAGCCGCGCAAGCAACAAAGACTAATTCGCGGCTCAATATCTGCACTGCTTAAAAAACCAAAACAAAACTGTAACACTGAACAAATGATGCAAACTGGTCTACGACACTGCCTATGACATGCAGGACAGTGAGAGGGAGAGACTGCTTTTATAGACGTCTGTAATGCCTCGGCTGGCAGACGGACTCACCCATGACAGCAAATTTTCCATCGGTAAAGATCACATGCATTTTAATAATAATAATAACGCATACTTCTATAACCCAGTTGGAGTAGGGAAGGGGGGGGGGGTATGTAAATATACAGAACTACAAACAAACTTACAGGTTTCGTCAAAAGTGAAGTGGGAAAATTCCATCACCGATGTAAAGTGTGAAAAGTAAGGACAGAAATGTCAATTCAAAAACATCCATGTTTACGTTTCAAAAACGTAAATTAAAACACACACACACACACACACACACACACACACACACACACACACACACACACACACACACACACCCCGTAACTTTAAAACGCAGCAGCATAATATTATTTGATCACGTGAACAGGTCAAGTCTGGAAAGATTTAAAAGAAAAACAAATTGACATTTTTTTCCCAACTGCACCTGTTGACCTGGGTCATAACTCAAATGCAAGTGCAGCAGCAGCGCCACACAGTCGTAGAAAGGCCATCAAAACCAGACAGCGTGTCCAAAACATGTTTAGGCAACAAAATTTATCACAGCGGTGTTTGTGGCCCTCTCACAGACGTCACAACAAGCCGCTACTGACACTCACGACCAACAAACAACCTCAGTAACCAAATAATACAACACTCCACACTGTCACATCTGTGCTTTACACGGCAACACAAACAAACAGCGTTTTTTGTTTTGTTTTTGTTTTTTCCTACCTGTTACGACAGACGACGAAATGCAGCAACTCTGCTGGACTGAAGTAGGTCCGTGTTCTACTGAGCGCTAGAGTGACAACTGTGACCTTCTCCTCTCTCGTGAGGTTTTGTAGCAGAATAGCGCGGTGAACTCTTTATACCCGTATCAAGGTTTTCTCCCTCAAACTTGTCTCTCTCTCTCTCTCTCTCTCTATACCGTCAGCTGTTTCATTCTCAGGCACCCGCACTGTACGGCACTACTTCTCTGTACGCAGAGAATGTAACTGGACTCATGCACTGTGACACGCACTGCGGTCAGGCGTATAAATACGTCTGCACGGAGAATTATCAGTCAGAATTGTCTGTGGAGAGTGTTCCTACATCGTGGTACTAATGATAAGTGCATCTATTACATACGCACGAGCAATAATCCGTACACACTGACCACCAAGCGAGGTGACGGGTCCGGTAAGCCGATTCTACCACAGGGGAACAATGGCTACAACAATCGCCATCTCACAATACTGGGTGCTACAGCTTAGAGCCGCCCCCCCCCACACACACTGCCCGTGGAGCTGACCACAGACAGATGGTGTAACAAATACTGATAACCGTATTATAATTATTATTATCGTTCGTGTTACTCAATTTGGGTAAAGTTTTATTGGCAAAGTTCAAAGTTTACTGCAATAAAAAAGGAAGAGGAGGGGTGGGGGGGGGGTGGGAAGACAAATCAGTCACAAACAGCCTGTAAAAGGCAAACGCAATACACAACGCAGGATAGTACACGGCTTGAAAATGGGGAAGTTGAAAAGTCTATGGCGAGAGAGCAAGCTGTGACACAGAAGCACGGACAAAGGAAAACCGTCTACGGAAATTGTAGCCACTGGGACTCCGTACCCAAGTCAGGCCATGTCAGCGAGTTTGGTCGCTGGTTTTAATCACCTGTTCAGGTGAACTACTGTAAGGTGAAACCTGTTGCCAAAGCACTCTTATCTCGCCGTGACGATCTCAAAGGGATCGTGAACTGACCGGACTGATGAGATTTTCACGCTTGACTGACTCTCAGGTCGGCGGTTGACCTTTTGGGCCGGCCGGCGTGGTAGAGTGGGTTGGTCCACTGCTCTTGGATTTCCTGCGAAGCGGTATGAGTTCGACCCCGAACCTAGACAGCAGTCCAAAAAAAAAAAAAAAAGTTTGACTCCTAACCGTGCCCGTTTCCTGTGACTGTGTACTCTATTCCTGTCTGTGCAACTTGTCCATCACAGTCAAGAACACGTCAAATGTGGCCGACCTGTCACTCTGTCTGGATTGAATTGTGTTCAACTGGACTGTCCAGTTAGGGTAGCTGTCCCTTCCCCCGGTAGGCTGGGCTGTTCAGTTAGGGTAACTCTCAGTAGTCTACCCATTACGACCAGTTCTAATCACCTCTTGTGGTGAGGGACGTCAAACCCACCCAACTACCCCCCCCCCCCCACACACACACCAAAATCTCTTGCGTGTCAGTAGCGAGTGTTTTTCTCCATCTTACCCTGCTATACCTGCTGCGCTCTGTCATTACAACAATAGTGGCACGGGTGGATGGATGTACTGTAGCCTTGAACCGACAGCAATCACCAGAACCGGGCTGGAAACCTGACCTGGCCTGGCCCGTGTCGAACTGACCAACCACTCACCCGGAACGAAAAAGTGATACGGTCATAAACAAGACTTCGGGATTTTACACAAATCTCGGACTGTATGAAGTGTCAGACAACCCTAGCAAAAGGAACACTCAACGTGTGTGTGTGTGTGTGTGAAGGGGTTACATTCTACAGTTTTTACGGTCCAGTTTCCAAAGGTAACGTCAATCAGCTGTAACTGGACACGCTGCCTGATCCCTACGCCCGCCCCCACCCCTCCACATGCCCCTCCTCCCCTACCCCACCAGCCACCACTTTAAACCCTCTCTACTCCTTTGCAGCCATTAGTGACGTATCAGATTTGGTGATACATGTATAACTTACGTCTGTAGTGTTGCTCAATGTAAGACAGCAACCCGATGCATCGCACTTCATCACCTCCACATCAACTGATACACTTCACACAACGAACTACGCGAACCAAGCCACTGTACGTCAGTAACACCAAACTGGTGCGCCATTGTTCGTAAAAAGACACTCCGGTATCATGTAAGACTGTTGTAGCCAAGGTTGAAAACAGATTCCGGTAAAGCTTACCAGGGGGAGTTACAAGAAAGATCTGGTGTCAACGTGAGCTATTTTTAAACTGTTAACAGGGGAGTTAAATCAATTGTGAGGCCAGGTTCGGGATGGCGGGCGTATCATGTTTGTCAAGTAAAATGATGTTCTTTCTGTGTTCTTTTTGTGTTCTTTCTGTGTTCTTTCTGTTCAAAGCCCTGTGACCGTGCGTGTGTCAACTGATGCGTAAAGTTTGTGCGGTCTAGAGCATAAGACCTGCACCAAGAAATCCGTTGAGATAACTTTACAGAACTTTGTTGAGTGGAGAGCACCGAACCGGCTGTTACAAAGGTGCCACTGACACCGATCAAAACCAACCAACCAACCAAACAACCACAACAACAACAACAACGACGACGACAACAACAAACCATCCAACCTTGTTTAAAAAGCACACACAAAACGACAAAGACGAAACACACTCCCAGCATGGTTGAGGTGGAGGCCAAGTGAATCTCGAGAGATTATCTGGAAACAAAAATGGCGTCGCATGGTGCTGGAGGTACATGAAGATTGGGTGGAATGCTCAGTGTGTGTGTGTCGGTGGGGAGGGGGGGGGGGAAGTCGGGTGCGAAGGGGGATGGTGTGATCGGGTGGGGGGTGGCGGGTAGCTGAGTGGATGAGTGGGTCAGAACAAAGCCGGCAAGGACGACCACCGGGTGGTCAAGAGGTCACGGGGTTATCTACCCGTCCTGAAAAAAGGCCATTAACAAGAATGTATCACCGTCCACCGTGCCAACATTCTAGTACATGTAGGCTACCATTTATATTCCAGTTCATTTTGGGATTACCACAACTTGTACTGAGGTACTGCGGTAGGGCGGTGCTCGAAAACCCACCATCTGTGTCTTGGATGCTGACTCAAACTGAAGCCGAAAACTTTGATTACCAGTAAAAGTTAACGCGAATTACTACAACTGCAAAACAAGTTATTCGTGTGTGTGTGTGTGTGTGTGTGTGTGTGTGTGTGTGAGAGAGAGAGAGAGAGAGAGAGAGAGAGAGCACGAGCACACAAAGACATCAATTACTAACTCCATGGTACTCTGTGACAACGTCAGTCGCCTGCTTCCCTTTATCCCCCCCCCCCCCCCCCCCCCCTTACCGACCTTTCAAGTCCTGTACTGTTACTTGATGGTTGAGGCTGACACTCTTCAGCCTGCATGATACATTTGCTGTCACTTTCCCATCCCCATGGATGGAATCTTCGTGTTCACACTGACAGACCATGCAACATGCAGTTCTATTTTCGTTCAAGAAACGCGCAGTATCATTCAGTTGGCCTCAGTGCCAAGTCTGACTCCGTTCAGAACTCCGCTTCTATACATGTCCGTGATGTCCTGGTTGGTTGTTTCTAATCTGGGCGTCAGTGTTATTTTCCCTCCTACTCACTTGAGTAATACATCCTCCTCCCAATCCATCAGTAAGCAGAAAAATATACTTTTGTCGGTGTCGTCTATGTTCACGCCACTGGTCGCTGTCCGTCCGGGAGCGAATTTATTATGGGGAGGGAGGTTTCATGCACACCGCCCTAATTCACAGCCGGAAGTGCAGTGACACTTATCAATCCCTCCAAACTGGTAAAAACAAAGAAACGAATTACGAACTGTCACAAAATCTGAAAGTGAAATGTAAATGTTTCGTGATGGCGTCAGTGACGGCCATTGCTTTTGTTGAATAATGGGCGGACAACCTGGACCTCGCCCTGCGGTCTGATGCTGTAACAGTGACGTCCCGGCGTGTCGTGGACCCTAACCCTGGACCGGACACGCCGGCGACTCCTCCCGTTCGTCATTCGGTGACGCAAGAACGATTACGTGGACCGACTCTTTTTAGATCTAGCCAGTATAGGCCGGCGTCCCGGGCGGCTGTACTAGAAACTGCTCATAAACTGACAAGGCAGATGGATTGTGTCTCGAAGCTAGTGTCGCCCACTAGCGGTGGATGACCGCTCCAAATGTAGTAGTGAAGAATAATCGTCAGACCGACCAGCACTGAAAGACCAGGCGTGTTTCACTGAGCCTCGTGAACTGACAGGACCGCAGTCACCACCTTGAGCAAACACCGTGACAAATCTGTCATGCAGAACATCATGCAGAGAAAAGGGAGCCTGGAGCCCTGGATAGCCGAATGGTAGAGCGTTGGACTCTCAATGCTCGGGTCGTGAGTTCGAATCCCGGCCGGGGCTGCATATTTGTGCTGGCCTTTTTCTGGTTGCCCCGTCTTTGATATCACCCTTACGTGGTGGAAAAGGAGATTGAACTCCCAAACACTGTACGCGTGCGCGCACGCGTGTGTGAGAGAGAGAGAGAGAGGGGGGGACAGTCAGAAAGTCACAGTTTCCCTGAGAGGTGAGCGCCGGGTGAATGGTCAGTGTCCGGATCGAGTGAGTGACGCCACAGCTGGTGCCCAATGTGTCCCATCCATTAACCTAATAATTATTCCTTAACTCCGACCGGAAAATGTCGTTCATCTGGGTCACGAGCTCCACAGCTGGACGTCACTCGCTCCATCCGGTCATTCGGTCGGGTCACTCAGTCTCCGCCACCAAAGACCGTGTTACCGCGCTGCACACTCTGGTCTGGTTCAAAACGCTAGCGGCGGAGTATGCGAGAAAAGCGTCAGAGTTTATGTAAACTTCAATAAGCGAACGACCTATTGGCAAATGACCCAGAGTCGATGGACCGTGAACGTGTCACGGTGACCTCCATATCACAAGTACATTATATCAGCGTGTAAACATAATCACGTCTCCAGCGAAATGTCTTGGGCGGCCGTGTTCATTCAAGTGAAAGTCGGTCATGGCTTACCCTGGCCGCCAACTGTAAGAACACACAGACAAACACGCACTGTGTGGAAAGGAAACTGGAAGACTGCTGAACGTCCAGGCTGTGTGGCGATGTTAGGACTTATGTTGTTGGTTTCATCATCATGATAGACATCAGGACCAAAGTTTCTGTGTTTTGATCAAACAAAATGGGGAAGTTCAATATGCCGCCTGCCAGTACACTTGTGTCCGGCTCTGATCCGGAAGGGATTAACAATTAACCATTAACAAACAATAAAAAAAAGAAGAACGGCCGGAAAAATTAATAACTTAGTCGCTAGTACCAGTTACAAGCTAAAACTGAAACCATGACTATGAAAAAAAAAATGAAAAAATTAAAAACGAAAAAAAATAAAAATGAAAACAATAATTTGAAAAGATTTTTTTTGGTCAATGTTGAGAGAATAAATATATATATTATAAACAAAACAAATATCAGTTTCTCATCCACTTCTCGTAAATTCCAATCTCCTTTCAGTTCCGTGAAATCCCCATGGATGACACAGTGTGAAGTAATGGCCCCCAAGAGTTATCAGCGACCTTGATAGGATTCTCAACATTCAAAACCAAAACGCTGCATCGAAAAAAGTAACAACAACAAAAACAGCAGAACAATTTTCAAGTAAAATTTTATTTAAAAAAAAAATCAGATCAGGCGAAATGAGCTATAGACTGTGCGTGTGGTAGATACTTGGGTCGACCAAAGGCGGCTTAGGCCACATCTAGTTGATATATATATAATTACATATCTGAAGAAAATTTACGGTCCACATAACGGGACGTGTGGTCGTACATTTTGTACATCGTGTTGCACGGGTCCACAAGCTGTACGACCGCAGACAGGAATCCTGTCGCATACTCTCGGAAGCACACAAGCCCGTACAGCACTCCTGCATCGTGAATCACGTCGTTTCGGAGCGGTAGGGGGTGAAAACGCGTCAATTTCTCCGTGAGTATGGCCATATAGATCTCCATACAGCGTGTTCCCGCATCGCCGCATAAATTATGATTGCTATGGACACGCAGACTACAATCCCCGTGTACACTTTGGGCACTCGTCTGTCGGTTGTTGTCAAAACTTGCCAGGTCGTTCCTCCTCTATGATATACAATATAGATGTTGTGATACATCTTTAGATGTGCATGTCTGCTGTTGTCAAAACTAGCCAGGTCGTTCCTCCTCTATGATATACAATATAGATGTTGTGATACATCTTTAGACGTGCATGTCTGCTATGACTGCTGGTGATATACAATATAGATGTTGTGATACATCTTTAGACGTGCATGTCTGCTATGACTGCTGCTATTATGGACCACATCAAAATTATAATTTAAAATGACACTGACATTTCACGACGATTCGCGGCTGACGTATTTTAATGCCTCTCGACGTGCTTCCAAGTGATGAAATATATATATATATATATACATACATATATACATTTTATATACAGAGGAACGCTTGAAAGTCTAGGTTGTCATGTCCTTTCACCTTTTCGACATTTTTGTGTGCATTAATTCTCATCTTGAATTTATGAACTCGCTGGTAACTTTTTTCCCCAAGATAGTGTGTGTGTGGGGGAGGGGGGAGGGGGGTGGGTGGGTGCACAGCGAAATGTCGAGACCAGTGTCCTCTCTAAAATGTTATTTTTAGTTTTGATGTTGTTTTGCGTCCAAAATTTTAACTCAACACACAGTCAGTACGTCATGGACGTCCAACATCAAGAATGGCACAAATTGATTTATGTAATTTACTTTGCAAGCCACACGCCACGTCAGGACCCGGCGCGCGCGCGCGCGAGAGAGAGAGAGAGAGAGAGAGAGAAAGGGAAGCATGCAGGCATAGTTTTTTTGTACACCGAAACAGCAGCAGATACAGATCCTCGTTACCAGACCAGTTCAGACACACGGGTGGTTTTCCGGTGCCGTGCCGCTCCAAAATCATAGCACCCTCACCTGGCGTTTTTTTCACGCCGCAGCACCGCGGTGTTTTGTTTGTGTTTTTTGTTTGTTTGTTTGTTTGTTTTTCCTCCAATGTCCGCTGTCCAAATTCTAAAATTGGTCAGAGCGGGGGGAAAAAACCGCTCTGCGATTTCCGGTGATCGGTCAGAAAGAATGGGGCCAGAAAACGTCATGTACAGACACCTCACTACAGTCTGAAGGTATGTCTTTATGCTCATATTTCAAACTAACGACTTAAGCTGAGTGAGAGGACTCATCGTGGAAACTTTCAGGCAGGGCACGGGAAAAAAACGCCTGTCCATTTCCTTCAACCTCCATGGGCAAGCAAAAATAAAAACCAAAAAAAAAAACCCCGAGTTTACGACAAAACGTACGATAGAACGTGGTGCGAGGTTACCAAGACCAAGTGAGGCAGTTCGAATCCAAGCTAAAACCCAACATTTGCTCTGGCTTTTTCCTCGTTGCCCTGTCTTTAATCACACCCTTACGCAGTGGAAAATGGTGCCAAAACCCACACAACAGACAAGAAGGGCGGGAGAAAACACAACACCAACTTCCATACCATGGACAATGACTGCAAACGTTTTGCCATCCGCCTGCTAATACCTGTAATTTACAGCTATCTGTGAACCGTGTGACCTTTCACGGGCAAAGGACAAAGAGTTCGTGTCTCCGAGATGTGCACGAGCTGCGATTTTACATGGGCCAAAGGTTAAACAGGTGATACATCAGTATAATGCATGCAGCGCCACGAACTTGGGCGAGTGACTGAAAGCGAAAATCGCCTACGTAGAAATCGCAGGTCTAAAACCTGAGGATGATTTCACGCCAACGGATACTTTAATTCGGCCGTAAGCTTTTATTGCTCTGGACATGCGCACGCATACATTCAAGTTTTCTTATGTAATATGACATCCCGTGTTTTCTCAATCAGAACGACGGGTCGTCCAACTTTGTGAAAAGGTTCTCAATGCTTCAAAATTATATTTCACTGTAAATTTATCTTGTCCCCATACAAAGCACCATTGTTATATCTGCGCACCAAAACCACAAAACAATCACTGACGTGCGTCAAGTTACGTCCACGGTCAGTATCAATGTTTGGGTCGGCGAAACGCGGACCCTGATTTACAACTTGCGGGCAGTTAGATGTGTGTGTGTGTGTGTGTGTGTGTGTGTGTGTGTGTGTGTGTGTGTGTGTGTGTGATGATTCTAGAGACGCCCTGGTCGACACTGAAAACTACACTAGAAGGCTGCCTTATTTCTTGAATAAATTACTACACTTCACAATTCAAAAATTAAAGCTTTATAAGCCGCATAATGTTCAGGGCGTTCTCCTTGCTGCAGACTTTGCACACCTTGACACGCATTCAACAACCATCAAAGCTTTCAAAGGCCCATGCAACTTTCCTGCACGTCTGTATTCATGCAACTAGTACAGCCACTTGAGTCACCCCTGAATTATGATAGAAACATTCACTGTTCTAAAATTGATATGAATCAGCTACAAGAGAGAGAAGGTGGGTAAGAATATTGACAGCATACATAAGTTGAAAACAAAAATATTTCATTATTGGAAAGTTAAGCGTATTTTTGACGCTGTTGTAACCAATCGTAATGCGGCTGATGTACGATGTGGACAATAAAAAAGAATATTGCTCATACTAGAAATTTATGGAACGAAAAACGCCTAACCGAAGTTGTGTTTGCGGGGTAGGAACAGTCTGCTAGCTCAGACACACGTACCATTTTCTATCTCCTGAATCCGATCCCAGCTTTCACTCCAGAGCAAATCAGTGACGGCAGGGAAAGAAAAAAGAAACAAAGACAGACAGGCAGACAGAACGAACATAAAAATCCAACAACAACAACAAAGAAGAAAAAAACCAAGTCAGAACAAAAGTTGTCACCTGATTTCACACCACCGACAAAAGCGCTGACTGATCTAACAGAATGACGTAGACAGCGAGATGTGCTGTCCAGGAACTGACGGACAACACAACCCTTCTTGTCTTCTCGCGTACACTGACCGCTTCTGGACCTGGCCGGATCGAGCAGACGACAGTCCTTGCACCTGCCTTCACACCGGTGTGAGTGAGACGCCACGGATAGAGATAGTGTGTGGAACGTTGACCCGTGCTGTGTGTGTGTGTGTGTGTGTGTGTGTGCAGTTCTGTCAGTGTTTGCCGAGGGTTCCCCGCTTTTTGCTCCCCACACTGCTGATTTTGCAAATATTGAGGCAGGACTCCGCCCCCACGTCCTAAATGCTTCCCTTCTGAGTCTCACCATTTCAAGTTCCTGCTTCCCTTCTCATTTTGCTCTCCGCTTCTTTTTTTCTTTTTTTTTTTTTTTCTTTTTTTGGGGGGGGGGGGGGGGGGTCGCTGGCCAAACAACGACCGTGTTTGCTGTGAGAAAATCTTGTCTCGGCTGTACCTGTCGCCACGTGGCATCGACGGTCATTGAAAGATGTTTTGTTCTTGGCGTTTCAAACGTTAAAATGGGTGAGTAATGAGTTGAGAATGAAAGAGCGCGAGAGGGACTGACAGCCAGACTGGCCGCTATTTTACAAAGGGGGGTGGGGGGGGGGGGTGGGAGAACTATTCACACTAGCTAATTAAACAAAACAAGAGAGAGAAACTGAGACAGAGAGACTAGCTGACAATTTTACATGGGAAGGGGGTGTGGGGGTGGGTTTGGCCGTTTGCACTAGCGAGAGAGAAACAGACAGGTAAACAGATTAACAGTCTGACAGTGAGAGAGACAGATCGACAGACAGAGCCAGAGACAGAGACTGAGAGAGACAGAGACAGACAGAGACAGTGCCAATTTTGGTTTATCAACCTCACTTGCCACAACAAGACAATCACCAATCTCAGACTCATCACAAAATGAGCCCCCCCCCCCCCCCCCCAAACAACAGGACAAAATATTCTATTTCAGTATCACAACTCACCCTAAAAGTTCACAATAAAAAAAAGAGAATCACTCATCTTCACAATATTTCAGTTGCTTGATTTTCACACTCAAACTCAAACCAAACTCAGACTCATCCACCTGCAGTGATCACTGTTTCATTATCACTCATCACATAATGAGGCTCACCCAGCCCCCCCCCCCCCCCCCAACACACACACACACAACACTATTTCATCATCCCTCATCACAGGATGACGATCACCCAGTTCCCCCCCCCCCTCCTAACACCACCACCCACCACCTGGTGGCCTTGTGGCGTTTGTTTCAGGATGTCTGTCTACGTGCCATGAGCATCTCTCGGGTTCCGTGCTGCCCCCTGGCGCTGGTCAAAAACAAAGAGCACTGTGACCTTGCTGTTGTTGGAACATTGCACCTTCACGACAAAGCTAACGCATCAAGGACCCAGGGTCAACCAGCTGTGTGTGTGTGTGTGTGTGTGTGTGTGTGTGTGTGTGTGTGTGTGTGCAGCGATCGTCAAATGTGTCAGGACCATGGTAGCCATTCGGGCTACCGCCCTGAACAAAACTGGTAGCCCGAAAAAATTCTGGAAGCCGGAGTGGCTGCTAGGTTCTGATTCATCCCAGAATTCCTGCTCGCCATTCGGGCTACCACTACCGGAGCTTTCACTCGCCCGACGGTAAATTTGGTAGCGAAAGCGAGCGGGCGAGCGCATTTGACGATCGCTGTGTGTGTGTGTGTGTGTGATTCAGAGTCACCTGTAGACTATAGTGTGCCCCTGGCTAGTTCGAGAAAGTCTTATTATACCTGTTGCCTCTCAGCAGGTCTATAAAAAATAAATTAAAAAACAGACAAAGGAATGCTGCACAGCATGTACTGATGTAGCCAGAAAACTGTGTCGGATTTCAACAATAACCTAGAGACTGGTTTTACATTCTCAGTACACGCTGTCTCACACATGGTATCCAAAGCGTGCCGCGGGGGGGGGGGGGGGGGGGGGGGGGGGGGGTTGGTAGCCGCAATCTGCCCACACTATCTCAGTTCATATTCAACCTAAAGTCAAGACTTACCTTTTACCAATTCTTCTGTTCTGCAGGTACTTGTATTTTCCGCATATTTGCATTGGTAAGATGTATGTCAGTGAAATTGTGTGCGTGCGTGCGTGCGTGCGTGCGTGCGTGTGTGTGTGTGTGTGTGTGTGTGTGTGTGTGTGTGTGTGTGTGTGTGTGTGTGTGTGTGTGTGTGTGTTAGCAACGGATATGACTATCAAACACTCGCTAAGATGACAGCTGCGACCTCTTTCCAAGGTCTTTGATGACAGGTTTCTGGCAAGTCCCTTCCTCCCCCCCCCTCCACCCACTTACACACACACACACACACACGCACACACACACACACGCGGCGTTTTAACTTGAAAGTTTGCTCGCAGAAAAAAAAAAAAAAAAAACCTTACCGTGAGCTGCAGCCGGCCTTGTCTGAGGGCGCTGTTTGTGGCTTCATGGCTCTTTGTCTCTATTTGCCGTTCACACAAGGAAACGAGTCATGGGATTTGCCCGCGCGTAACTTTTAAAGCTGAGGGATGAATCACCGATCGATTGAAGTTTGTTTTGAAAAGTGACCTTTCCCTTGCCTAGGGGAAGCAACTCTAACGGACGACAAAATACTATT
This sequence comes from Batillaria attramentaria, assembly GCA_018292915.2. NCBI lineage: Eukaryota > Metazoa > Mollusca > Gastropoda > Batillariidae > Batillaria > Batillaria attramentaria. The sequence continues at coordinate 434,372 of JACVVK020000502.1, forward strand.
TACCGGAACATCAGGTTCAGCACTGATTTGTAGTCAGAACTTCGAATCGACTGAGGTTTAGGGTTTGGAACCTAAGTCGACTACGGTCTAGGGGTAATAACCCAAGTTGATTGAGGTTTAGGGTTAGTTTCCGTTATGGTTGTTGTTGGGTTTGGCATGTCAGTTGTGCTGCAGGCTCAGTGCGTCTAAGTTTTACCTAAACAAAACAAAAGCGAAACAAAAATAGTAATACTGTACTAAACAAAACAAGAAAATGTATAGGGGCATCATAAGGAATCGTAAGCCGTGTTTATTTTGCGCTGTTTCCTAGTTCTTATTGTTTTTGATTTGTCATTATGGTGTTTTACGGTCTTTTCTGTAAATAGTCGCAGTCGAGGACAAAATGGCGGACGAAATGGACGTAGACCGAGATGGTGACAAAGAAACGACCAGTAAACCTGAGAAGATGTTCACTCTGAAGAAATGGAATCTTGTAGCCATGTGGAGCTGGGACGTGGAATGTGACACCTGTGCCATTTGTCGAGTTCAAGTCATGGGTAAGAGTTGAGCAGACTCCGACACTCGAGTAGCAACGGCACATTTACGTTGACTGCTCAGCTTGTTCCCCAGTTCCCGTTTCTGCCTGGAGCTCACTTTCAGTTTCACTTTCGAGGTTTAACGTCAGTCAACAGTTTCAGTATGGGCAGCACTACCTGCTTACTGCCTTTGCTGTAGTCTGTACTCTCTCTTTTCTATCGTTTATTTCATCTGTCCCTCAGCTGTGTTTCCAGCGCCACCCATCACAAATAGTCAGGGCAACAGTGTAAATTAATAGCCTGGTTAAATGTATTGTCGGACACATAAGGGAATCACACTGGACGTCCCTTGATTTAATTCTTTCAGTTCAGATGAGCATGTGTGCTTCGATTCTGTTTTTGTAAGTCAGAGAAGCGTGCCTTAATTTTTTTATTTATTTTTTACCTCAGTCAAACGAAACCAGATGGCGTCAGTCAGGAAACTGTATGAAATTAATACAGATAAACACTTTATCATCTTATTGTTTGAATTAATTGATGTTTGCTTCTTCTTTTTTCAGATGCTTGCCTACGGTGTCAGTCAGAAAACAAGCAAGATGACTGTGTTGGTAAGAATTTGAAGTGAATAAAGGAGAGCTTGGAGAAATCTGTATGATTTTAATTTAATATTGTCTCCTGGTCTTTTACAGACTTTGCTAAAGTCTACACACCACTCAATTCAATTCAATAAATCTTTATTATCCCCTTAGGGGAAATTAGGGTGTGGTGGTCATAAAAACATAAGACAGTACATTAAAATCACTCAGACAAAATAATCAGCAATTAAACTATACATATTACAGCAGTAAGAGTATAAAATTAGATATATAACACATTAAATCCTGTAAATATTCACATCAGTGCCATCACATCTAAGCTTTAAAAACCCACCCACCTGATCAGCTGACAGCCATGGGCATGGCACCCTAGGATTTCCTATAAATTTAGAATTGGGGATGCTGACAGTTGATGGTATAAAGCTAAGTTGATATCTTTTTGTGTGGCACTTCGGTGTGCGCAGTCATCTACCAGAAGGAAGGGTTTCAAAGAATATATATACAGGGTTGTAGTTAGGGTCGGTCCTTCGGACAGAGACCGATCAGAAAGAAGAATGACCGAAGTTGTCACGTTCAAATCGGCCCAGTGTCCGATGGCTTTGTGTCAAAATCGGCCACCCTTTTTCCGTTTTTTCAATCAAAAAGTGAGATTCTTCGAATCGATCAGGATCTAGAATGAGGTCTGTTTCATCGCAGCTATCGCTGACAAAACCCGATCCGCCAATCGCGAGTCCTAAACAATGCGTAAGTAATACAGAGTGCTTTCCTTTCACGACTACCGCCAAGCGAAGTTTTGCCGGGTTTGAGTGCTTACTTACTCAGTTTATAGTAATTCCTGTTTTTTGTTGTTACTCAGACTTTCTAGTCATTCCAGGGTTTTTCTTCTTCTTTTTTGGTATAAATGAATAAAGTTATAAAAAAAATAAAAATAAAAAAATTCTTTTTCTGATTGTGAGCTGCATTGTGTGTCATCAGATTCAATGTTTTTGACCGGCAAAATAATGTCCTAAAGGTTTCCAAAATGTCCGAAAGGCTTGTGACCATTCAGGACAAATGTCCTAAAGTGAAAATTTTTAGCTACAACCCTGTATATATATTTAAAACGTGGGTATTGTCGTTTCGAATGTTGGTGGCTTTGCCCGAGGCTTTTGCTATCAAGAGGTCAGTGAGAGTTTGCCATCTCGTTCCCACTCACCATCTCATACACAGACACATATTACACTAATACACTTTAGCAGTCGGCAAAAGAACAGAGACTAGAAAACCTGACAGTCTGAATATTACTGACAGTGAGTGAGTGACAGTGAGTGAGTGACAGTGAGTGAGTGACAGTGAGTGAGTGACACTAGCGCACCATAGTACTCAGGGATTCACGTCCACGTCGGTCATCGGTCATAGACGGATAGTTTTTTTAAATGTCTGATAAAGTTTCTCGGCAGCAGGACAAATGTCCTATTGATATAGCCAAACAGAAGTCAAATGTCCGATTTCATTTGCTTTGGCTCGGAATGACATCGTGTATAATTTGCACCAGCTTGGAACGGTCATTTCTGTCGCTGGTGTTTCCTTTTCGCGATTGCACATCAGATTGTATCTCCGCCGTTTTCACGAGCGAGGTTGGGGGAGGGTGGCGGGTGGCGGATCGAGATGGGTACTGCAAAAGTCATGGCCCAATCGAGGCTGAGCTTCCATCTCGCTTTGGTAGCGTGGTCAAAGATCCTGTATAGAGGATCTTTGGCGTGGTGCAGTACTCGCGCGGGGTGTGCGCTGAGGAGCCCGGGTGGCTCAGACATAAGTGGATGTTTTTTTGTTTTGTTTTTGTTTGTTTTTTTTTGTTTTTTTTTTTGGCGGGGGGGGGGGGGGGGGTGACTGTAACTGTATCAATAAAGCCTTTAATTGAGGGTTGTTTTTTATGTGTTTTTTTTAATACTTAATACGAAATGTCTCCCGCCCTGTATCTCTGCCGTTTTTACGTTTCAACTACGAGGCTGTGGAAGTGCTTTGACCAGAGTGACCAGAGTGCTCGTTCTTGCCCTGCGCTGGGTTTTCCCGTTTGTATCACGCAAACTTTTGATTGACATCAGTTCACCATGTTTCACCGCTGTTTAAGAAATAATGTCCTGTTGTATTTTGTTTTTCAGGACAAATGTCCTATTGCTTTTATGGAGTCCAGGTCATCTGACTGATAAAGGTGGAAATGGATGTGAATCCCTGAGTACTGAATGTGATTTTGCTGGGGTTTTTTTTCCAGTGGTGTGGGGAGACTGCAACCACTCATTCCACAACTGCTGTATGTCACTGTGGGTGAAACAGAACAACAGGTGTCCACTGTGCCAGCAGGAATGGGTCGTCCAGCGAATCGGAAAATAGCACACTTCATCGAGGAAATTTGCAAATCGATGTGTTTAAAGCCCACCTTTGGTGTCCTTCGTTTGCCTACATATACCTGTGTACAAAGCAGCACTGCGTTGTTGAAAACTTGAACAGTGTTGTACTGTAGGGAAGTGTGTTTGTTAGAAACTGGGCCAACTCAGCCAATATCTGTAGGAAGATTTTTTTTGGTTTGTGCAAGTTTCCTACTAGTAGTCCTGACTAAGAGTAAGCAAAGATGAAAAAGGCAGAAAGCTTTTGTTATGTTAAAATTATTAAAAATCTTGGACACCTAACAATTTTGTGGCCTGAAATTAATTATTATACGCACTTGGTGTGTCACTTCCCAGTTTTCACTTTATTGCTAGTCTTTTGCTAAATCCACTTGAGAGCAAGTATCAGGTTTTTTTTTTCTTTGTAAAAAGAATTTGTAATTTTTGTAAAGAAGTTCTGCAGTGCATTGTACATGATACCAGTCGCACTCATTACTGGGCTCTTTGATCAGTTTAGATCTATGTTTGTTTCATACGCAACACTCTGCTGGAACTTGACTTGGTTTTTTTTTCTTTTTTTTTGTCTGGCTACACTGTCAGTTATTGACTTATGTTTACATCGACTGGCTTTTATTTGTGCTTCTGTGGTTAAGTTCATGTTTTCCTGAGGGAGCCGGGGTGGCCGAATGGTAGAGCATTGGACTTCCAATACTCGGTTCTGAGTTCGAATCCTGGCTGGGGCCAAATATGTGTGCTGGCTTTTTCATCGTTGCCCCATCTTTGATATCAACCGTATGTGGTGGAAAAGGACGTTAAACTCCCAAACACCCCCCACCACCCTCATTTTTTCCTGGTGCATGTGCTCTACTATTTATTGTGTTGTACATATTGATTGTAATACTACTGGTCTTGTGTGTGTGTGTGCGCGCCCGCGCGCGAGTGGGAGTGCGACTGAGAGAGAGAGATAGAGAGTACAGTCATTTGATTCTGCCAGCAGCTGTACTGTATGTCATTTCTCTTCTTGAAACACCTTTTCCCATTCATTTCCTGAAGTGTCTGTACTAGTCAGTCAGTATAACACGTGATCGGTAATAAAACACTCCAAGTTTGGCAGAAAAACATATTGGGGAAACGTGCATAAAATATAACTAAAATTTTGGCATTCATGTGCGTGTCTCACCTGAAGTGAACACTCCAGTGATGGTAGTGCTTGCCAGTATATGTCTCATTTTCTTGACTATTAGATACAAAGAGTTTTGAAAGTGTATAGATCTCCGTACTTACTACTTGTCAACAATACAAAAGGAAGAGACAGGATTTTCTCCAGTGATTTGAGTTCAGCTGCTGTATCCATGTACATCTTATTGTAAGAAACATGCTGTCGTCTGGCCCATTGATAGATAAGACAGAGATGCATGGAAATAAAGAGTGTTCATTTCTGTATGTTTCCAAAAGCATCTTAGATGTGTATCAGTATAATCGGTGTGTGTGTGTGTGTGTGAAGAAAACACATCGAGTGATGTGACAGGTGTAACAGTTTATTACTTGAAACACTGTAACTAGCACTTGGAATAGTACATGTACAACGTATATATGAAATAATGTTTCTACAAGTATGAGTCTAAAAGTTGTCAAAACGGTGAGTACAATTTACATGTCTCAAATTATCAAAATGTGTAGAACTAAACCAAATTTTAAAAATGTGTATAAAAAAAAGATAAGTAAACAAACAAATCAGAATGAAGGAAGAGATGTTGAACATGTATACATCAAAAAACACATCACTGACAAACCCCTAAAACACATGTTTGGTCATGGTAACCATTTTTCCATAGGGATACAGATAGATTTTTTTTTTGAAGTGTGACGATGCATGTGCATAGACTTGACACTTGTTTTGTGATCACCATCTTAAGAAGAAGAAGAAAAAGAAAAAGCCTCCAGTTCACAGAGCTTCAGCTCCTTACACTTCTTTCTGCAGCTGGAACATGGGTGAAGGAAAAGAATTTCCTTCCAAATTTCAAGGTGAAAAGACTTGTGTGTGTAACTTCTTGGATTATAATTCCGTTAGAAGCTACAGCCGCATTTACAATGTACCTGTTCTACCTTACACAACTGCAGTGTGTCGTGATCGGCAAAGTTGGATAGGTACAGGGTGTCGCTGCACCATGGTGACACGATTCACCTGAAAGCAGCTGGAATTTCTGGGAGAAGACAATAAAGTTGAAAAAAAAAAATTAATAATAATAATAATGCACAAACTTACTGAGAGTACACAAAATCAAACTAATTGTAAATCCCGTCAAATGGTCCTTCACAGTTGTAAATGTGATTTCCAAAACAAAACAGCATAAATCTGAATAAGAAAGAAAACAGTCCTCAAACTTTATGTCCGAAGGTGCAAGTACATAGTATAAATGTGACAAGTTATACAAAAAAAATAAATAACTAACTTTCGTTATAAAAACAAAGGATGACGAATTATTTATGAAAAGTTGAATGGTCTGTACATGACCAATGACCTTCACACCAGACACAGCGATTAATAGTAAAAGTCTTTAGCAAAGCACACAAAAAAAGATTTTGGTAAAATTCCGTTATATATATATACAAAATTGTGTTTAGATCACCTTGAGCTGAAAGAACAACAGAGAAACTTGAAACTAATGTTTATTTACATCGACATGTACGTATGGTGAATGGTAGCGAATGATTACACAATACAGGTAGTGCGAAAATAAATAGATTACATCAATCCTTCAATATGTCTGAGCAATCTCTTCAAGAAGAATAAAAATGGAGGGAACAAAAAAAGTCTTAAAACATCCCCAATAAAGCACGGAACAAAGAGTCTTCATGTACAAAGTCTTCATGAACAAAGAGTCTTCATGAACAAAGAGTCTTCATGAACAAAGAGTCTTCATGAACAAAGAGTCTTCATGAACAAAGAGTCTTCATGAACAAACAGGCAGAAAAGTTGACAGTTGCATTTCCTTCCGAGAGGAGAAACCACACTTTCCGACCATTTAGAAGATCCTGCAGTACAGCAAAACCTGTCTTGGATGACCCATTTCACTTCCAAGGAATTATAGTTAAACAGGGGAGTGTTTTTCCAAACAGGTAGGCAAACAACCTTTCCACCAAAAACAAATGACAGTAAGGGGCAAGTAAAAATAGTCTGTTCAACAAGTATTTTGGACAGGATCGAGTGACCATTCACAAAGCTTTGCAGAAATGACATTCCTCTGGAAACCGCTCATATTAATTTATCAAAAAAACAACAACAAAATTGTAGCCAGCTGTACAAAAGACCTACAAGATCTTAAATAAAAGACCCCCAAAAATAAAATAAATAGCCGTACCCAGAGTTAAATGATACCTGGAACTTCTGTAGAATTGGTACCTAAAGAAAGGCATAACAGTTCCTGGTCTGAGATGGGCCAGCGACATCAAAAAAAAATCAGGTGACAAGGGGGGGAAACCCAGCCTCAACAGATACTTTACCCTTTCACCTCCACAACAGGCGTTTGCATGATAGCTGCATGGATACACTCAATGCTAGCTTAAATGTAAATTACAGCAAAACATCTCAGTCCTGCTACAAAATTATGCATTTTGTTTTTAAATCACAGAATTATGGCCAGGATCAAGGGCAAATTTAGCAAATACCCAACCATGAAACTCAGAAGTTACGAAAATATAATACACGTACACGTACGCAGTTCACCATTTTCCAAATGGTCTTGACCGACACAGGCAAGGGTTTCAAACGAGTCCAACACTTTCTAGTCCATTACATTGACCTATGGCCGCTCCTATAATCTCCGGACATTGATGTACATTAGAGTGATAAGTTCAGTAAGCCATGTAAAGAAATTAAACCAGCAAAACCAGGCCACAGCATCTTCAAAGGACACAACACGAAGTGATGACATCCAGAAAAAATCACACGCAAAAACCTGTCACTAATGCCCAATCACAAGAAGCTGAATTACTGGTTGCACTGAATACACGTGCATCTACCCATTCTTGATTGTCCAAAAAGGAAAAATAAAGATCAACTTTTCAATTTTAAAAACCTTACAGAGAACAGCATGTGGCAGAAAGACTGAAATGTCTGGTACACAAATAAACGTCCATTCACTAAACTGGGTACCACAACTGACAACAGCATGTGCATTCCCTTGCACAATTTTGCACAGGACTGCAGCTGATGTATCGATCTGCACAGTTTTGCACCACTGTGTGGAATTACTGGCATTAATTCACCACCACTGTAAATGGATAAAATGCAAAACATTTTTCTCCATTTCTAATAGCAAAACCAGCACTAATGCACTTCTTTTTCCCTCCATACAACAACGTTGAAAGAAACTTTTCATTGAATGCGCTAAATCTGTGCTTCACAATCCAACACCTCGGATACAATATAGCATGTGAAACCCACGAGGTGGCTCTTCCTGGCGTTTATGCTAGTCTACCTACGTAGAAGCATACCGAGAAGACAACGTTGTTTCATTGTGGACTGAAGACAGCGTGGATACAATATAGCATGTTCTGCATTCCCTGTTCTGGACTCCGCCTCAGATGATTAGGTTTGTGGTCTTTATATAAGCAGTGGTCTTCAAAATATAGCATGTGAAACCCACGAGCTGGCTCTTCCTGGCGTTTATGCTAGTCTACCTACGTAGAAGCATACTGAGAAGACAACGTTGTTTCATTGTGGACTGAACACAGCGCTGAATGGTAGCTATTTTTAGCGACTTTATCACTCGACATGTACAGGTATGGAAGCGTTCGCTCAAAGAAAGTCATATTTCTCTAGTATTAGGAGCTACAAAGCCATGAAAATGGCCGCAATGGCCAAAAGGAACATTTGGCATACAACCTCAGAGCTTTGTACGTTCAAGTTTTTCCCCCTTCAGAACTCATTTCGAACATAGAGACTTTAAGGTCGTGCTGAAAAGTGCTTTACCTGTCTTTAAAGGGAAAAAAAGAAGAAAAAAATACACAGAATAACATCGTGTCCAAAAAGAGATATCAAGAAATCCAGCAGTTTCTAAGCCACTGAAGTTTACTGTTGAATGTACATACATACGTTTGAGACACCGTTGAAGAGTTAGCAAGAAACGTTTCAAAAGTTACAGCAAGTTAAACAATTCCTACAGCTGTCTGATGCAACACCATTGCACAATCAATAACAGATCACTGAAAATATTTTGTCCCCACTGGTTGTTCAGGGAAAATACATCACAGAAAAAGGAACAGGAAAACTGATAAGAAATAATTATGGAAGATCTACGATAAGAACATCGTACAGATCCACATGCATTATACAAATCAAATGAGGCACACCAATGTACATACAGTTTTGAAAGTGTGCTATTACGATGACACGCTGCACATGCACAAAAAACAACAGAAATGAACAGAAGGCACAGAAACAGAAGTAGTTTCCACTTGTGTGAGGCGAAGTCAAGCGTCCTGTCAGAATGACTCTGAAGATGGGTGCTACAGGGCCGCCGCATTGCATGTCGATCGTGACGTGCGTTCCTGTGATCAGATCTGAAGACAGACAAGCGAACATGTTGAGCAGGGAGTCGGGTGGGTGGGTGTTTGGGAGTTTCACGTCCTTTTCCACCACATAAGGGTGATATCAAAGACGGGGCAACGAGAAAAAAGGCCAGCACAAATATTTGGCCCCAGCCGGCGGGATTCAAACTCTCGACCCGAGCATTGAGAGTGCAACGCTCTACCATTCGGCCACCCCGGCTCCCCGAGCAGGGAGTCATTCGGCCGGTGTACATCAGAAAAAACGACTGTCACTTCACAAAGAGATGCAGGTATAGGTAGCAAATTACCTCACAGAAAAAAAGCAAACTTATGATGTGCGTGTGTGTGTGTGCGCGCGCGTGCGTGCGTGCGTGTGTGTGTGTGTGTGTGTGTGTGTGTGTGTGTGTGTGTGTGTGTGTGTGTGTGTGTGTGTGTGTGTGTTGTGAATACTAGCAGACACACAAACACACTGTGTGCAAGTCTGTGGCACAGGTAACCATCACCCCACTGCAAAGCTTCTTGACAGAATAGTTACAAATCTGTTCAAACACTTTTTACACACACACACACAGAACTGACTACTGACCTTACTGTTACTTCAAGTGACTGGCCTCCTTCTTAATGTCACCTTCGTCATGCTCAAAGTACATGAAGTCCTGTGCAAACAAACAAAGATTCGATTAGTCAGAGAAACGTTAGTCCGGGTAGCACTACCAAACTGTTCTACTAAGTTCTTAAAGGCCCACTACCTGACATTTCTGTGCTTCTCAGATGACATGTGTCTTGGAGCAGTACACATTCAAATAAATCTTCAATATCCCAGATGGGAAATTTGGTCATGGTGGACATAAAACGAACAACCAGTCAATACATGTATATATGCAACATAAAATGAAAAACGCATAGACTGATATTTTAACGCACTATAAAATTAGATAAAGATTTCAATTAAGTATCACCTAAATTACTTCCTACGTTGTGCTGGTGAGTGCAGCTGTCTTCTGGAAATAGTCTATGACAAGGCTAGTAGAACTTAAAGTGCAATAAACTGACATTAGCCGGCTCGGAGAACGAGGCAAACTTGAACGGCCTAAAGCTCTCCTGGCAAACCATTTGACAAAACTGCAGCAGACGCTGCATGTTTCAGCGTGTTGTTTGCTCAATGCCGGCCTGAGTCAGGTTGTAACAACATAGTTGTCTACGAGGTGCAATAATAAGACACCAACAGACCAGTTTTAAAGCATCGAAATGTTGGGTGGCACATCTTTAACCCTGGTCTTGTTGGATTAATTTGTTTTGTGCTGAAAAAGCCGTAGAGGTTGTCTGGAGTATTCCGGGCTCAGCAAGACAAGGGGTTTTTTTTTGTTTTTTTTAAAACTACATGTACTTTATTATCCCTTTTCGGGAAATTTGGGCTGCTGCCCCCTGGGGGAAGTGCGTCGTCACGGTGCAGCGCCACCCAATACCTATCTTTTTTTTTTTTTTTACAATTTTGCACCAGTATGCTTCAGAGGCAATCAACAAATCCTCTTGACTAGAGAAATGCATATCTGCCCTGTTCTTGTCAACATTCCTCTACCCCCCCCCCCCCCCCCCCCACACACACACACACACACACCACCATCCCAATGCCATCTAATCCCCAAACACCCTCAAAATAAAACCTAAAAACAAGAAAACTGACAATAAGGAAGACCGCCCCCAGCATTGTGGCCTTGGTTTTGACGTCCATGTCCAGAGGGAAGGTCACGCCGAAGTTGTCCGCATCGGTAAAAATTTCCTTTGCCAGGCCTGACCACTGCTTGGAGATCTGACCCACGTGGGTACTCTCGTCCGCTGAGGTCACCTGAACACAAAATACAAGGGTAAGTGATGAACAGGTGAACAAAGTGTTGACAGACTGGGAAGGAATGCAAGCGTACAAACCAACAGTTCTCTCCCCTTGAGGAGTACATGAACTTTTTTGCTGCTGTTATCATGACTTACTTTTTCTTCTTTTCTTTTTTTTCTTTCTTTTTTTTAAAACGAGATAATGGACAAGATCATGACAAGGGCCAGTAAAAGATTCTCTCTTACACACACTGAAACCCATCTCTTCACCACCCCCTCCCACCCTCACAGCTGTTTCATCTTGTTCTGCTGGTGTGTGTGTGTGTGTGTGTGCGCGCGCGGGCGTCAGCGTGGGTGTCAGGAGGGGAGGGGGGGGGGGGTGCAAATCACTTTCATCTCTTTTTACCTGTCTTAAGCTCATCTGTTTATGTTTGTTTTGTATGTCTTTTATCTGTGCTCATATGAACAAATCTGTATTTTATATAAAGTGGCCAGAGTTTGTGAACGGTTTGGCACTATCTATTGCTATGATCGCTATTATCTGATGAACTGACCTCAAACTCAATATCACCGCAAATATTGCAGCGGCAACATGGGCCCTTGATGCGCAACACCGTCTCATCCTGAGCATTGTTGATCTTGTAGCGAGGGTGAAAGCAGCTACACGCCTGACGGACGTATCCAACTACTGTGCCTGGTGGGGCCTGCACCTCCAGTTTCTGCAGGTAGAAATACAGGTGTGTCATCAGGTAGATATAATAATAATAATAATAATATTGAAGATTATAAAGGCTTTTTGCCAAATTGCTTTGCTCAAAGAGCATTAAGTGGAACACAACACACATGCACACACACACAAACACACACACATGCATAACACGCATTCTCTCACACACCAGACATAAACACATTACAGTCACGTTGTGCGAGTGGTCAGCTCAGCTATTTAGGTTTTCTAAATTTTAGAACTGCATATATTCTGAAATTCTGTGGGCTAAACATTTCCAGAGCAAATGGGAGTGGGAGTGGGGCAGGGGGGGGGGGGGGATTACATGGCAACAAGTAGGGGAGTCAGTCTTGACACAGATCACTACTTCTTGCAATTACCACCACCACGCCCCCCCCCCCCCCCCTTCCTTTTTTTTTGGGGGGGGGGGGGGGGAGGGGGGGTTCAAGGTGGGGGGGGGGGGGGGTTCAAGGTGACATATGATAGTTTTCCTTTTAGCTTTAAGACAAGCAAAACTGAAGCTGGAATGTGGATCATGTATCACGTACTGACCAAAGTCCTTGAAGTTATTCATCAACCACCCACATCACACAATGGTGTTTTACAGGTTTTTTATATTGATGAGAAGCTACACTATACATTCAATTATGTGTAACAACGGACCTGCAGACAGCAGAAACAGAGACAGGAAGTACAGCGAAGAGGTCGCTCCAAGTGCATCACTTCCTTCTTGTGGTTGTCCATCACCTTGATGTCAAACGGCCGCGCCGATCCACAGCAGTTACGTGTACAGCAGCAAGTGTCTAAGCACAAAAACAGTACAATTATAGATACATACAGCAGCTTGTTTCAGCTCACAGATCGACCTAATCTTATTATGGTGACAATAACATAGTCTCATTTAGATGTGAGCAAAATGTGAGCCCATTCCGGGCCGTCATTGCTAAGATGAGTCAAAATGCACGTCCATCGACTACTATGGGTTACCCGAATGTATTGAGCCATATGCATGGTGACTGGTGTCACGTGGCACCTGACTGCCCTACAACTGTAAACACGTACTCCATGCGGGCTGGCATGGCTGTCTTTTCTTTCTTTCTTTTCGTTTTTTTTGCTGCCCCAACTATTTACCGGTTCCAGTGGTGTTCCTCCCAGGTCCTGGGTGGAATCCACGGAGGGCTCGAAAGTTGGGACAATTTTTATTATGCATGATGATGGAGATGAGGATGATGGTAAGATGATGCTATGGCGGTCCGTGTGGTTTGGGACTGCGTGACTGGGCTGCATTCCACGCTTCCTGTCATAAATATCCTGGCATTAACCTGGCCCGGGAACTACGGCACCTGCAGTGCCGGCCGTGTAATCATCCACATCATAAGACGTGTCATACCAAGGGAAGCACCCCCAAAGTCGCACTTGTGAAGTGGGTGAACCTCGGCAGTGTGGCAACAGCCTTCCCATTGGGCCCATAGCACACCCACTCTGGGGAGGAGCCGACACAGGTAGGAAAAATCCCGCTTGCCTCGGCTGGGACTCGAACCCGGGTCTCCCAGTCCATGGTTCGAAGTGCTAACCACTACACTACAGGGGCCGGTGGCATGGCTTTCTGGTTCAGTCGCATGTAGTCACAGGTCAGCGGTCGACGCAGTCAATCTGACCTACTTACGGCAGCGTCGCTCTCGCCTAGCACGCGTGTGAAGTACTGACACAGCTAACGCTGAAGCAGTACTAACTGACGCATGGTGAAATCCAATGTTGATAGGCACATCTGGGTGACCGTTGATAGGGACGTCACCAGTTTGTGAGGAGCATACAAATCGTATTGGACACAATGCGTGCTACATGTAATTTGAGCAGGGAGTACAGTTCATATGGGGTCGATGGCAACATTACAAGTTTACTGAGCTCTAAGATAACCTTTGTGAAGACCACTGGCCCAATAGTGGCGGCGTCTGTGCAAAACACTTTTTTGACACAGTGGGAGTTGATCAAGCTGCGATATGTAACTTTAATGGCAAATGAAGCACAAACATCACTCTTTGCAGCACTACATTCAGAACATCAATCAAATAACCTCAAAACTGAAGGGATCGCTTGACAGGAAAGCACTTGACAAAAAAGAAGGGCGCTGGGACCAAATCAAGCAATTTAACAGCAACCGCTGCACTTACCTTCCACAGCCATGTAGACTCTCTGTCCCATCGTGTTGCGAATTTCGTATTTATTGTTGGTCTCAAAACCAGTGAATGCTGCAAAATAAGGATGACGTGAATGCATTGAAAATTCTACAACTTACATGTAAGGTAAATAAGATAACCTGATTTAAATGCGACTTACTGAGGAGTTTTCTTGTTGCTTTTGGTAGCTTCATTTTTTCGTTTGTCCCCTAAGTATTCAGATAATTCTAAAGTCACTGTAGGGACTGTACAAACCGCATATATACCCGCCATAGGTACCCACACCATAATGAGCTCAGGCCGAACACAGCTCCCAAACATTCTGCTGGCATTGTGAAGAGTTAAGGCTGTTTTGCTGTTTAGCTGAGGAGAAAATCGTTACAGATATATCTGTAAATAACTATGTACGTTGAATATGACCAAAACAAGCAGACCAGCATCAAGGTCCCAACCTACCCTCAATAGCCTCCATTTTCTGTTTGACAAGCAGCTGGTCGATCTGTGTCAGGTACTCCAGGCCGGGAGGGCAGTTGGCTGGTCCAGATGGCGCTTGCATCCAACCTGCAGGCGGTGCCCCACCTGGGGAAGAAAAAAAAAACTTTGTGAGGTGCATCACGAGCATGCATGTACACACACACACACACACACACACACACACACACACACACACACACACACACACATGCACACACACACATGCACACACACACACACACACACACACACACACACACACACACAGATGTGCACACACACTGCCGCACATACACACACCATGCCACACAAACTTCCTGTTCCTCACTCTATCAGATTACTATTCCTAAAATACACTGTACAAAAATGAAAATATGAACTACAAGATGCGTCAGTGCCCAAGCAACATGTGAAAACCAAATAAAAATGACCCAAGTTCTAGACAACATTCCTACCTCCCGCCACGGGCTGCATGGCGATTGGCTGGCCAGGGGGAGGGGGACCCCCTGGTTGTGGTTGTCCATACGGAGGTGGTTGTCCCCCGGGCTGAGGCATTCCCGATGCTTCATCACCTTTTGGGTACGGAGCACTCATTCTGATCAGTTACAATGTCCTGGGGTCTCCTGAAACAACCAGGCCACACGATACATACAGTACAAATTTACTTCACAGTTTAACCCAATTCATACCAAGTAAGTTAGTCTTTTCCCCTGCCCACGCAAGTCTAAAGCCCATACATGTGTAAAAGATTGAAAGCTCAGTGAACGTAGTGTGTATTTGCGTAAGTGCTCAGCTAAAAATAAAAATAAAAATTTAAAGTGAGCTTAAGTTATAATTATTCATGGCATCTCATGCCACCATACAAGCAAGAAAATAATACACTGTACTGGGGGAAAAAATGTGGTCAGTGCAAAAATGCAATAACAGGGAATGTGCCGTATGGTATGTGTTAAAATGCTCTGTGGACACTGTACACCCCACAGATAATAAAACAGCACGGTTGTAATTTAACAAAGTGGTTTGGGTGATGTCATTCTGTTTGACAGGTCTATTAGTATTACATTTAGTATCCTCTATAATTTATGGACACAATAAAACTGCATACTACTAGCTATTTAACACTTAAAATGGTGTGTAATGAAAGTTGTTGGATGTGGCAATACACTGACTTATTATACATTTATAACTTCCAGCACCCTTTATGATGAAGTTACAGTCTATAGACACTAGCAAGTATCCACAACTAGTTATTCAACACAACGATCAAGATACTAAATTGTATTTAAGCTGTGACTGTTGATCATATTAGCCAGTACAGCTGTATTTGCTTCTGAATGACATTATGGTCAGGGTATAGAGAGAGACCAACAAAAGCCGGTAGAATTCTTATGCTCACTATTAATAAAGGGCTTCCTGCCACAAGCTACTATCAATACAGATAGAGAGAAGAGAGATGGTACATTCTGACAGGAAACCCTCAATTCATGTTCACACTCACAGACACACACCAGCACAGACAGGGCAACTGTACAAAAGAGAGATTCTAAATCCTTATCAACTGTGTCACCAGTACAGGTTAATCAGCTTGCCTTATTTACACAGTAAAGCCATTAAAAAAAAAAAAAAAAAATCTATGCCTGGCGAATGTTGGCTCCAGCACACCCTGCATGAGCTATTGATCAACATGATGCTGAAGAAGCAGCTTCTTCAGGACAAGGAGGTACGGCCAGGCTACCATGAAGCTTCAAATTGTCACTGCCATTTTCTTTTTTTCTTGTTTTTCTTTTTCAGTTAGACTCAGGGACACGACCAGCCCCCATTAAGTCCATCTCGTGTTAACAGGAAGTCTGCTTTTAAATGTCAACACTGCTTTATGCATTATTTGGTTCATCAATTTTGAACAAGTTTGATCATGAGAGGCGCTCCACTTTGATGGAAATTTCTATAGTGGTGATGTCACAATAATGTGTGTGTGTGTGTGTGTGTGTGTGTGGGTGTGTGTGTGTGTGGTTGACAATATGTGTGTGTGTGTGTGTGTGTGTGTGTGTGTGTGTGTGTGTGTGTGTGTGTGTGTGTGGTTGACAATATGTGTGTGTGTGTGTGTGTGTGTGTGTGTGTGTGTGTGTGTGTGTGAGAGAGAGAGAGAGCGAGAGCGTTGGTCTGCATGTGCGCAAGGAGCCAGCTCTTATGTGTGTGGCAGTAAGTTATGTCTATGTTCATGTATGTGACAGTGTGTGTATATATATACATATGTGTGTGTGTGTGTGTGTATAGATGTGTGTGTGTGTGTGTGTGTGTGTGTGTGTGTGTGTGTGTGTGTGTGTGTGTGTGTGTCCCTGTGGGCAGTGGTGGGGTGCCAGTATCACTGTATGTGTAACTGTACTTGAATATGTTTATACATATTCATGACAAACCCTGTCTGCAAACGGAGAAAACAGATCGATCAGTGAAAAGTCTAGACAGAACTCTGGCCAAAACAACACCTACCAGACAAGAGTAGAAGTGCGACACGAATTGGGGGCACCGACCCTGCCTGACACACTGTTTGCTGTAGCAACGTCACATACTCCAACACGCCATGCCCTTATTGAACCGCTACTCGCTCCCTGCTTTGCACAATACCCGGCTAACATGGATCTGCCTGCTTAGAGGAGATTAAGCGCTAGCCCTGGTCTGTCATGAAGTTTAACTCTGTGAGGAATTCTCTTACTGTCTTAGCAAAGCGTATGTATTGTTCACTGACGTAACTGTACATTACAGGTGAACACCAGTTTAGAGGCGTTACTCAACTTACTGAGACACGCGCCTACCATTCCCAACTGCTATTTTTTGTTGTTGAAGGGTGTACTATGTGAACATGCTGTATCACTCAAGATTTATGATTAGTATTATCAGTACATTTCTAAAGAAGCGGTATGAGAGAAACAAATACGCATGACACTCAAAATCTATAATTTTACATCCTGCACCCCCCCCCTCCCCCACTCCAAAAACAGAGAAAGGGGTGAAATACTATCAATAGCAAAATAGGCTGGAGAACAGATGTTATATATCCTAGTACTCCTGAACTCAAAATAATCCCCTTGCTTAATCAGCTTTGTGCCTTATCACAAAATGTCAGGTGTGATGTGTTTTTATTTCCTTCTTTTGTTTGTTCTTCTTGTACTGTTTAAAAAGATTGTATGTACATGTAATATGAAGGCAGAACAGTTTTGTACTTGTTTACTCAGCAGATTGCAAGACACATATCCTTCTAAGTTCTAAGGAAAAATCAGTGATCGCGCTAGGCATTTTCCAAACTGGTACGACGTCACAGTAAACAAACCTACTCGCACGCGAACCGGTAGGCCAGTCACGGAAACCGGTAACTAATTTTGCCACCAAAAATCTGCCGACGAATGCAGTGATAAGTTAATTGCTAACTGTAACTGTTACGGTGTTTGTCAATTAATTTAATGACAGGTGTCATACACCCACTACTACATCTCGGCACGGCTCTCTCTCTCCCACTCTCTCTCTCTCTCTCGCTCTGACTCGGAGACTTTTCCCCCTCTCTTTTCCTTTATTTTTGAAACCAGTCAAACAAAATAAGAACCAGTAGGTTCTACCGGCTACTGATTTTCAAACCAGTATTTTACCGGTAATCAGTTACCAGTTAAATCCATCCCTGAAAATAAAATATGACGTGACGACGTGGCAGCGCCACAAGTGTGTAGCATTTAGTGACGACGTGGCAGCGCCACAAGTGTGTAGCATTTACTGACGACGTGGCAGCGCCACAAGTGTGTAGCATTTACTGATTTAGTGACAAAGTCGCAACGCCACAAGTGCGTGTCTGCACAGGCATGCTCCCCCTGGAACATTTTGTTGTTGTTGTAAACAAACAAAAATTATGTGCAATGTGGTGTATTTCAGCATGATTTTAAGTGCTTCACAGGAGGGAAAACACCTTTTGGGGGGAAAATGTTTAACATCAGACTGAACAATGTGGAGTGTTTTAGAAGGAAACACTCTCTTGGGGGGTGGGGGGGGGGGGGAAGGAATATTTAGCCAAAGGTGGAAATCCACCAAAAGGTGTAAGATTTGAAGATTTGATATGAAATGTACTGCTCACTTGCGCTTTGAAAACTGCATCAGTACAATTTCCCAATTAAACAACTATAACATGTGATGTCTCGACAGGGCAGAACAAATAGGTGTGACATATGTAGCAGACACATGTGCTCAATCAAGCCCAACATACATCACATGATAGAGAACACTGGTGCATCACATACATGTACCACAGTCTTCTTTTGATTGTGAAGGTAGTAGTGCTTGGTAGAGGGTACCACACGGTTAAATGGTTGAAAATAACTTCAAACTCAAAGTTCAAAGTCAATGGAAAACAGCTTAGTCCGGCCCATTTTGCCAAAGGCAACATTCACTGGGCCGTGTCTGACTGATGGATGATAGGGTTAGCCATTTACTGACCTGTTATCGCCACTGACCTCACACTGACATTACTCATTAACCTCCAACATACATTCATAGATCACTGCATTCACTGCACTGGGTCACAGTCTATATTACACCACCTGCTGTGAGAGGGTGACAACTAACCTGATTAATTCACTAAATAAGTCTGCTCCAAATGAGTTTGAATTCAACTTCAAGGACAATCTCAAGCTGGGTTGTGCTCCTATGTTGTGCATTTTTGCAGTGTGCAGCCAGCTTATCTGTAAATGAAACCTGTTTGTCACTGTCACTCACTTGTCAGTCTGACTAGACTGCACACTGTTCAGCTGGCATGGTCAGTTTAGGCAAAGGTCTGTGAATCTGTTTATTTCGTATCAGTAGTTGCAACCAGCCATTCCCTGTAACCTGCCCGCTAGGTCGTCTCCCATCACTCTTGTGGTTGAGACGCTACCGAAAAAAAACAACAACAACTAAATGGGGCGTCTACATGGGACGCTTTTCTGCAGCCCTGCCGGCGTGCCACTTACGCAGACCGCTGCTGTTAAAAAAATGTTTTCTGTTTAACAGAGCGTATCACTGCTTTGCAGCAGTCCCGGCTTTCCTCATTTACAATGCAGACCGAAAGCTCAGCCATTTACGTCCCACAGTGGCCTATTGTGTGGAGGCTACATAATGGCTAATTTTCGTAATGTTTCTTAGTGAAAACTTCCCTACAGAGCACCTGTATGAGAACCTGTTCTTATCTCGGACACCCGCAATGCTAGTGCCAGCCAGTCCATTTTCTCCGCGAAAAAAAAAAAAAAAAAGCAGCAAACATAAGAAAACAAGTAAGACGTTACTGGTACTCACCTTGTCCAAAAATGTTCAGGGAAGTTGAAGTGTGAGCCCAGATCCACAAGTTTAACTAAAAATGCAAGTTTAGAGTGGGTGCGGTCAGTAGATTTACGCAGCTCGTCTCGAGTTTCAAGGCGGTGAGGAGGTAACTCTTGCGAAACGGGATTCTTTCCCCCTGATACAGGAATTTCTTGCGCAATCGAGTGACAGGAGAGAATTTTCTCTAGGAAATATGAAACGCGGTGTAACCGGAGTTAAAATTGCTACCTGACTAATGGTTTCATTTCTTAGAAATAAAATTATGTGCTGGTTTGATTCGAGGGGGGCAAAAACCAAGCAATTTTTAGTCAAAACAGCAAGGCTCGCCTAAGGGAGCAAACGATGTATAACCTGTGAAAACATTCCAATAGGGTTTTGCCCCTTGTTTGTGCAAGCTCTCTTAGAATTACTTCCCTTGCATCATGGTTGGCTGCATGCGACTTCTTCACCTTCAGCAAAATACGGGTTATTCTTGTTAACGCACCGTCAGCTGTACGTTCTAGTTAAAGGTACAACTCCTGGATCTTTCCATCCTTTTGTTTTCTTCCCTTTCTTTGTTTCTGCTCTTGTTTATTTCCGTCATTTGTTCGAGGCAGTGGCTATTTCCCCAACGTGAGGGGACCATTTTCTATTTCAAGGCTAGGGCGCGTGCTATTTACCGCACCAGACTGC
Organism: Batillaria attramentaria; assembly: GCA_018292915.2. Lineage (NCBI taxonomy): Eukaryota > Metazoa > Mollusca > Gastropoda > Batillariidae > Batillaria > Batillaria attramentaria. The sequence goes on from JACVVK020000502.1 coordinate 454,610, forward strand.
ACATTACACGTATCAACAACACGGCACCTTTTCCATCTTTGTGACAGCACTTCTCCACACATATTGTCTTCGATTAGACAATGAGTTTGTTCATATTATTCCATCTTACCCATCTACATTGAAATGCCCATTTTTAAACTTTCAGGATGTTGTGGTCCAGAGCGGTGTGCGTTCTCCGTGGGCCTGCAAGATACCAGCCAACTTGGCAGGCCTTTCATCGGACACAGTTCATACTTTCGGAAACCCAGCATTTGTGTCGACATTCTCATGACAACGGCAAGCGTGACAAGAAAGGAGAGGCAGTAGCTAAAGCCAGACAGTTGTCTGATGAAGGAACAGTAATGGCAGACAAAAACTCGGGCATGGTGAGTGCATGTATGTTGCTCAGTGTGAAGTTTGTTTTGCCACAGTTATGTGTACTTAAATGTGCTATTTCCATGTTTACAGGACCTGAAAGAAGCCAACTTACCTTTTGAAATAGTTCAGCTTGTAAGCCGGTGCACTTGTATGCTCACATTACTCTGTTTTTGATGACCAGTGGAGATCTGAGTATGATACAATATGCTGTTGACATTTTGCACGAGTGGTCAAACGTTCAAATTGTACAACTGAGCGGTTGGTCTTGCTGACAAGCGTTTCACTCAGTGTGTTAGCCATGTCATTGTGTATCATTCTGTTGGCTCAGTGCCAACATTTCAGAAGCTAAGTGCACCACTAAAACAGATCAGAACAATTTGTGCACATACATGCACAGCTAACAATCAGTTAAAATGTCTCATAGATAACACACACACACACACACACACACACACACACACACACATCCCTACCTTAGCTCTTCACAATACATGTATCAGTAGCGACAGCACGGTGATGACTGACAAGGTGAAAAGAGCTGCATGCACATTAAATACACAAGTGGAACCGGGAGACCCGGGTTCGAATCCCAGCCGAGACAAGCGGGATTTTTCCTACCTAGGTCGGCTCCTACCCAGAGCGGGTGTGCTATGGGCCCAATGGGGAGGTTGTTGCCACACAGCCGAGCTTCACCCACTTCACGGGTGCGACTTTGGGGGTGCTTCCCTTGGTATGACACGTCTTATGATGTGGATGATTACACGGCCGGCACCGCAGGTGCCGTAGTTCCCGGGCCTGGTGAACGCCGGGATATTTATGACAGGAAGCGTGGAATGCGGCCCTGTCCCGCAGTCCCAAACCACATGGACCTCCATAGCATCATCTTACCATCATCCTCATCTCCATCATCATGCATAATAAAAATTGCCCCAGCGGGGGTGAGCGACTGCTCAGGTAGCGTGCGCAGGTCTCTGATTTCAAGAGACGAATTTCTGCTAATTACTCAATAATTAGCGGACGACCGGACTTGAAATTTATACGACGTGATGTCTTAGGACCTCGCCTATCATCCTACCGAAGATGGTTCGTTTCGGACATGTGATTACCGCATAATTTGTGAGAAAACAGTCGAGGTCGGTCGATCATGCTGTGCACGGGAGTGAGACTGGCGACATGGTCAATCGTAAGCGTGCAGGGCCATTGAAGCGGAAAAAACCACAGTCAACCGGGGACTCGAGCCAAGAGCATTCTACAACCAGTGTGACAGAAAAGAGTTTAGAGAAACGAACTTCAAAGAAACCAAAACATCTGCAGGGTGTGGTGGATGCAGGCTCGATCCGTGAATATTTGTGTGTGGTGGAAAAATCGGCGCCCGTGACGAGCATGAGTGACAACGCAGTGAACTCAGAGGAGCAAGGAGCCGTTGGGGGAGAGGGAGCTGTGAGCATCACAAATCACGATTTGTGGAAGAAACTGTGCTCCGTTGTTGACAAACTGGAAAAAATGACGACAGAAATGGAAAAAGTTCAAGGTTCCATCTTCGAACTGAGGCAAGAGAACGCGGCGCTCAAGAGAGACATTGAAAGATACAAGGCAGAAGCAGACGAGGCAAAGCAGACAGCCGACGAGGCGAAACTTCGGGCGACTTTGGCAGATCAGAAAGCTGACGAGGTTGCGCAGTATACTCGCCGTAACAATGTTCGTATCTTCGGGGTACCAGAGTCTGAGAGTGAGTCGGTAGAAGAGTGTGAGGCGAAGATACTCGAGATCTTCAACAAGAAGCTGGGGGTGACTCTAGCACCCAAGGACCTGGAGGCCACGCATCGTCTGGGAAAGAAGAAACCGCCGAAGCTTAGGGATGGTGACAACGACAGTGACAGCGACGAAGAGAATCGTCCACGTGCAATCATCGTCAGATTCGTGTCCCGGAAATCTGTGCAGGCAGTGTTGAGCAACAGGCGTAAACTGAAGAACAGCCGAATAGTGATTACTGAGGACCTGACAGTACCGCGCTACCAGCTCTTGATGAAGTGCCGTAATCACGAGGCTGTGGAGAATGCATGGTCTTCTAATGGCAAGATACTAGTGAAAGCCACAGCGGATAACAAAATACGGGAGATCAAGTCTGTGACAGAGTTGATGACAAAGCTTGGGATACCACCGCGGTCCTCAACGCCGTTGCACTCTAGTCAGGTTCGTCAGGATTTCGGGAGAAGGCAGCGTCACTTTCGAGGTGGCAGACGTTCGGGTGACAGTGGTCACAGTGTTAACCGGTCACAGATCAACGAACTAATGGATGCAGACACTCTGCCAAAATCGGCTGTGTAAACTCTGCTTTGGCTATATAATGTTCTTTTCGTGCTTGGATAGCTGCTTGTGGATACCGATATCATACCGAATCAGCTGTATGACTGAATATGTACAGGTATGTGCTACGGTATGAATTATGTTCCTAGTGTGGACAAGCGCGCTGTTCACGTTTTCTTCGTTGCCTTTTTTTGTGGTGAACCGGCAATTAGTGTTGGTGCTTTTTCCCTTTTCGCATTCCTTCTTTTTTTAATTGTTTTGTTGAATTTTCACGCTTTTTCCTCACTTCAATTGCTTTATTGAAATAATTGCCGTTAGGTTTCCACGGACTCTTACCTGTAACTTTGTCAGTCCCTGATGTTCGACAGAAGCGTAGAGCGCACGTGGCTCTGTTTATGTTGTACCAAATATAACCTTTGACCCAACGCGCCCTTGATCAGCCGTGGCTAAGACTGGTCACGTGGGATTATGCAAATGTCATGTAGCTGGGGCAAAGGTCAGGCAGGTCAGGCCAGTCATTGCTGCATTAGTTTCACTGGTGTTGCCTTGCCTTTTGGGAGGCTGATGCGGGCATGCATGTTGTAACACAGCGAGCGGGATACCATAGCTTGCTTGTAATATTATATAAATAAGATAATACTGTGCCCGACATGTGAGAAAGGATGGCCTTCTACGATGTACTTCGAACAGCCTGGGCGTATTCCCGTAGGTTGTGCATGGGACAGCAAGCATTCACTGGGCTGGGGACATTTTGCATCTTCCCTCGTGGCCGGCTGACCTTGACATACTGTGTCGAACCACCTTGACGTAAGGTAGGCCCACTGAAATGAGCGGTGCTTTCCGTAAGCTTTTTTGTTGCATTTATTGTGTATGTGTTTTCATGTTTTTGTTCCTTTGTTTTGTAGTATGGATGAAAGGATGCTTGTGCTCAATAGTGTTTTTACTTATGACTAGCAGTCGGGTTTCCTGTGGCAGGTTCCTCTGTACAATTTTGCTCTGTGGGACTCCGACAGTGAATTTGTATACAATAACCTCTGTTCCTTCCTACACCACGATGGTGTATCCCTGTGATATGGTCGGTGTCTATCTTTTAGTTTTGATTTGGCATTGGTTGGTCAGGCACTTGTTTGCCTTTTTCTTAGCCTTGTACGTGTGGGCACTCTCACTTTCAGTTCTGTGCATTGATTATATACCATGATGGGAGATGATTTTAAGATAGCCTCATTTAATGTAAATGGGTTACACGACCTAAAGAAAAGAAGAGACGTCTTTGATTTCCTGCGACAACAGAAATGTAATATCTTTTTTCTTCAGGAAACTCACTGGAAACAAGAATCAGAACACTATATTCGTGCTAGCTGGGGCTACAACCTGTGGACTGCTGGCTCTGATACTAATAAAAATGGTGTCGCTATATTATTTTGTAACAATTTTGAATACAAGTTGGTGAATGTTATCAGAGATCCTGCTGGATGCTATATAATTTTGGATGTGGAAATTCTCAAGAGACGAGTAACATTGGTAAATCTGTATGGACCTAGCAGTGGTGACAACCCTGATTTTCTTGATACTGTTTGTGATCAGATACAGCTAGTTGACAATGACTATGTTATTATTGGAGGGGACTGGAATTGTGCTTTGAACATGAAGATAGATGTTCGAAACTATGTTAGTAATCTCAATCGTCCAAGGATAAGAAAACGGATTGAAAGTATGATGGTTGACTTAGAGTTAGTAGATATATGGAGGGAATTGTACCCATCTAAGCGTGCCTATACATGGCGCAAATTCAACAGTATTAAACAAGGACGCCTGGATTACTTCTTGGTTTCAGACTCGCTATCTGTAGATATAAAAGGTTGCTGTATTAGCATGGGGTATAGGTCAGATCACTCACTTGTTACATTAGTTCTTAGAAAAGAGCAGTTTAAACGAGACAGGCCTTATTGGAAATTCAACAACTCTTTGTTGAGGGATAAAACTTATGTTGCAGAAATTAAAAGCTTGATTAGTGATGTGAAAAGGCAATATGCTGTCTTGGTGTATAATAAGGATAATATTCATGAAATTCCCCCAGAGGACATTGAATTACAGATTTCAGATCAATTATTTTTTGAGATGTTATTATTAGAAATACGAGGTAGAACAATATCTTACGCATCCCATAAAAAGAAAGAGGAAACAGAGCGAGAAAAGAAACTATTAGGGAACATCAGTGTTTTAGAAAAAAATGTAACTGAAATTACAGTGAATCAACTAGAGGACATGAAAAATGAGTTGAAGGAGTTAAGGAACAAGAGAGTGGAAGGGATGGCGGTTAGAGCAAGGGTTAGATGGCTCAAAGAGGGTGAAAAGGTTAGTAGGTATTTTTGCAATTTGGAAAATAGAAATTTTGTTAATAGGTCCATGAGTTTTCTTGAGAAAAGTAACGGTGAGATTTTGAGTGATCAGAAAGATATTCTGAATGAGGTCAAATCATTTTATAAGGACTTGTTTAGGCAGAGAGAGGTGGTTGATATAGATTTACACCAGCTGTTACATGATGTCCCAACTCTGTCCCCTGAGGAGAGTAATTCTATCGAAGGTCCTTTAACCTATGAAGAAGCTCTGTCAGTGCTGAAGGACATGAAGAATTTTAAAAGCCCTGGGTCTGATGGCTTCACCACTGAATTTTATAAATTTTTCTTTCGAGACATTGGAATGTTTCTTGTGCGTTCTATTAATGATGGTTTTTGTAAAGGGCAGTTATCAGTAACTCAGAGACAGGGTGTCATCACCTGCATTCCTAAGGATGGTAAATCGAAACGGCTTATAAAAAACTGGCGACCAATATCACTGTTGAATGTTTCTTATAAGATTGGCTCTGCATGTATTGCACGGCGATTACAATCTGTTCTACCAAGTATTATCCATGATTGTCAGAAAGGTTTTATTAAAGGAAGGTATATCGGTGAGAATTTACGCTTGCTGTACGATGTGCTACTGTATGCAGAAAGAGAAAATGTACCGGGACTGCTTCTTATGGTAGATTTTGAAAAAGCTTTCGACAGTGTATCTTGGTCATTTTTAGAGAAATCACTCCTTTTCTTCAAATTTCCGGAAAATTTGATCCGTTGGTTTAAAACTTTGTACAGTAATGCTTCTTCGTGTGTTTATATCAATGGCCAGTATTCAGAATGGTTCCTCTTAGAGAGAGGTTGTAGACAAGGCGATCCCGTCTCACCATATTTTTACCTTATTTGTGCAGAAATCTTGTCTCTGTTGCTTAGAAAAAATACTGATATTAAGGGTTTTAAAGTAAAGGACAAGGAAGTCCTTCTGTCTTTATTCGCTGACGATACAACATGCTTTCTTGATGGTAGTGAGAAATCGTTTAATGAAGCAATTCGCACGCTAGACCGTTTCTCTGAACTGTCTGGCTTGCGAATTAACAATGACAAAACACAAGTAGTATGGATCGGTTGTAGGAGGAACTGCCAAGTTAGATATATGAGAGATAGAAACTTTCAATGGGACCCTGGTATTTTTAAAGTTCTGGGTATGAAGTTCTCTACTGTCACTAAAGAGATTAGTCGTTTGAATTATGAAGGAAAGCTAATTGAAATTGGTAGAACTTTGGGCGTCTGGAAAAAAAGGCAATTAACTCCTCTAGGTAAAATAATCATCATTAAGACTATGGTTTTATCAAAACTCACATATCTCTTTATTAACTTGCCGGATCCTCCTGCTGAGTTCCTTAAGCAGCTTCAGAACATGTTGTTTCAATTTTTGTGGAATGGCAAGCAAAATAGGATTAAAAAGTCTGTTGTCTGTAAGGATTATAGTGAAGGGGGTTTGAAAATGTGTGATGTCTATGTCTTCTTGTCGACAATGAAAATTAGCTGGTTAAGAAGAATTGAGAATTTTGACTTGACACTCACGCATTTAATCGATTGCATTTACCCAGGTCTTAAAAAGTTAAGTCAGTTTGGTGGGGAATACGCCAATGTGGTCATGCAAAGGGTAAATAATCCATTCTGGGTTGATGTATTGAAACACTATAAGAAATTGTGCTCTAAACACACACTACTAGATGTGAATGGTTTTCTAGCAGATAACATCCATTATAATATAAACATCATAAGAGACAAAAGAGTTGTGTACATTAGAGACTGGGTGAATGCAAACATTTTGCAGATAAAAGACCTTGTTGGGAAGGAGGGTAGGTTTTTCTCCTTTGATGAGTTTAGACAGAGGTATCCTAATATTTCCACCACAACTTTCTTAACTTATGAGGGAGTTCTTCGGGCAATCAAGCAGTACCAAGCAAAATGTAAATGTGATACATGTACTTTGACAACAAGAGACAATGAACATGGCAGTAAAGTTTGGTCTTGTATACGTAGGGGCAACAAAGCTGTGAAAACTCTTTTACTTGAATCTGATATTGCTCCAACAGCTGTCTACAGGTGGAATACTTTGTATGCAGACCTTGACTGGAAAACTATTTTTACTAAAGTATTCACTGTGACAGCTGACACTCAGTTGCAATGGTTTCAAATCAGACTGCTGCACCGTATTCTCCCAACCAGAAAATTTTTGTATAAATGTAAGTTAGTTGACTCAGCATTGTGTTCCTTCTGTCACCAGGAACTTGAGACTACTGAACATTTGTTTTGGCATTGCCATCTAGTGAGGAATTTTTGGGACAGCTTGCTGCTGCTAATACGTGAGAAATGTCTGCATTGTGAGAGATTTGTATTAAATGAGGAGCTTATTTTATTTAACACTACAAAGAATGTTAAAACTGACAGAGCAATGGATTTTATTATACTGTTGGCAAAGTTCTTTATCTATAAGTGCAAGTTGCAAGGCTCGGATCCCATTGTTAATAATTTTGCATCTGTTTTGAAATCAAGGTATAGAATTGAACATTATTTCTCCATTGTCACAAACAAAGAAACAAAATTTCTCCAGTGTTGGCTTCTCTACAAGAAATTGGTTATGGACACTTAAAATCAACAACAAAAAGCCGGACTTTTAATATTGCTACTACACTGTACTACAAAATAGATTAACTGATGCCATTGTTTTTTTGGTTGATACAGGGGGCCTGTGTCCAATTCCATGTGATTGGGAGTGTGCATGGGTGTGTGTGTGTGTGTGTGTGTGTGTGTGTGTGTGTGTGTGTGTGTGTGTGTGATTTTTTTTTTTTTTTTTTTTTTTTTGGTAGTGTGTGTTCGCTGCTGGGCTATTTAAAAACAGTTCAAAGGGTTATAAGAAGGATATTTATCTGGTACATACACATGCATAGGAGGGATCATGTTGATGTGTTGGAGGGATTATGTTGATGTGTAGTATGTGGTTTTGACATGTGTGCACGCTTGTGTGTAGTGTGTATCTATTTTAGTCTTTGATGAGTTAACCTTCTATCAGTGTAGCTAAAGCCTCAGCAGCCTTTCCGTCGATGTCATTTGTCTGTTTTTTTTGTTTGTTTGTTTTTTGTTTTTTTTTATATAATTTTTTTTTTTTTTTTTTTTTTTGCTATATATATAATATTGTAAGTTGTTTTTTTCTTGGGGGGGGGGGGGGGGATATTACTTTTGGGGGTTTTGCTCTTGTCTAAGTTGTATTGTGACATTGCTGTTGTATTTGGTAGCTTTTGGTTTTGTTTTTGTATTGTGATTTTGGGGGTTTTGTTTGTTTGTTTGTTTTGGTACTGTGTTCATGTGTCTTTTTTTTGTCAAATGTACCTTTAAAAAAGAGAATAAAAAAAAAAAAAAAAAAAAAAAATTGCCCCAGCCTTCGAGCCCTCCGTGGATTCCACCCATGACCTGGGAGGAACACCACTGGAGCTGGCAAAAAGAGTTGGGGCAGCAAAAAAAAAATAAAAAAAAATACACAAGTGGCAGCATAACGGAACACAGATGGCATCACCAGCATGCTTATAAGATTAGTCAAATTGATTCTACAACTTCAGAACAGATAAGATTGATAAAATTTGTTCTGAGACTTCAGAACAGATAAGACTGGTATTTTTAGTGATAAAGTGATTATAAGACCTCAGAATGAAGAGTTGAGTGATCGCAGGAATGACATGCTCAGAACGAAGGACTAGGCTGTGTCATATGCTATACAGTTGTTATTTCAGACATTATAGGAGAGAGGGAAGCTGTCTAGCAACAATTCTGCAGGCAGTATTGACAACCTTGTTCAGCTTGAGCATTTCCTAGCAGTGACAGGGCCTGACCAAACTGTGATAAAAAAATTTAAAAAAAATTTTTTAAATGTAAACACACACCAAAGGACTTCAGCCGCCTTAAGAAATATGTTGTAATGAAAAATTTCACTGAGCAGGATCCAATATACATGTATATTCATGTACAATACAATGTTTGTTTGTTTTTTGTCATGCGCAGTGGGTAGGCGAGCTGAACAGCATACTGCAAGGGCAGCTTCAGCTGAACAAACTGCCGATTCGCACCGGTCTGCAGCAGCGTATCGAGACTCTGCTCAGCGTGGGCTGCACCATGGAGCAGATACACGAGAGGGTGATTGTACTGAAACTTTCAGAGCAGACCATTCTTCGCCGTGCTTTAGTCCTCAAGGTGGGTGCTGCCACAGAGTACAGTTAACGCTTTATTTTTTTTTTTTTTACCTCACGGGTAAAGTGTTAAAAAGTACTTGTAAAACATTGTTATGAACTAATCCAAATGTTTGGCTATAGGCCTTCATAACTACAGGTATTGTCAGCATTATTTGTTGAATTTATCAATTTACAGTAAAACAAATCATCTACATTGATACGGAAAAATATATGCACATGTATGTATTTTGAGGTCCATGTCCAAAAAATGTTAGGTTCGATAGGTAGGGAATGTGTTCAGGTTTTTTTTTGTTTTGTTTTTTTGTATCCTCTTTTGTGGGTAGTGTTGCTATTATTATAATACTGTTGCGCCTTTCCTTGTTTGTTTGTTTGTTTAGGTTGGGGGGGGGGGGGGGGGTAAATTGTTCATCACAGAGAAGGAGTAGAATTACTTACAGTGACCATTGGAGATTCAAAAATGCTTTTCTGTTGTGTTTGAGTCATGAGTTGTTTCGGCATGTACAGTTCAGTCATTGTGATGTTTTGCAGGACCTTGGCGCCCGGTGACGGTTGACCTCTTGTTTCTGGTAGGACGTAATCTACGGAAGGTGAAGGATATTCTGGCTGCGAGGGATCAGCTCGACCAGCACCTGTGCTCGCTGTTTGGCTGCTCCATCTCTGAGCTTGAGATGATGAAGAAGTCGCGACCTTCCTTGAGACGCCTAAAAAGTTTGCCCCCAGAGGTCATCGACAAGAAGGTTGAAGTTCTGCATCAGTTTGGTGTCACAGCAGAAGAGATACGTGAACACCCTGAAATTCTGAACTTGAAGATAGAGAACATTTCTGCCCGCATGAACAGGCTGGACAAACTGAGAAAGAAGGGAAATTGTTGTTTGAAAAATGGCCGCTGAATGTTGTGGCGGGACAGCTGAAGAGATTTGAGTATCTCATTGAGAGTACTTTGGAGGATCGCAGAGAAATTGATGGATCACCGATTAGCCATGAGAAACTTGCTGCTCGCCTTGGAGTGACAGAAAAGGATGTGCGTGACGCTTGCACCAATTTTAGACTCACGTTGTCGTGCGCAATTGAGCGAATTGATTATCTCTTAGCACAGGGCCTGTCCAGCCAGGATATTCTTGGACATGTTTACATGCTGAATGAAAAGCTTGAGGATCTCCAAGCAGCAGCAGAGCAGTGTCGAAAATTCGGCATTCCTGTCTCCAACGTTTACCGCGTTTCTCAATTTCCTTAGCAGTGGCCACTTGCCTGCCCGCTCTGTGGTTTTCAGCCGCCAGAAAAAAGTTTGTTGCCAAGCTTCTGGGCGTTTCGATAAAAGATCTCCCTGCTGGAAATGAACTTCGCCCGATCTGGGCCACCGATCGTTTGACGATAAAGAGAAATTTTGATTTTCTTCAGTCAGAGGGATTCAGCACAGAGGACATACTAGACCATGTTTTCTTGCTGGCCCATGATTGCAAGATTTTACACGACTGTTACTGCAATTTATGGCAACGGCCGGGAGTTGGTAAAACACCGTGACAGCCTGTTGTGGCAGGACAAAAAACGTGTGTTGAGTGCACTGCAGTATGTGATAGAAAAGGACATGAACTTCGCATCAACAGTTTTTGTGGCAGACGTAGAGTTGGGCCATCGCGGGCCAGCGAAGGAAGACGAGAAAACTCAAGAACTGTTGCCAGGAATGGATGGCAGTCATGAGGAAGATGCCACTGAAAACTAAACGTTTTTGCTTGTCCGTGCACTTTTCGTTGTCGTCGAGTTCTCAGGGAAGACGTAAAAACGACAAAATCAACATCGAGAAATCTCTCTCAAACACGTCAAATATTTTTTGTTGTTCACAAAATTAACTCGCCTTTTGACTGATGCATTTTGTAGTACATGTACCGGGTACTTCAGTGGTAGAACACAGGTGGAATTTTTGTGCTCCGGCGGAAATGAGAGTTCAGTCAGCCAATCAGACACTGGTTGATGTCCCACTTATACCTGCATGTGTGTCAGGTTATGCAGTATATATCTTTATCCGTGTATGGCCTGTTGTAAAATTAGTTGTGTGCATCCATGTTTTGTACAAACATTTGTGGATGTGTGTGTTCCAATAGAAACGTGTGTGTTATAATAATAATAATAAATATCATTTATATAGCGCACTTCTCAGACACAGTGACTCATTGCGCTAACACACGTCACTCATACACATTCACACTATACAGGCCAACACGTCAATCAGTACATATTACACATCACACAATACAAAGACATCAGTTGAAAGCCTGTTTAAAGTAGGTGGGTTTTTCAGTGCAGATCTAAAAGCTGATAAAGATGGTTGTTGTCTCAGCCCCATAGGCAGGGCGTTCCAGGCTGTAGGGGTGGCAAAACGGAAACATCGTTCACCATAAGTTTTCAGGTTTATCTTAGGGATTTTGAGTAGCTTGTTCACTGTCCTATTAAGATGGCCAGCCATTTCCATGTCATTGTGTGCCTGGAAATTCACTTACATGTATCTGTAATCTGTCAGAGCTGATAAGTAGAAATGGAATACATAATGAACAGCTGAAACTAGTGAAAGCAGCATTTTTACAAAAACTGTGCTTACCTGTATGCGTGTTCACTACCTTAGTGAGACTGCCGGCCATTTCCATGTCATTGTTTTGCCTGGAAATTCACTTACTCTGTCAGAGCAGACGAGTGGAAATGGAACGAATAAAAGAACAGCTACAACTAGTAAAAGCGGCATTTTTCATGTCATGCGTGTTTGATAAAGTGTTCTTCTGTAGTTGATACCTCAATATACATGTATATGCATCTAGAATATGACAACGTTGAAGAGAATTATGGTCACACTAGGTTTGCCTGAATAAACATCAGATGTTCACACACAGTCAAGAACTGATCTTGCCTCAATGTGTAAAGCAGGTTTATTCTGACTCGTCCCAATGGTCTTTATTGGGGGGAAAAAAAGGACGAAAGGATGATTACACAGACTTCATAGCATGGACAGTGGCAGATAGTGATATGACACCAGTGTACAAATCAAGTACAATGTATACACAAACCAGCCACTTTACTATCACCTTGAAAGGGCCAAGGCGCTTAGGAAAACCATGGCATTTGGACCCTTTTTCCCAATGACGTTAGCACTCTTCCTTCTTCCACCTTACCTGTGACAGGAACATGCATGCACTAAATACATCTCCCACGAACATGCATGCACTAAATACATCTCCCGCTTTCAGAGTGTGAAGAAAAGTATATAACCTGCACTCATGCTCTGCCATGGTAACGACCATCACTGTACTGACAAAACACAAACCGACAAAAAAAAAGCACCTTAGTCCTTGATGTCTGGTGATGAACAGAAGACTGTACAAGGAGACGGGCGACCACTACAGTTGAGCACAAACGACCAAAACAGCAGTTGAAAAACAAAACCTCTGAAGACTGAAGTGATACAAAGCATTGACAATGAAAGTGGCGAAATTACAATGAAACCGAGTACATGGACTGCAAAACACATTTCACGCTACCTGTCTCAACTGTAAGACAGTGCGTGCTTCGTTCTCTCTGTACAGAGATTGTTACTGTACTCCAGCACTTTAAAATATGTTGCAGTAGTGGGGAAACTTCAGGCGCACGAGAATGGTCACGCTTTCTTGCAATATGGTCGAAACTCGCTGCAATAGAAATTGCACCATATGGATACATGTTACATTCTCTGGCTGCACCTGCTGTGACGAAAGATCAAAGAACTTAACTCTTTGACGACGGAGCGCAATTTCTGACACACGATTTCCTATAGGAAAATCGTGTGTCAGAAATTGCGCTCCGTCGTCAAAGAGTTAAACCATCGTCTGAATGTGGTACACATGGCCACCGATTCCCCCTAGAAGTAAAACATCTCGTCAGAATGATAAATCACATTATATAGCGGTGTGTATGTTGTAAATGACAAAAAAACAAAAACTATCTGTAAACCACTTTCGCCATACAATACATACATGTAGAGAAACTAGGAGTTAATATCTTTAATGCTCTGGTCAAACCTCATACGTGTGATGGTCAAGCAGCGCATGAGGTTTTGCTGGCACACCGACTATTTACCAACGCCAATCACAGAGCAAGTATTTCATTCACAGACATTTACAAACAATGAGACAAGCAAATACAATTAGGAAAA
>JACVVK020000503.1:0-62500 GCA_018292915.2 Batillaria attramentaria
TAATGAAGGTAAACAATGAACAAGTACACACAGGGTAAAAGGAGACGTAAACAGCGATCGTCAAATGCGCTCGCCCGCTCGCTTTCGCTACCTAATTTACCGTCGGGCGAGTGAAAGCTCCGGTAGCGGTAGCCCGAATGGCGAGAAGGAATTCTGAGATGAATCAGAACCTAGCAGCCACTCCAGCTTCCAGAATTTTTTTCGGGCTACCAAGGTCCTGACACATCTGATGATCGCTGCGTAAAAATTGATTGCTATCAGTATCAATGTATGTAGTTGCACAAGCTGTATGGCTATGGTAAGGATAATACACTTTCTTTGGAAGCCAAAATTTCTGCCCTTCCACATGCAAGATGTTAGGTAAAATATAAATTTTGGTAAAATGAGATAAAACTTTTTCCAAATCCCAACATCATGTATGAACAACCATTTTCTTTGTTGCCTTTTCAAAGCTTGTAAGGCCTTAGACCTGTTGTGAAGTGCAACTGATTTGTGATTGGCAAAAATGTTTGCTCTGAAGAGGTTTATTCTGCTTCCAACTCCAAGCTCAGGGCTCGTGTTAACGCACAAACTGTGCGTATTGACGCACAGAAATCACGAAATAACACAGAGAAAAAATCGCTGGATGTTTTACTGACACACAGATTTTAAAATTTTGGAGCAGGAGTGCGTCGCGTGATAATCAAATTTGATAGCATGACGCACAGCTTTCACAGTTTTAGTTCCAATCTTCTGCAATCGATCGTCAGAGCAGTCGCCACAGACGCTCTGAAATGTACGGCGTTTTGTCTGTTAAGAGTAGCTCTCCTTTCCAAGGGAAATAACGCCCACCGATTTTGTGGCTCTACCAAAAGTCCACCACGCAAAGTCGCAATGTCGCTTTTACGTTGGATCAAACGGACAGTTACACGCAATCGTGCCAATGCAGATGATGAAATTATCGAGGAGCAGCCTAGCATTATTAGGAATAGTGATGGACCAACACCGACAACCAGTTCTATGTGCGGGTAGAGACCAAGCCCATCGTCTGAGACAGGACCGTCACCTACAACAAAACCGAAAGTAGCTCGTTCCCTCAACTATGAATGGTTTCGTGGCTACGTTTCCTACCCTCACAAAAAATGATTTGTGAAATATGCACTGAAGCGGCGACGACAGACAAGGGCCAGCGGAAAAAGCCGTGAAAGCTGTGCGTCATGGCAGTGCTACTGAGTTGACATCAGATGTCTTTCCAGGAAAGGTGTAAAATCATTATCAGTTAGAACTACGAAAGAATTCACCTTAACAAACAGAATTGAAATACTACTTTCTTTTTCAACAGACTCTCTCTCTCTCTCACACACACACACACACACACACACACACACACAGTGTATCAGTATCAGAAAAAAATAGTTTTACTTTTCATTGTCAACAGGTAGACAGACTCATAATGTTCACCCAAAACAATAGTTGGAATGAATTTTTTCCACTGCAACTCTCGATTATCACTTATATGTTTTTGAGGAAGTTCATTGCCGACACCAGTGACGCAATGCATTGATTTTCAAGCTGGAGGTTAGGCTGACCCTCAGATTTTTCTGCTGGAAGTCATGCTGACCCTCAGAAAAAAAATCTACCACAAGCCCTGAAGCTAAGACCAGTAAGGGTGTGGGCCTGGTAGAAGTATGGGCCTTCAGAATTACAAGTTTCCACGCTTGTGCAAGATGTTAGGACTACTGCCCTCTTTCTCTCTACTAAATCTTCAGAGATTTGGCGAGACCTTGAGTCTTGATGCATGCGAACTTGCAACACATTAAATTTTTTGTAATTCCGAAGGCCAGTATAGAGCATTAGAATTTAGAGGCACTGGTAGTGGTACTCACTGGTCTGCCAGGGATACTGCTGGATGAACCTGTAGTTATCACATCATCAAAAAGGTCACCGCCTCCACCAAACTCTGTATCCTAGGGACATAAAGAACAAAGTCACAGCCATTAGAAATGCAGGGCTTAGTGAGATATACATCACTACATGTGGTGTTTGCATGCGGTTGACCACCATGCCAAATTTGAACCAAGGGAGAGAACTGAAGAAGGAAACACACCAAAACAAGGAAACACAATTTGAACAAATGGATGAAGATATTCTGTAATACGTTCAACACCGAGTGATCAAGTGCAATGTTAACTTTGTAATTACTCTCCCATTCGTCGTGTTTTCTATTGCTCTCCACCAGACTGAATGGAACGGAAAACGTCACAAAGCGTGCATCTGCCACGAGCACTTGCCAAGATGGCGAGTTCTTTGAAACAGTATAAAACACGCTCTATATTTGTATACTCATGACAATCTTGTGTGTAAGGCTTTTCCTTGTTTGACACAGTGCTTAAAACCTGAGACATGCAAATTACCTGATTAAATTCGTCCTCAATATTGTCGTACAGATCAATGTCTACACTGTCGGCCATTTTGCCAGACTACAGCACTGCGCGCGCGCACTCTGGCGATAATGAGCAAGGGGAGGCAAAAAACTCTGTCTGGCATTGTGGTTCCCCTATGGCTCAGTGTTGCACCCGCGCGACATTTGCCGGAGCCTACAGTTCAGTGAGAGTTCAACCTTTCGGAATTTATCAGCATGCTGGGAATATGGTTGAAAACTAGAGACCTGTGTGTGTGTGTGTGTGTGTGTGTGTGTGCCGCCAATGTGATCCATGATCCCTACAGTGAAGTTTCAGAGTCAAGTTGTTGACTCTAAGGCAGACCTCGG
Organism: Batillaria attramentaria; assembly: GCA_018292915.2. NCBI lineage: Eukaryota > Metazoa > Mollusca > Gastropoda > Batillariidae > Batillaria > Batillaria attramentaria. Next base: position 2,750 of record JACVVK020000503.1, read on the forward strand.
GTGTCTCAAACATTACAGCTGTGAGACCAAGTTGATGTGTAGATGGCACTAAGGGTGGTTAAAAAATATCCTTAAAATAGTGCGACTTCCAAGACTTTACAATTGTGGAGAAAAGGGGCTCCAATACCAAACATGATATAGCCGGAGTTGACCCAACGGTTGTTTTCCATTAGAGGTTGGTTACCAACATTATGTGAGAATTTGCTTCTGCACACAAAACAGCAGGAGTGCATTGTTACAAAATATGGAAGTCTTCAACTGGGTGCACTCATTTTGCACTTATCATTTTGGCAATGTGTACGAGTTCAGCAATGACGTACATGACAGCGTTTACAAACAGTCGGTAAACAGAATTTTCATGTGAGTTGGTTGATTTTGATTTTAAAAAAATTTCTCGTTCAAACTCGGTCAAAAATCGAGGAACTTGTGTGGTATATTTTACATGATCAGGTGCACCTTACTGTGAAAACTCTCTACACATGTGTAGTGTGTGAAAGCCATTGTCAAAAGGAGCTCTAGGCTACACTATGCTGCTTTCCAACTTCCACCATTAATTACAGAACCTTTACTTTGGAGTACCCCCCCCCCCCCCCAGGGCTCAGTTGTGCAAAATAAGCGTAATAGCAAACTGAGACTGTCCACTACTCTGCACTTATATTAAAATGGTTCCTTGTTGACGATGGAACTGAAACCAACACACACACACACACACACACACACACACACACACACACACACACAGATTGCGACTTGCAGACACATTTATTGCAAGCATGACACTCGAATATATATGTCCAAGAATTGAAGATATCAAACTGTGGATGGTTAATATCAAATCAGCCATGTCTAGTCTGTAGCTGAAATGCTAGGGCATTGACACTCTCCTTGGGAAAACGGACATGAATGCTACTGAAGAACACTATATATGCACATCAGTATGAAATTCCCAAGTCCTAACACACTTTTTTCTGTCTCTAGAAGCATCTTCCATTGTCTCTTGCAAGACCAAAGGAAGGCCACATACAAAATACCACGTAAAAACTTTTAAACAAGGGGATCAGCCCAGCCCATACCATGCGATGACCAGTTTAAAACAAAAAAGCAGAATACTGTGAACTTTTCATTGTTTGTTTTTCGTCTTGTCTTGCTGAATGTTCATACATGATGAATCAAACGGAAAGACAAACGTGGTGTGTGGACAACGATGCAGTCAACAGATTGAATGAATTTATGTCAAGGTGTTATCTGTAGAATCACTGATCACACAGAAGCATGTGGTTTGTCACTTCTGTTCACTTGTTTTGAGGATGGGTCCAAAACAAGCACTGACACATTACACTGAGCAACTAACAAGCTCTTTCAAACCAGTCAGATGTGGAGAAATAGCCCCCCCCCCCCCCCCAAAAAAAAAAACAAAAAAAAAACAAAAAAAAAACACCAACCCCACCAAACAAACAAACAAACAAAAAAAACAACAAAACCCAAATGACAATGTCAAAGATTTGCACAGTATATGCATGACATACATGCTGACATTGGTTTGCTACCAGCATTCAACGGTCCAATAATTCCACAAGACATCGTCTACTGATGACATCAAACCTGACATACATGACAGTTCAAAAACCAAATCAACTGCATACACATGCATCAAGAATTCAGTTACAAGTCAAGAAGTGGCAAATGTGCGTTAAAATCTTCTTTCCATGGAAGAGGTCTTTTAAAAAAAAAAAAAAAAAAAGGAAAAAGCACATAACAATGAACAGTATAATGCAAGTTTTGAACACGAGCAGCATGGACTGCTTTGGTTTCATCAGTCACTTTCGTTTCCAGACCCGGCATTCGATTTAGGTGACCCTCCTCCTGATCTCGGTGACCCTGAGCCTGACCTCGGGGACCCACCACCTGACCTTGGGGACCCACCACCTGACCTCGGGGATCCTCCACCAGAACCTGACCTCGGCGACCCTCCTCCAGACTTGGGTGACCCACTTCCTGACCTGGGTGAGCCTCCACCTGACCTTGGTGACCCAGGTGGTGACCCCTCACCCCCAGACTTTTTCCCTCCCTCAGACTCCGACCCTGACCTTCTTGCTGACCCTGAGCGGGAGCCTGAACGAGAACGAGAACGGGACCCTGAGGCAGATCTGGATCTCGACCTGGAGCGGGAACGTGACCCTGAGCCCGACCTGGATCCAGATCGGGAGCGGGAGCCTGAGCCAGACCTTGACCTGGAACGCCGATTATCAGAGCCTGAGCCGGATCGCGACCCTGACCTTGACTTTCTCCCACGGCCTTTGTCATCGTCGCTCTCACTGCCTGAAGACAGGATACGCCTTCGCTTGCCAACACCTTCTTCATCGCTGCCACTCCTGTGAGAGATAAGAAAATGGAAGAGGAATGAGCAAACATTCCGAAGGACAGTATTCAACAAGACTGTAAAAACGTAACGGCACAAATTACTTCACAAACTAAACTCCTTTTGCGACTTGCCTCTGTACTTAGCATTGTACCTACAGGAAAATCCCCCTTCCTCTCCAAGTACCCACTAAGACATCTTACAAGCAAGGAAAATCAACTGGAAGCGAGATGTGACACTTACGCATCATCGATCTTGAGTTTTTCACCCTCAGATTCAGATCCCTCGCTGGAAGAGATGATGGCCTTGGAAACAATCTTGCGGCGCTGTTTAGCTGTGAGGCCGTCATCCTCCTCAACCGACTTCTTTTTCTTGGAGTCTTTCTTGGATTCCTTGCCCTCACCCTTCCGTGGCCTCTTTCTGCGTCTTTCTTTACGGTCGCCGCCTTCATCGTCGGAATCACCGCCGAGGTTCTTGCGCGACCTGAAACAGAGAGGCACCAAATTTTTCAGTTAAAAGCAATAAATGATTTTCAGGCACAAAATTCATCTGAAGTATTTTGTGGTACAAGAGAGACCTTTGTAACATCCATGCAGTCTCTCTCTTTCAAATCATTTCTTTGTTACTTTGTTGGCAAGGACAAGTCGGTATACTGACTCAGCATGTGCGCCTATTTATTTATTTTTTTTCATGAATTTATTTTACTCTTGATCATCTCAATGCTGGGAAATCTGGGGTGCTTTCCCAAGGAGTGCATCACCATACATGGTGTGTGTGTTCCGTTCCACTGCCCCTCCCATCCGGAATGGGATCCTTGACGTGCACACTTGAAATGAAATTGTGTGTGTGTGTGTGTGTGTGTGTGTGTGTGTGTGTGTGTGTGTGTGTGTGTGTTTTGGGGATGTGTACCTATAGCCTCAATGTCAATACTTGTGAAAAATACTGATACCCTCCCCCCCCCCCCCACACACAAACAATAACAACAAAATATTTTGGTATCTTTGCAAGAAAGAGATGTGGTTATGGCAGTCACTTGTCTAAGACATTGTAGTTCACTACACAAAATAACAGGAAAGAAGGCTGGCCTCTGTCGCAAGTACTTTTGTCTCGTGGCGTCACAGCTACTGACAGCTGATGTTTGACAAATCATCTGCCTAAAGCACCCAGTACTCACCTCCTCTTCTTCTTCCTTGATCGCCTCTCCCCTTCGTCCTCCTCCTCGGACCCACTGCCGCGCTTCTTCTTGCGTTTCTTTCGCGGAGCCTCGTCCTCGCTGCCCTCGGAGAGGATCTCGCCGTCCTCAGCACGCTTTTTCTGTGACAACAGCCAACTCACTTTATTCATCATAAATATTTTTGAATTCAAGTCAAGGAAAATCCTTCCTGCCAAGGTGCTAATGAAAGCAATGTTATTCGGCTTCTGCGGCCACTGCACCTGTTTGTCAAAAATGTCTAGAAAATGGGGAAAGATTACAGGAAATGGAATCAAATGGTGACACTTAATGAAAAAATTATGTTATCCCCAAGCTCTCAGATTTCAGTCACTGTAATTTCTCATCTGGAATTTTAAATATTATCCTGCTTTATTTTATCTGTCACCCCCAGACTGTTATACGACCAGTCTGCCTAGTGCACACAGGTAAAATATGGACAGCCGTCTTTTTTGTATCAAGGACTTTAAAACATCCTTCCAAAAATCATCAGGCACAGGGACTCAGTCCTTAGCTTTAAAAACAGCTGTTCAAACACACAGCTAAGCAGCAGTCATGAGTGAATAACAGAGCTGTGTGCGTGTGCGTGTGTGTGCATGCGCAAGCGTGAGTGTGTGTGAGTGTGCGTGTTTCCTGTCTTGCTTTCTTTTAGTTCTTTTCATCATTTAGTTTTTTTAGCACTGCAAGCACTTACAGCTTACTGAGAATATCCATTAGTTTGATTTTTTTTATTTTATTACTAAAACCACTCAAAGCTCTGTGATCCCCCTCCACCAAACCCCAAACCACTGCAATTAGGTGGAACATTTCAAACGCGGTTAACATGTCCCTACCTTGCTGCCAGACTTCCGCGGTTTGTCATCCATCATGGACTCCACGTTGATTGTCTTGGCCTTCTCGATGAACACCGCTCGCTGCTCCAGCAGTTTCTTGTCCATCTCCTGCTTGGCCCGCTGCTTCTCCATCTGTTCCTCCAGGTGCTTCTGCCGGATCGCCTCCCTCTCCTCCTCTTGCCGTTTGCGGATCTCCCGCTCTTCCTCGTCGATCTTGCGGGCGCGGGCCACGTGGTACTGAGCCTGGCTCAGCAGATCCGAGCACTGCCTGTTGGCATGAATGAGCGAACAGTGACTAATAACATAATAATTGAGTATTGTATAGGTGCTTTACTCCATTTCTCATGTGAATCACATGCACTCTGTCACACACTGGACATGAACACATTACAATGACGGGGTGTGATGAGTAAGCTCAGCTATTTAAGTTTTGGAATTTAGAATTGCCTTAATTTTCAAATTTTGTGGGCTGAACATTTCCAAAGCAGAAAAGTACAATTCTGAGCAGTTAATGCTGGTCAATTCATGTTATATTGTTATGCAAGATCTTTGTTCCCTGCCAAGCAATTGTCTAAATTCATCTTCACTCATATGAAAATTTCTAGACCTATCCAAGCAGAGTGTTCTCCCTTGCAAAACAACTGATAAAGAACCATTACTCTTGTATGACACACAGCAGCCCAAAACCAACAGTATGCATGGGTGGAAGAAAGGCGAATGTGTTATGCTGACTAATGATTCTGAAGCTGACACCACTGACAGCCCCCCCTACTTCACTGCCATGTGGATAATTACTATTGCTGCCAACCCATTTTTTATTACAAAACCTGTGCATACAACATGACAGGAGACATACACACCTGGCTTCAGCAGCAGCCTGGTTGAGATCAAATCTCATTCTGTCTCCATGCTGACTCAGGTAGCTGAAATACCTGCAACACAAACATGTGGTGAAAACATTAATGACATTCAACATTTTGTAATAGATTCAGGACTTAAAATAGTCCGTGATCAACAAGGAGGAAAAGTGTGCAGCGTTTAGTGATGAAATGGCAAAGCCAGGAGTACGTGTCTGCAAAGCATTTGTACTATGGGTGTCTGTGGACATGATCCCATGGATTTTTTTATATTTTTTTTTGGGACAGATTAGACTAAAATCTGCAATTTGAGGGTTTTGGTATGATTTTAAGTGCTTCAGAGGAGGTAACACACTTTCCGAGGGGAGTGAAATTTTTGGCCAAAGCTGGAAATCCACCATTACCAATATGGTGGAAGATTTTTAAAACTGTAAATAAAATATCATAATTCATATATATATGCATAAAACCGCATGGCACAGTCAGGAAGACCCCCACCCCCTCTTCAAAAACCAAAACTAACAAACCCCCAAAACAACACAAACAAAACAACAACCAACAAACAAACAAATCAACACAACAACAACAAACATGACAAGGGTGGGTGGGTGTTTGGGTGTTTCACGTCCTTTTCCACCACATACGGGTGATATCATAGATGGGGCAACGATGAAAAAGCCAGCACAAGTATTTGGCCCCAGCCAGGATGCAAACTCACGACCCGAGCATTAGAAGTCCAAACATGACAAACAAAACAGTAATTAAAGAAATTATAAAAATAATACCGGATGAAAAAACAACAACAAAACAAACAGCAACAACAACAAAAGAGCACATACACACACACACAAGTACACGCATGCGCGTACACACAAACACGCATGCTTCCTACCTGTGGGCCAGCTCCAGATCCCTCACAGCAGTAAGCACAGTCTTCAGATTGCTCTTTTCGTCCTTCAGGGTGGACGTGGCCAGTTTCTGCTGAACCAGCGCTATATTGTACAGCAGCACAGTGTCGTGTGGAGCCACATGGCGAGCCTGTCAAACACAGAAACACGTACATCTTCATAATAATGATAATCACAATAATATAAGACACCTTATCCCACACATGTTCATAATAATAATAATCGCATGCAATTATAAATTCCTAAACTTATATAGCTGAGCTGACCCTTTGCACCATGTGATTGTAATGCGTTCATGTCCAGTGTGTGAGAAAATGCGTGTGATTCTCACACATGCGTGTGTGTTGGGTTCAGTTTGTGGCACTTTGAACTGATTCAAGAAACTGGGAAAAGCGCCTGTACAAAACTCTGTTATTATTATCGTCATCATTATACTCACGTATATATATATTCTCTTCACACACCCGACTTAAACAACATTGCAATCATGTGGTATGAATAGTGAGCTCAGCTATTTAAATGTAGGTTCGGTAATTTCAGAACTGCATTTATTTTGAAATTCTGCGGGCTGAACATTCCTAAAGCTCAGTAGGACGAAGCCGGAGTAGTCAGAGAGAAACCCTGGTGGTCTCCCTAAACCATGGTGCCACATACTTCAGCTGAACAATTCTCTGTCCCAAGTGGGACTTGATCCCCAACCTCTTGCACCGGTGGCAGGTGATGTTACCTCTACACCAATGGTCGCCCTTTGTAATAGTACTACAGTAACAGAAAGTTTGGCAGCAGCTTTGTTCAAGAAAAAACATCTTATATTTGGGTCAACAGGTCACAGAAAACAGACCAAAAAAAACAAAAAAACAAAAAAAGTACATGTATATCAAACTTTGTTTTCGTGGGTGTGTTATAGGGGTAACATTTGAATTTACAGTTTTGTGTCTCTAGACGCAGAGCATCAAGAAAATACACGACACAGGGGAAACGTACACCAGGTGTATTTTAAAAGATGATGATTGTAAACTAACGGCCATCCCACCTTCAGCAGAGTCGTCTTACAGTCCTGCAGCTTCCCACACTTGTAATACGCACGAGCCAGGTAGACCATGACCTCCACGTTATGGTTCTTGAAGAACTTCTTCAGAGCATTCTCGTACTGCAACCACAGACCGCACATTCAACAAACCAGCAAAAAAGAGAAAAGACAAGACATTTTACCTCAGATGCCTTGACTGTTCACCCCCTATTAATATCAATAATAATCATAATGATGACCATCAACTTTATGGTGAGGGGGGGGGGGGGGGGGGGGGTACAGCCATGCAAGCGGCAGAGACTATCTTGTAGCTAGAAGGGGGGAAGGAGGGGGGGTGGGGGGGCTCAGATGGGTTTGGTACAATAATACAAACAGCTATGAAAAAAAGGTTACTTATTATTACTGTACCAATAAACCACATGACCTGTAAGCACTGCTGCACAAAACACTTGCAGGGTCATGACTATTTTGGGCAGTTCCCCAGGGGACACAGAGAGAGCGCATCTTCAAGAATGGAGTATTTAGCTCTGTTGCCAGACACTGACTGTTTCGCTACGATCTCACACACACAACTCTCTTTGACTGTCTACGATCTAGTCTTAGCCACAATTGCGAAAACTGACAGAAAAGCGTCATTTATCTCCTGGTGTCCTTTTTCAGGCCTTTCGCAATATCTGTCTTGAGATCAAATAAAAGCGACATAAAAGGGACAGAAACCACTTAACGTTCACCAAGTTTGTTTGTTTGTTGAAGTTATGTCCCACTTGTTTGTGTAATGAGGAAGGCGAAAGCCGAAACATTGACCCGTGCCGTCCTTTGTGAAAGTTAAGTGGTTTCTGTCGCTTTTATTTGCTTAACTTGTAACCACTTTGGCAGTCATTACTATTTCATTTTCTATTTGTTTTGAAATCTGTTAACAACATGCTAAAGATGTGTACAACTAAACCGACAAAATCCAAACCGGGCTCACGTGTCCTCAGGGAACTACCTTGTGGATGTGATCTATTGCTGACATAGTCATTTGGTTCCAGTTTGCTTGCTTCGCATGTTTCGCGTAGCAGGGAGGTTTTAGCTGCTCATGAGTCACGCTCGCTGTGCACTGATAGGAGATGGATTGACCTACTTGCACGTAGTGTTTATCAACTGTGGCAGACATGAGACTACTACTAAGATCCATGGCTCAAAGTGGAGCCATAGGCCATCGATGACCCTTCGCCATCGCAATCTGTTCTGGGCTACTCTTGCCATTCCAGTCCAGCTGATGGCAGAGAGGAGAGGAGAGGTGCAATTGGCGTGTGCAGTTTGAACCTCACCACGACTGCAGATAATCCCCACATAATATAAGCAGCAAGAACAGCCTCATAGCTCTGGCTGGAATCAACAATGACTAGGACCTCCGTGTGAGTAAGGAACCAGTGCTTACCATCTGCACTGCTGCGACAAACTGGCGTTGCTCCACGTAGATGTGAGCGATGTTGAGCCACACGTCACAGAAATCCGCTGTCGCTTCTCGGACCTGGGCGAACACATCTCGACCTTCGTTGATGCAACCTTTGTGTGCCAGAACGCACCCTGTCAGAGCAAGAAAAAAAACTGCTGATTTCACACAATGGCAAAGGATACACTGATTATACACCAACCACCCACGTTCTACCATAGAAAGGGGACAGCATGCCTTGTGGTGGTCCTTTTTGTGTCCAATTTTTGTTGCAAGATACTTCAAATGTGTAAGAGAGTTGTAAGTTGGCAGCTCACGTTTACTATAGCACAACATACTTCAGTATACTGTGAAACTGGTTACAGTGTGGTCAAGACTGTGGCTGCCAAAATGAAAACATCCACCATACAATCATCTATTCTTCTATAAAACTGAATAAAACGCACATCATCACAGTCCCCATCCTGCACAGCCCAAAAGTCTGTCCCTCTAACATGTACATGAACAAAGTGTGACATGTATATGTACAATTTGTACAGCTTAACTGACAGCAGGACATATTCAACATCTTGTCTGCCAGCGTATGCAGCTGCTAATTTGCCAAGGTGCGACAGAGTGAACGATTAATAATTGTTTTAACAGGTAGGCTGTATAGGTATGGAGATAACCTAGCAAAACTTATACTTTTTAGGAAGTATACTTATACTTTTTAGGAAGTAAAAAGAATTTAACCAGCTTCTTTCCAACATTCCTAGTTTTGCATACCAGACCAGATGGGAACATGAAAATTCTAGAAATTGGCATGACAGAGATCTCCGTTATGATGGCAGTTATGGGGGTGGCTCAACATGACAGAAATCTCCGTCATAATGGCAGGCAAAAGGTTCAGGAAAGATGATGTCACACACACCGATGCCATTGGCTGCCCAGATGTTTTTTGGGTCATTGCGGAGCACCTGCTTGTACATGGCCAGGGCTCGATCCTGGTGACGCTTTTCCTGGTTGACAGAGCAAACACATTCAGTGAGGAACAGTATTCACAAAGTTCCGATGAAAACTGTCGACATCAACACAAAAAAATCTGTAATTCACAGACATACTCCTGAACTTTTCTTCATATGCTGAAGTATTTGAGACTGTACCTGTATGAGCTGGTAAATCACAAAGACAAAATTCTGATGGCCTTGAAAGGAAACAGTACACCCATCACACCGCCGGGTCAGGTAAATGTAGGCTAGTGTACTTACACTACGCTATGTCTTAGTCAACTATGGAATTTAATGATAACATTCAGTAATTCAGACACTCTGAAGCAAGTGCCTATCTCAAAGATATGAATCGAACTCAATAATAATCACTGTAAGAACCACGCCCGAAGACGGGTTTTACAGTGGGTTTAACGTCCGCCCCAATAAAGGAAGAGACACTTCTTGAGCGTCAACTCAACGACTATGAAATAGGTTACCACCACCACCATGTCCTCTTTAGCAGTTTCTAAGGTATGAAAATACAGAAAAGAAATCAGTATCCATGTTTTTCTTTGCTACATCTGCTAATACACATTATGGTATATTGATATACGTTCAGATCTGTAACATTTTTAAAAAAATTGTCGTTCTTTTAAAATATTTCAATAATTCCTGTGGCAAGGGGAAGTAACCCACCATACACAATGTGACAGTTATTTCCCTTCTCACGCAGGGGCGAACCATGACCGGCAGGACTGAATGATCAAATGCACAATTTTTCTTGTACAATAAGACAGGCATGGTTGTTAGTGGATGTTAATTATGCAGACCCTGGTCATACCTCACCACTTTTCTACTTTTGTGGCATCCACTTGGCCTGCCTTCATGCCTAAAGGAAACAATAATTATAGTTTTACGCAGCCTTCATCAATCTGGTGTTTCTATTTCCATTTACACAAGTGCCAGCAGGAATCAACACTGCCACCACTGATGTAATTCACACTATTTTCATCCAGCAGAACTGGGCATGGAACTACAGTAGATAAAATTCATGCGTATAGCCCAATATTCCACACATCAAATTTCAAAGAATTTTCAGAGGAAAACGAGGACAAATGACACTGTTTTAATTTCACTTTATATCCTACCAGGGGCGCCGGAACCGGGGGGGCAGCTGCCCCCCCCTGTACCCAAGCAGGGGGGCAAGAAGTGGTATGTTTTGCCCCCCCCCCCCACCCCCCCCCCCCCCCCCCCCCCATGAAAATCAGGTGACTATGGCAAGAGGGGGGGCAAAGCCATGGTCTTGCCCCCCCCCCCTTCCCCTACCCCTCTTAGTGCTCTCTCCCTCATCCCAACCCAACAGAGAACTTCTGTTTTTGCGGACCGAAGGCTGTCCGCTCCTCTGTCCCCCCCCCCCCCCCCCCCCCCCCCCCTTCCACTTTCTTCGGGCAACGTTCCCCCCTCCGAGATTCTGCCCCCCCCCCCCTCCCCCGAACATCTTCCGGCGCCCCTGCCTACTCAAAGTAACAAAATTTCTGAAAACTGCCACAGGTATGAGGGCAGACCTCAGGTGGCAGCAGCATGGGTAACAGATTGTAATCTAGTATCCACCTCTTCTCAGCGGGTAGCACAATTACATGTATGGACATCCTTGCACCTGATTACCTCACAGTATTACCTCAAATTCATCTGCTTAATTAATGCTGTTCTTGAGGATTTCAGACACTCTGAAGCAAGTGTCAGTCTCAAAATACGATGTAATTTAATACTATCACCGCGCTAACCACGTTCATCGACAGGCAGCGGGTGACGCTAACCAGATTACTACAAAAGTACGAAACAGCTCTTGAGGGTCAAAACAAAAACTACAAAATGTGTTACCCACAGCAACATATCCTCTGTAGCATTTTCTAATATGTGCCAACACTTAGCAGGGTCCATACAGGTTTACAGTCTCAAAAATTCATGACTTTTCCATGACTTTTCAAGGCCGACACTCCTGTTTTCCATGACACTTTCCTCGCCCTCTTTCACACTGACACGCGCGAGGGTAGAAATTCTGAGCTTATCCGAGTTATCGCAGTCAGCAAGACCAATGTTCAGAGTTAGTCATTAGCCTCATGGGAAGGCAGTTTGTTGGCATTTTTGGTGGTCTGTCCAGAGAGTAATTTAATCAAGCTGACCGTTTAGTGTTGGGCTCAAAATGGCTTCCATAAAATTCCAAAATTCCATGACTTTCCATGACTCTTGAGATAATTTCATGACTTTCCAGGCCTGGAAAAGCTATTTCCAAATTCCATGACTTTTCCAGGATTCCATGACCTGTACGGACCCTGTAGAAGAAAATCAATAGCAACCTTTTTCCTTCTACAACTGCCCACACATATTATCACATACACATGAACTCAAATACATTTAGATCTGCATAAAGATTTTCTTGATGAAATCAATTTTTAAAATGATTTCTGTGGCAAAGCGGAAGTAACCCATCGTACGCAAACGGGACACAACTACTTCACTCAGCAGCTGCTTAGGTCATAAAACGGGTATGAGATAAGCAGAAAACCCTTCATGCTCTCTACCTCAAACAAAAGTGAAATAAAACAAAAGAATTTAACATTACTGGACATAATGAAACCTGGCATATCTCGCATAAACCCTCTTCAACAGATGAATAATCAACGGGATTCTCTGTTCAAACACCCACGGATATCACTCAAACTACTTTCAGCCTGCAGAATTGAGCACAGAACCACAGTATGAACAAACCTGATATTCCACATATATCCAATTTCACAGTAGTTTAGAAGAGAATTATGACAGTGACAAAAATTCTCAAAATTGTCTCAGTTTTGAGGTACAACCCTACGTCTCCTCTAATTCAACTTGTAAAACAGAAGAAAGTGAGATTTATATATATATATATGAGACTGAGAAACTTAACAGACACCTGGCAGCCGGCGTCCATCACACAAATGGATAATCACAGGAATTCAAACTATTGGTATCCTGCAGAACCAAGGTTTATAAAATAAATACTGATAACCAGATGTTCCCCGCATCAAATTTCAAAGCAGTTCAGGCAGAGAAAGAAGACAAATGAGACTTTTCAATTAAAACATACACTGAAAATAACAAAATTCTGAGAACTACCACGGTTCTGAAAGGAGACTTCCTGTGCAGCATCATGGGTCACAACTCCGGTATGGGATAAGGGGAAATAATCCTGGGTGGTCTCTACCTCAATTAAAACAAGGAGGAATGGATCAATAACTCTTCTAAAAAAATGCAGCAAGAGAAATTCCTGAAAACTTGTTCTATGACTGCCCACTTTATCTCAATGCACCAAAGTCATTCAATGGAAAAGCTTAGGAGAAATCCAGGGGCACACACACACACACACACACACATTCATACACTGCACAACTGCTTCCAAGGACGCAGGAGCATAGTGTGCATGTAAGTGTATGTGATACAGATTTTGTTATGTCACTGTGGTGTAAAAGAATATGCCTGGTATTGTAAAGGAAAATGTCAGTCTTGATATTTATCACTGAAACTTGCTGCTGCACAGGGCAAACTCTGCCCCATCCAGGGTTCGTACAAGATTTTGAGAACAAAATTCAAAGACTTTTCAAAGACCAAAAATAAGAATTCAAAGACCCTGCTCTCGCAATCCTAATAATGAATACTCATATATTAAAAGAGTCAACTCGCGAGCGGAGCGAAAGGAAAGGCACAGTGACACGGCCAGAGACGCGCAAACAGTGAGCTGGCCCCGAAAATACGGTCGTGGGAAAAAAAATCAGTTCGCAATTTTTCAAAGACTTTCAAAAACATTTTTTCAAAACATCGAAATTTAAAGACTTTCAAAGACTTGAAAAAGGGTCTCCAAAATCCCAAGACTTTCAAAGACATTCAATGCCTGTATGAACCCTGCCATCCCACATAATTATTACTCCACAAAACACAAAGTAAAGAGATTAGTGAAACAGAAGATTCTACCATTATTAATGGACACCTAGCATCCAGCATCCATTACAAAAATTCTCTTCGAAAGATGGATAATCAATGGGATTATCCACTCCACATACAGCTACCAATATATTCAAAACTATATGTATTTTCATCTAGACGAACTGAGCATTGAAACAAAGTCAATAAAATGCATACATACACACTGATGCTGCGCAAATAAAATTTTAACGCAGTTTAGAAAGAGAAGGAAGGCAAATGTCTCTTTTTAATTTCTACTTTATATTTTATTCAAAGTGACAAAATTAAAAAGAAAAAACTAAATGAAGATCTGATGTGCAGCTGCTAAGTCACAAATCTGGTAAGGGATAGGGGGAATAATCCTGGACGGTCTCCAACCCAAAAAAAACCACCCAGCAGGAAAAAAATGAAAAGAAAAACTTATTTGCCATATTTTGTAAGCACACATGAAGTTTGGCAAGGACAATAATGCCAAACAACCGTAGATTAACAACCGTAGATTAAAAAAACAACAAGACAGAATATTTAAAACAAAAAGTTCTGGCCCTACCAATGATCAGCATGGACCTAACACTTGTGAGATTTCAACCACTTTCAGGTGAACATTCGTAGGTTTTCAAGAACAAAATCTCAGAATCCGAGTCAGACCCTGGGGTCACTAGCACTAAAGAGCAAAACACCCTCGCATGTGTGGGCTCCAGTTCGAACTGTTTTTGCTGAAAATAGCAATGTGAACAACAACAATGCACCAGTAAAGTAGGAAGTGACTGTAAAATGGGAGGGAGACAGCAACATAAACCTGGTATGGAATGTTGAAAACACAGACCAGCTGCAATTACGAGTATACTCGGAGTTGGGCGATGGATGCAGTTTATCTGTAGACCACTCCACTCGCCAAGCCTGGAGGCCAAACCCCGCCCCTTTACTCTGCCGTATATCGGCAAAGCACAGTACATACATGACATCATTGTATGGGAAAAGGAGTGATTTCAAGAAAAAAAGAGATCGACACAATGATCTTTCCCCTCAAATGACATCATCGGATTCACTGTTTTCTTTCCAGGTTTTAGTCACATCAAACTGAAAGTGCTTCCCGAGACGGGATTGGCTGAATTCTAGGGGCGCGACCCTTTTGACTGACAGGAGTGGAGTCATCCATTACAAGTATACTTGCAGCCCGTCAAAAAAAAAAAAAAAAAAAGTTTTTTAATATTAAATAATCAAATGCACGCACCTTATCCTTGTCCCGCATGGGCTGATGCAGCGTCTGCAGCCAGACGTTGCCCGAGAGCGATCAGTGAGTAAGCATCGTCCTTGGTCTGCGGGCGTTGCAGGATACGCTCAAACTTCTTCTGACCTGGCCCCCACTCCTGTTTCGCCAGATGGAGGCTGCCGATCATGTGACCAGGCATCGGGATGGTCCTAGGAGGAAGGGAGAGATTTTTCATTGCACATCTTCAGTTTAGGTGCTCAGTGACAAGCGCCTACAGCTTTGTATAGGCGCTACACGAATCTTTCAGGGGCTTACAATGTCTGTGCTCCACAAGGAGAGAAAGTGTGTAGCGTTAAGTGATGGAAGTGGCAAATCCATGAGCATGTGTCTGCAAAGTATTTGCGTTATGCTATGATTGTCAGAGGGCATGCTCCCCCAGATTTTTTTTTTTTTTTTAAATATAGACTAAAATCTGTGCGATTTGTGCTTTTCGGTATGATTTAAATGCTTCAGAGGAGGAAACATTTTATTTTGGAGGCAAAATTTTAGAATGAGAAACAAAAAATATCAGTCAATAAAACGCACACCCACACCCACAAATGAATTTTAACCTTTTTTTCATTTTTGAGGTGGGATTTTAGTTTATGCACATTTCTGCGACTTGGAAAGCTGTAAGAACAGTAAACCTGGTTGATTCTGGAGAGCTTCCTTGAACCAATCCGATGCCTCGTAAATCTGTCCACGATCACGAGCCATGCATCCCAGCCGCAGATAGCCTGACAGAAATATATATATACATAATTATAGAGTTTTAAAATGCAAGCATGGTGCCTAAGTACACACATCAGAATCTGTTCTGCTGAACCATGTCATAAGAACCATTACTGTACATATAATCACCAAAGTATGTTTTTTAAGCCAAGATCTTTACATGAAGCCAGATTACTGGGAAACTGAACTCACAGTCCACATAATTGGGATGATCGCGCAAGATGTTCCTGTAGAACTTGGCTGCCTTGTCGTACTCATGCAGAGCCTCATAGAGGCGAGCCAGATTGTAGGTTGTCGTCACCGAGATGGCGCTTTGTAGTAGGTCTCATCATGCTGAGCGTTCTGTCTTGGAGCGCTCGAGAGACGCTTCATAATATTTCTGGAGGAAAAGCAATCATTGATTATATTACAGGGTCCATACAGATTCATAGTCTCAAAAATTCATGACTTTTCCATGACTTTTCCAGGCCAACTCTCCAGTTTTCCATGACACCTTCCTCGCCCTCTTTCACACTAACACACGCTCGAGGGTAGAAATTATAAGCCTATCCAAGTTTATCGCAGTCAGCAAGACCAATCTTCAGAGTTAGTCACTAGCCTTATGGGAAGGCAGTTTGTTGGTATTTTTGGCAATCAGTCCTGTGAGTAATCACCATGCTGACCGTTTCACTGTTGGGCTCAAAATAGCTTCCATAAAATTCTGAAATTCCATGACTTTTCATGACTCTTGAGATAATTCCATGACTTTCCAGGCCTGGAAAAGCTATTTCCAAATTCCATGACTTTTCAGGATTCCATGACCTGTATGGACCCTGTTATAATCCTGCCATTTGCTTGTTGTTACCTCTACTACCTGGCAACAATGTGTTAGACGAAGTAAAATTTATTTCTTTTTTAAACCTTTCTCCATTCTGTTTTAATAAATAATAAATAATAATAATATGGGTATTTTGAAGGACGCTGTCCTTTCCGCAGGAGCTCAGGGTGTCTTTCTGGGATTTCATATAAATGACATCCTCATATTGACCTCAAACATGAACATCAACAGCTACAAGAACAATATCGACATGTACTACTCCCCTAACTGTGCATGAGCAATCACACACATGTACATGTATGTAGGGGTGCATGCTTGTGTTTGTGTACATACATTCTTCATTTCAATGAGTGGATAATTACTGTGGAAGTTTTGTTTTGGTTCTGGGAACCAGTATAACACAAATTTCTACATAGAGATATCTCAGTGGCACCACACAGTCCAGCCAAAAACGCATCTCAAAAAATGATAAGATTCTAATCTGCCTGAACAGTCACAGGAAAGAAAAATATGTACACAAAACTATTGAAGTCAACTGCACCACCGCATCTGTATTTCTCCTTACCAAGTCACAGACTAATGTACTACAGACCCTACAATAAGCACTGCACGTATGACAACAAATTCTGTATGTTCTGTGCTGACAATACAGTCGACAAACATAGAAGACAGCCTCTTCTCACCCTGGCTTCCTGAAAGTTGCCAAGACGGAAGTGCAAAGCAGCAACATTGTTGAGAATCTCTGGTGGAACGTCAGCTTCAACCTTCTCCTTCAAAATGCGTGTTGCTGTGCCGTAAGCAGACAATGCACCCTGCAATATACAAAATAAAACGGGTATGTTCTGTATTTCAACAAATACGTATCTGTCAGAATGGAATACTCCTGGCATAACTTGTAAGTTTTGTGTCTTAAATATTCCCAAGCCATTTTCTGTGTCATACAAAATACAAAGGACACAGACACAAGTTAACAGTTCTGCTGCTGGATTCAGCGAGGCGGACAAGCAGGAACTTGCTGCCAATGGCGGTCGGTGGTCTAGTGGTTAAGAATAAGAGACTTGTCACCAATGCGGGAAGTCGGGGGTTCGAGTCCCACTCAGGGCAAAGAATTTTTCCTTCTTGTACATGACACCGTTCATTCGGGCTGATCGTTGGGGGTTCTCTCCGGGTACTCTGGCTTCCTCCCCCTTTGCTTTGGAAATGTTCAGCCCATCAAATTTGAAAAATAAATGCAATTCTAAATTCCAAAATTTAAATAGCTGAGCTGACCCTTTGCACCACATGATTGTAATGTGTTTATGTCCAGTGTGTGAGAGAACGCGTGTGATTCACATGAGCGTGCGTGCTGGGTTCAGTTCGCGGCGCTTTGAGCCAATTCACGAAACTGGGTAAAGCGCCTAAATACCCTTTTTTTTTTACATGTATTAATTTATTTTTTAAAACCCATCTTGAGCGAGTGCACTTCGCTAGCACTGCCTACCTGCACATCTGACTGCTCCAGAATCTGTGCCAGTTCAATCCAGGCCTCCACATCATCAGCAAACTGCTCTGTCACTTTCTTCAAGTGTTGCTGGAAACAGAAGTGACCAAAAACGTGATAAGGAAATACTCACTCTCGCTAAAGCAGCACACACACACACTCATCATGCTCCACTCATCATGCTCCACTCATCATGCTCCACTCATCATGCTCCACTCATCATGCTCCACTCATCATGCTCTTACATTCATAAAATATTCGCTCTCACTAATGCAGCAGAAATACAATTACGGGCAAGGGTGAAATAGTGACACACTATTTCCCCCTTTCACAAAGAGCTGCTTATGCTTCCAGCACTAAGTGCCAGACACTCACCCTGCAGCAGCAGCAGCATTCCTCCCTGAACTGTCTATCCCAGGCAGTGCAGGCTGGTTCTGCAGTACTTAACTTTGAAAAGCTGTGGCTAGAACACTACTCAACCAATCTCAAAGTTTTCTGGGTGCAAAATGCTAATGAGGTTTTCTTTGTGACCTATGGGTCTTTTCCAACCTTCAAGGCCCCTATCAGAACTGAGAAGATATTTCTCAAGGTTAATAACTTCACCACCTCATGTCGACGATCAGCAACCCCAGCTGTCTGCTATGGGGTGCAGATCAGTGACGGCAGTTGTCTAGCAATAGGTTCCAGCCAGCGACAAAGTTTGTGGCGGTTAGGGTTTTACTGTAAAAGGCTTAGCAGAAAAGGCAGGTTTTCCAGTTTGATTTACAACGAGGACAACGCGGGCAAGAGCACAAAGTTTGACCGGCAGCTCAGACCTACTCAAGCAAAGAAATGAAGTACTGAAATCTTACCTTCGCAACCTCTCTCTTCTCTAGGTCAAAGGTGTTGGCGTACAGGGACCCCAGGATCTTCATGGTTTCGTAGTTGCCAGGCTGAGCCTTCAGCACTTTCTCAAAGCACTGTGATGCCTGTAACACAAGCATAACACCCACTCACATCTGTGCTAACTGCAGATCTGATATGTGCAACAAACAGGGAAACTAAGAAAGAACAAATGCATACACTTCCACCCCTGCCATTACCAGTGTACTATCAATGTACCTATTGTCCTCCCTGAAAAAGCTGCTTTATTAAGCGAAGCTCACATTTTCACTGTCCCCTCTGTAGATGTACATCTGCCCCAGGCCAAAGAAGGGCAGCACAAAGCTAGTGGGTGAAAACTGCGTGGCCTGGTAGTAGTACTGGAAGGCCTGGTCATAGTCCTCCTGCACGTGGAAGGCCCTGGCCAGCTGGTAGCAGCTCTCAGCCCGCATGGCTTCGTTTTCCGTGTTGTGGAACGCATGCAGGGCAAGGTGCTGCACTTTCTGGTAGTCCTGTAACACAAAGCCCACATAGGTTTGTTTTTTAAAAAGTGTTTAACCCCAGATCTATAGCACTTTCCACCCTAGCTTGCGGAACACATCCATCGCAGTCTTTCATCTGAGGGTGTGAAGAAAAAGAGACTGTCCAAATACAGCAGTTACTGGGAAAATACATGAAGGGAATTCATCTGAAATCTGACAACATAACCACCATGCAAATGCTTTGCTGAAAAACAGCCTTTGATTCATTTGTTCTTTAAGCTTTTCTGTCAACTCCTTTTAGTTCATCCACTGGTCCTTAGCTACAGTCAAATCTCAGCTTCTGTCTAAAACCCAGAGGACCAGGGCAAAACACGCAACCACTGGAACTACTTGTAAGAAAATCTTAGATGTCTGCTGGTACAACAGCTACAGTCGCACCTGTCTGCACAGCCACACAGTGACACACAAGACCAGGGCAAAGCATGCAACCACTGGTACTCTTTTCTATTTTATTTTGAGTGCATCTTAGATGTCTGCTTATGTGAAGTAAGACACTGTCACCTTTTTATAGAAGAAATGATTGGCCAGGTGATTGAGCACCATGGGATTAGACGGGTCAATGGCGTAGGCACGTGACAGAAGCTGCACACCACTCTTGATGGAGTCTTGCGTCTTGGTGTTGAGCTCCAGCACAGCCAGCCCAACGAGCGCACCCACACACTGCGAGTCCAGTTGAAGGGCTCGCTCAAATGCCATCCTGAGGAGGATGCATGATTAAGTCACATAATAAATGGAAGCATGTAAACTAAAACAGAAAACAAAACCAGATGAATACTTGAGGCTTCACTTTGGCTTTACATGAAACACAGGCAAAATTTCAAGTACTGAACTAGGCTATCTTGGGGTAGTAAAGTTGTGTGTTAACTATTAATGCTCAAGTCTGACCCTGAGTTGGACTGCTTGAACAATCTGCACAGGAATTTTCCTCTTTTTATATATCTTTCATATAAAAATATTATTTCGTTAATAACATCTTTCGCCTGTGAAGATACCTCCATATTTCAGGACCCATAAATCCGACCACATCAAAACTGATTCTGCGGCATACTGAAGATATTCTTCTGCTAATAAGTAATCTGTACCCCTCTACCTTGCTTTTGGCAGGCGATTCAGTTTGACAAAGCAGTGACCCATTCCAAGCCTGACCGAAGCTGGGCACTTTGGGTTTGTTCGTAATGCCTTCTTGTAGTACGCCAGCGCTCCACGGAAGTCCTTCTTGTTGAAAGCAATGCAGGCTTTTCCTAGCAGAGACGGGATGTTGTTGCTGGACTGCAGACCAAGCAGAGATACAATTAATATTTATACGTGTACATGTAAGTGAGTGCCAGAAATCAAATGTTATTTAAATACGCTGTATGAAGACATCCAATATTTAAAGCTCAGGTATGATCATAACCGGGGCTCTTGTGACAACAAACTAAGAGCATGCCTGACACTGCATTTATTAAATGTTAAATACACAAACAAGAAACTAAATGTTTTAATGTACTAATCCAGGGACGTTTTAGAACATTACTTTGAGGAAAACAACCTCTTGACACTTGTAATTGTATTGGACCCCCCCCCCCCCCAACCCACACACAAACCAAAACCAAAACAGAACAAACAGAATAATTTTAAAACACAATCGCGACAGCTGTACTTGCAACTTGTTTTTACTTTTAGAAGTAAAAATCATCATGTTCACGTGCCACTGAAGATAATAAAGTAAAAGGTGAAAAGAAAATCACATGCTGTCACATGAAGAGAACATAACTGACAAAGATTTGCTATACCTGGTTGAGTACAAAGTTGAACTGTGCATCGGCCTGGTCCATTTTATCTCCTTCCAGTAAACAGAAGTATGCACGCCCCAGCAAATGGTTCTGAAATACAGCACATTGCAAACAGTATGAACAAGCAAGCTAGTATTCAGGAGATAAACACATCAATTTATGTCCCATGTAAATAACGTAGAAAAGCTGGATGCTGGATTTTGAATAAGTATTTTACACAACTGAAACTCAAAACTTGAAAGGGTAATATATTGTAAAGCATCGGAGAACTTTTTGCTGACCAAGAGTAAGAAGAAGCATGAGTTATTTGCCCCCCCCCCCCCCCCCAATCGCAATTTTGTGAAAAACAAGAATTATGCCCTTTTCAAAACAGTCAAAGATTTTTTTGTAATTTTTAAAAATGGGCGTTTTAAAATATTTTTCGGACTCTTACCTGGTCATACATGATGATTCTGTCAGCTGTGGTGTACAGAAGGGTTGCCTTTGTGAAAAGTTCCCTTTTCTTGTCCTTGTTTTTCTCTCGATGTGCCTGCTGGACATAGTGTGCAGCAAGTGTGTCCAGTGAACGCATCTGATCGCGTTCACTGTTGGCATAGTCCAGGCTGGCATCTGTACGGGACGACTCGAGAATCTTGACGAAGTCATCAACGAAGCCTTGCTTGTAATATTCAAGCTGAAAACAGCACCATCACACCATTTATTAATTCATACATGACAATGTTTCACACATTCACAGTGACTTGCAGAGAAGGATATCAAATCCAGATCACTGTGATCGATAGACTGCCTTTTTATCACAGCAGGTCAGCAATAAAATACTTCAAACAGTAAAGACCATACATTGTAACTAATCATTCAATTTTCCTGATTTTCTACAAGAAGTACATTCAACTGTGACATACATATAACAAATATGAATACTTGCTAGGCTGCAAGGAAAGGACATCATGCTGCCAGAACTTTAACCTTGCAATGTTAATAATGTTAGCAAGAGCAATGACATTTCCCACTTACAGCAAGTGTAACCCAGATATGAAGTGGGGCCAACTCCTGTCGCAGAATACTCAACACTTCCTCACCCTCTGGCAGCTGGTCCAAGTCCAGCTCAATCACCTGCAATCAAACAACCAAATAAGGGAATAAATTATAAATCACTCATTTAACTTCCACTGTATCATAACTTGTCTGAAACAACTAAAACAGGCTACAGTAGTCAACAAATACTAGACCACCAGAGAACGTTGTGATATATGGATATTGTGTCTTAACATTTAATCTCCTTCAACTTTCATGATTCAAATCTTGACGTGAAACATACTGATAAGAAAGGCTGAATGTACGCTTACGGAAAGCTAGTTTTATGTCCACCCTTGGCCTTATGCTCCCCCTTCACACTGACATGAGGACTTAGGTAAATTACCACAAGTGCAAACATAAGTTTACACAAGTCAGAGCGAGAATTCCCTCGTAATGCCTGATCTGTCCGCGTGAAGAGGTACAGAATGCTAACAGTCTTGCAGTCGGTACGTAGTGATCTAGCCGAAAATGGTTTGCGAATAGAAACTATGAAAAGTTCTCTGAGTGCACAGAAGATACCCTGTCCCTGAACACAAAGCACTTGAAATTCAGATCAACACGCAGAAACGAGCGTCACAGACTATCCCATACGCTCTGCTAACTTTTCATATACAACTCATGTATACCAATGTGAACAATTCCACCAAGTGTTTACCGCAAGTCCCTTCTTACCTCATCTGTATCCCGCAAGGGGATTTCTATTGAACCCGCCGCCATGCTGGTTTTCTAAATGTTATTCAAAAAGTTGGATCACACACAAACACACACAAAGACGCTTAAGCTCAAGTGTGTACACAAAAAAAATGTGAAAAAATAAAATAAGTAACAAAAGTCAATCAGTGTAGACACTGGATCAACAGAGTAGTTCAGTTGCAGTCTCCTGAGGGGCCGCTACCACAGGCCTTGCGAGTAGTGCAGCGCCAGGACATACGAACTAGGTTCGTGTTACCGGTGTCGTAGAATATTTCGGAACCAGGATAAATCGGAACCGGTTCCCAAAAATCCTAGGATATTTTGGAACCATTCCCATTTAGCCCGCACCTGGCAGACAAAACTATGATTCATGTGGGCTAAGGACCTAATGACCTCAGTTCTAGACGGTTCCGAAAATTAATATGCTCAGTGGTGGTTTCCAAATATTCTCAGTGTCACTAGAGTCAGGATAATTCGTAATGGTTCCGAAAAATCCTGCCACCAGAGCCAGGATAAATCGGAATGGTTCCCCATTCGTCCCACGGTTCCGAAATATCCTGTGACTCACAGTCAGTGGCCCGCGGTCAGTTCAGTCTTGTCAGGTCAGTTTAAGTCAGTTTAAGTTCAATTTGTTAGTTTTGAGTTGTTGTTGTTACCAGACGCACAGACGGACTGGACGAGATGTGTCCGTCTTAGGTGTCATAATTACTGATTTTCAAGTCACAGTAAAGTTTTCACGGCAGCCGGTTAGAACTGATTGAAACACCGTGACTGAACTGAGTCAAGTTTACCGGCACCGGCTGAAGGTCTGGAAACTTAGTCATTTAGTCGTGTGAAGCCGACCGGGCAAAGGCCGGTATTCTGAAGCCGTCACGCGTAGTATTTTTTTCCCCTGACATTTTACTGACTCAGGCAGTCACTGAGTAATACTGAGCCGGAAAATCTTATCAATGGGACCATGGCGGTCCGACTACTAGTAAGTGAAGGACTCCGCGAATGGCCCCACTGAAACCATCGTTTCCGAGTTAGCATAAAATAAATCTTTTAGAACTGAGCCGAATACTAGTATATACTGAGTGAGTGGCCCGGGCCGAGTCAGCCAGTCAGTGGTAGGAGAGAGAAACTGAATTGAAAACAACAACAACAACAACAACAAACTGAACTGGGGTATCTGTGTCTGAAAAGCTGATCGTGTCCGGCTCACACACTACGGCAAACTTGTACACACATTGACGCCGGCTACACTGACACTCAGTGACAAACTCAGTCACACACACACACACACACACACACACACACACACACACACACACTGCTTTTTATCCTGGACTGAAACGTGACGGCCTCCTTTGTTTTCCTTAGTCCAGTTCATTCTCTTATCAGTCTTCAGTACAAGATCCTCTTCCCGGCCGCGGCCGTATTGTCTTAATCAGTCTTATCCGTCAAATCGCGGGACACAGGCCATACGAACCTGCTGTGCTGGCCGCGTCTCCAAAAAACGGTGCAGGCACTGACGCTGCGCAGTTATTCGAGCCGGCTAAGTGAAGTTACGTCAGTATCACATTTTCCTTTTAGTGGTCCAGTTCAGTAAGGAAACCTCAGTCTACAGGTCGTAGGGAAAACGTCTCTTGTTTGAACTGAGGCTTTCCTGAGACAGGACACATCGACGGTTCACATATCAATTTTTATTTGTCTTAATTTTGTAAGCGCCTGGACTGTAAAGACCGACTGCTGACCTAAGTCTGAAACAGTTCATATTTTTGACTGGCGTGGTTTACTGTCGATAATCAGGTTCAGGCTCGGTGGAAAAGTAGGTTCGTACGTAGGGCTCGGCGAATGAGTGGCTAGGGCTCGGCGAATGAGTGGCGAGGGCTCGGCGAATGAGTGGCTAGAGCTCGGCGAATGAGTGGCGAGGGCTCGGCGAATGAGTGGCTAGACCTCGGCGAATGAGTGGCGAGGGCTCGGCGAATGAGTGGCTAGAGCTCGGCGAATGAGTGGCTAGAGCTCGGCGAATGAGTGGCTAGAGCTCGGCGAATGAGTGGCGAGGGCTCGGCGAATGAGTGGCCAGGGCTCGGCGAATGAGTGGCTAGAGCTCGGCGAATGAGTGGCCAGGGCTCGGCGAATGAGTGGCTAGGGCTCGGCGAATGAGTGGCCAGGGCTCGGTGAATGGGCGGCCAGGGCTCGGTGAATGGGCGGCTAGGGCTCGGTGGATGCGCGGCTAGACTTCGGTGGATGAGTGGCTAGGGCTCGGTGGACGGGCGGCTAGGGCTCGGTCTATGAGCGGCTAGGGCTCGGTGTATGGGCGGCTAGAGCTCGGTGTATGGGCGGCAAGGGCTCAGTGTATGAGTGGCTAGGGCTCGGTGAAAGAATGACTACATAATCACTTGTGAACCACTGTTCTTTCTCTTGGTGGATTTAAAACAGTGGCACTGGAGACAGTGTTCAAGTTGTTGCCTGCTAAATGTATAATTATATGAATCAGTTTACCTCTGAATGGCAAACAAAGGACCGACCAATTATAGTCCACCTGTTTCCTCTGCAGATCTGATTAACGCTAGAACAGCAGCAGCAGCAGCAAAAACAACAACAACAACCACAACAACCACAACCTGTGACCACCTTTAGGTTGGACTGTGTCCGTGTTTCAGTGTGCAACTGACACACTTTGCAATCAGTCACAGATCGGGACTGCTCGGAACGGCTGTTCACTTCAGACAGACAGATTCAAAAGGGAAAACCTGTTTTTGTTTGCATTCGTAAAAGGTTGGCGCTTCCGGGACTGACTGAAGTGACATGTCAGCCATGGAGCGATTGGCTGTTGTGCTGCCTGGCTTCTTAATGCTTCTGACCGCTCATCTCTCTAGCTGTGATCGGGTTGCTGGTGAGTACGGTTTATAAGCTACGTTTTCTTTTCATTTTGTAATGTAAACACTTCAGCATCAGTACTGTAGTCTCAGTGAGGGGGATGCAGGTCCAGAAGGATTGCAAAGTGAGACCAGGTAAGCGGAGGTCAGTTACGGATGTATGGAAACACTGATCTGTTTGACGTGGATTTTGGGGTGTATTGTGGTGCTGTCTTGATCGACACATTTTGTCATATTTACACCTTCTATTCTTTGCAAGAACATTATTTGAGCAAACAGCATGATTTTGGTAACCCAGGATAAGTTCTCTCTCTCTCTCTCACACACACACACACACACACACACACACACACACACACACACACCGGCACACACACACACACACACACACACACACACACACACACACACACACACACACACACACACACACACACCGGTTAGCTGATCTCGCGTCTGGGTTGCCAGGGTGTGTGTCAGTGGGGGGTGTGGGGGGGGGGATGGGGGGACTGTGCGCCTCATGACTGATCATAGCAATGCCACAAGCACAAACTGACTGACATGCTGCCCAGAATAATGTACATGTATGTAGTTTCGTGTTCCGGGTGGTTTCAATTCCAGCTGCTGGGTACCCATATCATTTGCTACTTACCTGTCTCGCCTTTTTTTTCTTCTTGTTCTTCCTGGCGAAAAATCGGTGACTCAGTCAAACTTGGTTACGTGTTCGACTGACTCTAGGTCAGAACTTGAGGTCGTGAGTCAGTGGAATTGAACTCCAGACTTATAGCTGTAGGACCAAACTCCATGCAAACCTTTCCCAGTAGCCCTGGCCTGTCTTTGAACATTTCTGTGACTTTTGCGGTGGACAGAAGACACTCCACCACCAGAACCACACCCAGCCTCCCCCGGCTTCTACTGCGTATTTCGTTAAACATGAACACAGTGTCAAAATGGAACAGATATAAATAGCTTCTCAACTGCATTTGAGTTCCTTAAAGGGCCATTAAGACTGCGAATCGTCACACATAGTTTTCAAGTTAATCTTCTTTATAAGTTGGCTCAGCAAAGCAGGAACTAGCCCGTTTAAATAAAAAATATTTTCAACAGTCGATTGTAGCAAAGAACTGTAAACTCTAACGCAGTTGAAATGTATCACACGTGACCTTAATGGGACGATGTGTATTAATATTACACAGTGGAACGCGGCCGGCGGCTCCGTCTACATGATTCGTGACTGAAGAAAAAACCCAACTGACAACAACAAAGAAACAACAACTAAAACGAAACACTAGACTGAAAAATGTATGTTCAACTACCGCCTAACGTCATTGTTCTGAGCCCTCCGTCAGTCACGAACTGGTGTAGGGTTATAAATCAAAGTCATAACTGGCCACTTGAATAAGACGATTCAGCGAAGGGGAATCCCCGCAGTCGGCACATCTCTGCAGCTGTAACGCAGCGCGCTATCCTGCACCAGGAACCTACGCAGCCGGCAGTAATAAGCAGGCTAACTTGCTAACCCGGCAGTGCAGAATTACTTGTACATTGAGTAGTTGGGCGGCAAGGTTTCTGCGTCGTATTTCTGTCGACTAACCATATAAATATTACTATGATTTACACTGCTTCTCTAAAGTTTAGTTACTGAGTATTTTGTAATAGAAACGGATTAATCATTTCATAGCTGTCCTGACTGACACTGACGATCTGTTACCGACAACAGCGGAGAAAAGCGAACAAACAAACAAAAGTAAATAATAACAAAATCGCTAACTGGCAGTTACTGACCGGAATCAAACTGACAACAAAACCAGCACACGCGCCCGCGGCAGGCACGCACGCACGCAGGCACACACACACACACACACACACACACACACACACACACACACACACACACACACGATCACAATAACGATGCATGGTTAGAACTGGTTGATTTTGCCGAGGCCAGGGGAAACAACGTCTTCAGTTTCAAGCTGCAGTTGCCTACCCTCTTATTAGAAAGCACCGGACGTACAAAACATGTACAAACGAACTTAGACCATTGGCAACTACCGAAAGGCAATAAAGTGATACACTAATAAATGTTACTGTCAGTTTTTAAATTGCACATAGCCGACTGTGACACGTACCCATTTTGGACTAAATGTGTTGTGAGCTGCCTCGAGCCGTTCCGGGCCGTGTCAGTCGCGCGCTAAGTGCGTTGCAGTGAACATTTTCCTTGTTCGCGCTTGAGTGTTATCTGAAATGTCAATATTACAGGGTTTTACAGTATTTTGCTGTCGGAAACTTCTGCCTTATCAGAGAAAAATGACTTTGTTTGTGTTTGCTGGATGACAAAACTGATGTGTTTCTGCTGTTGAACTCGAGAACTTCCTCAAATCAATAAACCGGGGTCTCAATGCAGAGGGAAGTTGCGTAGTGTTGCGACCACGGCAACCACGGTAAAACCAAAAACAATCATATGAACTCATTCACTCTTCTGCTGTATGGGGACTGATTTGGAAGTGTAAGTTCTCTCTCTATCTCTCTCTCTCCGGCTTTTGCGTTGACAACTACTGCCGTAATGTTACTTATGTACTGCACCTTTTGTTTCCTATGTGTTTTGCATTGATACCTACCTATATCCCTTTTATACGTCGTATCTGCGTTATCATCATCATCATCATCATCATCATCATCATCATCATCATCATTGTTATTATTATTATCATTATCATCATTATTCGTAATTGACTGTCACTATCGTTATTTTCTGTGTGCTCCAGAAATCATGGACCCAAGTCCCAGTCAGTGGCCGGCACGTGAGTTTCGTGGTGTATGGGTGGCCACTGTGGCCAATATCGACTGGCCGACATCGCGGAGCGCTTCGTCATCAAGCCAGCAGGCGGAGCTTGTGGCTCTCTTTGACGTGCTCAAAGACCTCAACTTCAACGCGGTCGTGCTGCAGGTCAAAGGATACAAATGCATGAGGCTTCAAAATGCCTATATATTCCCTGTTTGCCTCAGCATCATAGTCACCCCTAAAAAGTGCTTCAATGCTAGAATCAAAAATGACCATGCACAGACCATTCAAGGGCACGCACCTGACAGGAGCTGACAAAAATTTGAATATCTCCTTTCCGCTCAAGCCTCACTTGGAGTAATGATAGTTTACCTCTTTGTTTAGGGCCAGACAGCCACTTCATCCAAATCCGCTTGCCTTGCTTTTGTCGCTCTCCAGCGCAAAAAGTCCCAGCTTCACTGGCAACTTGTCTCTTGTTGCGGCCCCCCCTGGCATGCACCTCCGCCTGCAAAATACAAACTTTAACGAAAATAACGCTTTTTCATCACAACAAACAAAAATCATTACAAACTAGCACACTCGGGCGAACAGGATTGCCCATATAAACACCAAACATGACCCCACGGCCAATTTGTGTGTTTACCGCCACATGTACTTGTTCATCGATGGCTTTTCTGCCAGAAAGGCTGTATCATTTTTCTTCTTTTTTTATATCTGAAAAAAAGAACCTTCTGTCAGGGAACCCTGCATGTCGTAATGTGCCACTTCACTCAAATCACTCACGTCACCTTTGCCCGACTTGTGCGCGTGGGTCAGATCGCTACGCTTTCAGACAAACAATTTCCGAAATTAAAAAAAAAAGCCTTCACTAATCCCCTGTGATATGTTTTTGTACAGGTTCGCCCTGCGGCAGACGCTTTCTATGAGAGCCCGAATGACCCCTGGAGCGTGTACTTGACTGGCCATCAGGGGACAGCACCTAGTCCATACTGGGACCCACTGGCCACTGCTGTGGCAGAGGCCCACCAAAAGGGGGATGGAGCTGCATGCATGGTTCAAGTCCTTACAGGTGATCTGAAGAACAGGCTAATGACGATAGAGTTTTCCCGGCAACTAGTGCGGTAGGGAAAAATGAAAAGCAAACTCCCTCAACCCCCCCACCCACCCACCCCCCCCCCAAAAAAACCCCAAACAAACAACAACAAAAAAACAACAACAACAAAAACCCAAACAAACAAAAAAACAACATCAGCAACAAAACAAAACAAACAAACAAACATACAAACCCAAAACAAAAACAAACAAACCCAAAACAACAACAAACAAAGACAACAACAACAACAGCACCCCCCCCCCCCCCCCAAAAAAAAAAAAGAAAAAAAAAAAAAAAGAAAAAAAAAAAGAAAAGAAAAATGATCCTCAGACAAGAGAAACCGTGAACCGTGACTACCGGCAGTACAAACGGGGATCCATGCTTATCCTAGGATGATCTTGGATCCTCCTCTTTGTTCATTTGTCCTCATCCCCCCCCCTCCCCCAACAGCCAGGAGAATCCTGGATCGTACTTAACAGAGTTTCTTCCCGTATTCCCTGTCTGTCTGAGATGGACACCTACAACACAGTTTGACTTTAAAATAAGGACTTAATAAGAATCCGCCATTCTCCCTTTGCCACGCGCAGAGCTCGTTCAGGGTCCTCGAGCAGATCCGGCCTGGCCTCCAAACACATCGCCAATGAGCTGTCCCGCTACGCTTACGCTTACGGTTCAAATCTGTGGATGGACCCAGGATCGGAGGAAGTGCAGGTAGAACTTGATTCACGCAGAGGTTATGCCTGTGACTTGAGTGATTGTTACGTGTTGAATGTTCGAAGAGCCCGTCGTCTCACCGAGGTGTACGTTGACAATCAGGCACACACTCTTCACGTAGCGAGTTCTTATATTGACTGCTGAAGAAGTCTTTTTCACTCACAAAAAGACTCGTGAGTGCGTAGAAAAGTTAAAACCGTGTGGAATGTTTGAAGAGCCCGTTGTCTCACCGAGGTGTACGTTGACAATCAGGCACACACTCTTCACGTAGCGAGTTCTTATACTGACTGCTGAAGAAGTCTCTTTCACTCACAAAAAGACTCGTGGGCGCGTAGAGAAGTTATAACCGTGTGGAGTTTATTACAGCACTTCTATGGTGTCACACTGCACTCGCAAGCTTCGCACATATAAGTTTCTCTCGTGCACACACGTGTCTTTTTGTAAGTGAATGAGACTTCTTCAGCTACGTAAAGAGTGTGTGCCTGAGTCACCGTACACCTCAGTAAGACGACGGGCTCTTCGGACATTCAACACGTAACAGTTATGAATACCACTGCATCCTGGTTTGTCCATATTTTTCTGATATTAGGTAAAAAAAAAAATGTATTCCTCGGTATTTTTGGAAACGGCCGAATGTTTTGAAATTTAAAGTGTTGATGTGTTCCAAAAAGATGTCGTTGAATAAGCTCGTGAAATCCATAAATGAAATCAGCAAGGGTTTTGACAAATGTACGTTAGTCACCCTTAACACATAACCATCTCTCTATATAAACATGCTAGTTAGTATGTATGTCTTTGTGTACGTATGTGTATGTTTGTATGTATATGTGTGCATGTATGCCCGAAGTCTGTCGGATTTGTGTGCGAGTGATTATTAGGTGTGTGGGTATGGTGAGCTTGTCTTATTTGATTATTGCTCTGTTTCATGTACCCCCACTGGGGTTTGGGAATAGACATTTTGACTTGACTTGCTCAGTAGGGGAGCCGGGATAGCCGAATGGGAGAGCGCTGGATTTTCAGTGCTCGGGTTGAGTGTTTGAATCCCGGCCTGGGAGCTGACTATTTGTGCCGGCTTTTCCTCGTTGCCCCATCATTGATATCACCCATATGTGACGGAAAAGGACGTGATCATTAAACGGGATTTGGAGAGATATGGACGTCATACACATACTTAGCCAATTGCACATACTTAGCCAAATTCTCAGCGCAGACAATCAAGAAGGGTAATCATATCTTCGGGGAGGACTTTTTTTTTTTTTTCCGGAGGCGGGGGGGGGGGGGGGGGGGGGGGGGGGGGGGCGGGCGGGGGGGAGGGGTGTGTGTGTGTGGGGGGGGGAGGTTTGAAAAGTATCGATACTGTACATTTTCGTTACATCACAGACACGGACTCTGAACACGATCATCGACGTCGTCACCCGCTACGACATCGACGGCGTCCACTTTGACGACTACTTCTACCCGTACCCGGTCTCCGGGCAGGACTTCCCGGACAGCGCTACCTACAACGCCTACAGGGCCGGAGGCGGCCAATTGTCACGTGACGACTGGCGTCATCACAACATCGACTCGTTCGTGCAGACCCTGTCTCAGAGGATCAAGGCCACGCGCCCTTGGGTCAAGTTTGGCATCAGCCCCTTCGGGATTTGGATGAGCGGGCATCCACATGGCGTGGTCGGCTTCTCGTCCAACTCAGGTCTGAATGAAAATTAATAAAGCTCTCTGTGGACGAGCGGGCGAAGAGAGCTGGGTGCTGGCCGTAGAGAGAGGGAGGAGGGGAAGGGCGGGGGGTGATGGTGGTGGTGGTTCTAGTTTGTGTACAGTGGACATTGGTGAAATGCAGTCTGGTCCGTGTAATCAAATCTTCTTCAGCCCCTTTCTTAACGTTGCCTAGACACAGTTTTCTTATTTGGTTTTGCGCTCATGAGCTCAGCCAGGATGCGGGGGGGGGGGGGGGGGGGTAGAACTGTCTCATTCGTGAGGTAGCTGTTGGGGCTCGTTCATCGGGTGGAATGTCAGAGACTCAGTCTGTCAAGCCACGGGACCGCGCGGGTTTCTGGGTGATTTCTCTCAATTAGATGTAACTGTTAGATTTAAACACATTGCCCGCAGCAGTCCCTGCCCCTCTTTTTTTTCTGTGTTTGAGTGAATGCGCGTATTTCACGTGAGCGTGTGATTGGTTCAAAGCACGGCGCTTTGAGTCAACCAATTGAGAAAAGCCCCTACATTAATAATGATGATGACGACGACGATGATGACGTTTGATGATGATTGATGATGATGATGATGATGCCTTCTAACTCAAGGTCAGTACGCAGACAGCCGCAAGTGGTTGAGTGAGGGGTGGGTGGATTACCTCTCCCCCCAGCTCTACTGGAAAATCGACCCACCCCAGCAGAGCTTCACGGCGCTGTCTGATTGGTGGATCCAGCAGAACTCACGCCAGCGCCACCTATACCCAGGGGTGGGTACCTACAGGATTGCCGACAGCCACCAATGGCCTATTTCCGAGATAGAGAGACAGGTGAGAAAATTTGAACGGCTTTAGCAACAATTACAACGGGCGACTGGAAAGGTACACAGTGTCAAGCACCTTGGAATAACGCCCCCCCCCCACCCCCCCCCACCCCCCTGCCCCAACTCTTCGCCAGCTCCAGTGATGGAATCCACGGAGGGCTCGGAAGCTAGGGGCAATTTTTACTATGCATGAGAGCGAGGATGAGGACGATGGTATGATGATGCTATAGAGGTTCATACGGTTTGGCCGGTGTCACAGGATATTTCGGAACCGGACGAATGGGAACCATTCCGATTTATCCTGGCCCTGGTGGCAGGAGTTTTCAGAACCATTCCGATTATCCTAGGATAAATGGGAATAGGGTTAGGGTTATCCTAGGATAAATGGGAATGGTTCCGAAATATCCTAGGATTTTGGGGAACCCGGCGGTTCCGATTTATCCTGGTTCCGAAATATTCTACGACACCGGGACTGCGTGACAGGGCCGCATTCCACGCTCCCGTATGCATCCTCAAAGTCACACCTGTGAAGTGGGTGAATTTCGGCTGTGTGGCAACAGCCTCCCCACTGGGCCCATAGCACACCCGCTCTGGGTTGGAGCTGGGTAGGTAGGTAGGAAAGTTGAGGGGGTGGGGGAGGGGTAGGGGTAGGGGCAGGAGAGCCTGTAATCAACATTGGGAGAAAAGATTTGTCTTCAGGTGGCTCCTGAAAGACTTGGTGGAGGTGCTGGATTTCAAAGATGCCGGCGGTGCGTTCCACAGAGCAGAGGCAGCGAACTTTGAACTTAAAAGAACAAACTCCAAATCTCTCAGTGTTTTTTTTACGTGGAATCCAGGGATGGACAGGCGGGACTGAGACGAAAAACAAATAGTACGTGATGGAGTGAGTAACTTGATATAATTATCTCTCTTTGTTAGGTGCAAGAAACTCGTGCCAGGGCTGACCAGAACGACCTGGGTGACATCTTCTTCAGCGCGAAATACTACAAGGCCAACACTAGAGGTATCGCGG
The DNA here is from genome assembly GCA_018292915.2 of Batillaria attramentaria. Lineage (NCBI taxonomy): Eukaryota > Metazoa > Mollusca > Gastropoda > Batillariidae > Batillaria > Batillaria attramentaria. Next base: position 36,560 of record JACVVK020000503.1, read on the forward strand.
ACACGTTCAGAACTGCCCTCTACAATCGGCCTGCAATCGCTCCCGTCATGCAGTGGCTGCAGTCTGACATCACGACCGTCGCCGTTCCTGCACACGTCACGGCTTCTGGTGGTAAGTGGGACATAACTTCAACAAACAAAAGGTAACTCTGCTGACATACTGACGTACACGGCGCGGGGGAAAAATTAATTAAAAAAAAAACAAACGGTAGGGGAGAAAAGGATTAGAAAACAATAGTAAAAACACCACAACACCCATCCTTTATTGACAGAAGACTGTGTGTGTGAAGAACTGTGTGTGGCGAAAAAAAATTTACCATAGTATAACCCTCACGAACATTTTTCACACACAGTCCATGGTCTTCTGTCACCAAAGGATGGGTGTTGTGATGTTTTTACTATTGTTTTTTTGGCCCTTTTCTCCCCCACCGTTTTATTTTATTTTATTCATTTTTAAAATTAATTAATTAATTATTTTATTTTTTATTTTTTCCCACGCCGTGTATGTCAGTATGTCAGCAGAGTTACCTTTTGTTTGTTGAAGTTATGTCCCATTTGTTTGTGTCCTGAGGAAGGCGAAAGCTGAAACGTTGACCCGTGCCGTCCTTTGTGAAAGTTAAGTGGTTTCTGTCCCTTTTATGTCGCTTTTATTTGTTTAACTTGTAACCACTTCGCAGTCATTACCGTTTCCTTCTTTTTTTTCATACAATGTTGCTTTTTGTTTCAGGCACCATTTCCTGGGACGCAGACTCGACAGGACAGATTGCGTGCCTATGCCGTGTACAGGCTGGACGAAGGTTCGAACCAGTACCTTCTGGAACATCTGCTGGGCCCCGAGGCCACAAGCGTGAGGGTGGGTCCTGGGCACTACGCGCTGACCGCCGTGGATAGACTGGGGAGGGAGGGCAGAGCTCAGGCTGTGGTGATCGACACACCCCTTGTTCAAGTTGGATGATTCTTACAGGATTATGAAAGGGTGCCGGCAGATGCTTCAAGTATTGAAGAGACGCGGCAGAGCCGAAAGCAAATGAAACTTTATTTGAAATAAAACTTTTATCAACGGTAAAAGATTGACTCTGATTGCCAGTGTTCTAGCAGTCCAATTTTCATTCTTGCCGTTACTATGATAAACACACACACACACTGGCACACACACACACACACGCACACACACACACTGACACACACACACACACACACACACACACACTGACACACACACACACACACCGCCACACACACTGTGTCGGACACACACACACTGACACACACTGTGTCGGACACACACACACACACACTGGCACACTGACACACACACACACACACACACACACACGGCACTATCTATCTCAATATCTATCTACGACTGACTGACTGAATACTACGCACTCCACGGCACGCAGGCCGGCACGACACTGACATCACCGGGTAAATCAAATTCAGTAAAGCACATAGGCCTGCCCCGGTTCCAATGACAAAGCAAAAAGTAAGACAGTGATACCGCGGCTGTACTGAAAAGGTGCAGTACATAGATAACACCGCATAAACGCACGGTTGACACTGAGTACACACGGTTACACTCAGTCAGCACACTTCAGAACACACACACACACACAGGCACACACACAGGCACACACACACGCGCGCGCGCGCGCGCAGGGAGTCCTCGACAATGCTGTGCACGTACACATGTGTTCTTGTTCGCACAGTGTGCCCTGCACTGCCGGAATGGCACAACGGATGAAACTCACTCCGACAGTGACACGCACACGCACGCATACACTACTTGGTATTATAGGCAAAGAGCTTGCACTGAGTGTGAAACACTTTTAAATCTCCTTACAGTGAACAGCTAGGGTCAGTGTTCTGACCTTTACTATCAATGAATTACGAAAATCAAGCAGGCAAACATTTGTACACCCTTCCATTCTCATTCGGCTTGTGGTGATTCCCAAAACGCCAAGTTGTTACACTGTTCAGCTTGGCAGAAAATGGCGGCGCCCATGAAATTTGGCAATTGGCAGGAGGCTCTTGATTATTTATTACAGAAAAGCAAAGACAGCGGTTTGTTGCAGGGATTCAAGTCCTTGCAGTCAAATGCTGATCGAATCAAATTTGTTTTTGACAACAAAATTCTTCTGTAGGTTGAAGCAGACTACACTTTCGGTTTCCGCAAGTTCTTTCTCAATGTCTTTCCTTTCGTTTTATGCACCAGTACCCTTTTCCAGTGCTGAATTTCCCCTGTAAAACGTCACTTTTTTTTTGCCATTTTATAGGCACACTGTGGCAGGTTTTCGTTTCTTTTACTTGTTCTGAGGGGGTAGGGGTGGGGTGTCGGCCCCTTTTTCCTCCAGGTATATTTTCGCGGCACGTATTCCTACTATGTGTCATTACATGGTGAGGGTTAGGGTTGCTGTAGCAACATAGACCTTGGGGAACTTGCACATGCTCAATCCCTCTGAGGGCTGTCCGCCGCTCTCACGACACGTGGTATTAGTGAGTTCAACCTCTAGCGTAGGAAAACAGCATTAAAAACTCCAATTAACCATTCTGTTATGTACTTCAAATGATTTAGACAGAGTTGACATGCATTCCAATCACTTGCAGTCAAATGTTGTCTGTTGTGTCTAACACAGAGGATGCTCGCACGCACACACACACACACACACACACACACACACACACACACACACACACACACACACACACATGTATGCACATCCATCCATGGTCGGCTTAACAACATCACTGCACAGAATGTCCTTCTAAGCAGCAAACGATCTGTCATATCTTTGATTTTTTTTTTTTGCCATGAGGTCTATAGCTTTCTTCAATTTTTTGGTTGTGTGTTTTTCACTGACAGGGATGTGGAATGGCTGAAACTGTATTTCAAAGAGTGCTGTCCGCAGTTCCACAAAAAATCTGACGAGAAGTCCGTCCATCACAGGAATCTTGGCAATAAATTCTTTCAGGAGAAAAAGTATGGGCAGGCCTTGGCAGCATATACTCAGGTACAAAAGTATAAAAGTTGCGTCAAGGTTATCTTCACAATTCTTACTTTCACCTCTTAACTTCTTTTACAACTGAAAATGAATGTGTTTTCAGTGACAGGGTATTTTGGCCTCGGGGTGAAAGCATCCGCTATGGATCCCGAGGTGCCGGTTCATATCCCTGGTGGGAAGGAATTTTGTGGGAAATTTCTTTGCCTAATAATCGAGTCATATTCATGTGCAGGCTCGTTTACAGTGCCTGTCTTGCCTTCATGTACAGTGCACAGGATCCACATAGGCCCCACAGCAGAGTTGGGATGTTCTGATTCGGGTGGGCCGAACCGGTTTTCGAATTGCGATTTCACGACGAAACCGCTTTTTTTTTTTCCCGGCGATTTACCGCGAACTGGGTGACCTTTGGGGGGAGGCAAACCCGAGTAAGCTTCAAAGGCTTCATCTGTCAGAATTGTTCCGCCAACTTCTTTCACAAAGAAACTTTTCCAGACTGCTGATTTCCCTCTCAGATTTTCGACGAGACGTTCACGTTGTTGAAGTTGTTCTGCCATTTTTCAGTCGATAACGACAAGAGTTATGCCCCTTTTACAATGTCGGCAATGTCCGGAAAGGTTCCGGAAGTTGCCGAGTGAATCGCGACTCGAGCGTCAAACCGGTTTATTGAATCGTCCAAAAAAATAAATCGATTTTTTCCGGTTTTCGATTAATCAGCACATCCCTACAGCAGAAGTTTGCATTTGGGCGTGTCTGCTCTATACTGGCATGAAAGCAGTTGTGACTGTGCGTACGTTCAAGTGTTATAATGTGCATCCTTAAATCTGAATGGTACCCATTAAGCTGATGCGGTTGTTTGTGTTGACAGAGTGTACAGTTCGCACCATGTGGCCATGGTGATAGTAATCACACGGACAGCTTGGCGCTTGCCTACGGAAACAGGTCCGCAGCACTCTTCCACATGAGCAAATACCAGGTCTGTTGTCCCACTTACAGATGTTTCCAGATGATGGTGGTAGTACTGTTGTCTCATGTTCCTTGCATTCCATTTTCTTCCCTTTAAAAAAAAAAGTATGAAAAGTGGCTGAACATTTAATGCATGTTATTTATGGATGTGATGTATGCATGTAGCGTTTCTTAGAACTTGCACCTACATGCATTTGCACAAGTGTTGTAACTTCACTGTGCATGTGCAACTGAAAATCTCAAGTCCCAAACTGTCAGATTTGTGTGTCTGGGAAAGACTCTCAAAATCAAAGAATCACAAGTATTGTAGTCGTTTCGCGCCCGACTGACCACAACAAAGTTACCGTGTGTTGCTATTGTCAAGGTGTAGTGTATGGCCTTTGAGGCGGTTCAAAGCAACCCATGCAATCAATCAACCATCCACGCATACTCACGCACTCACACCATGCAGGAACCGAACACAAACGACGACATGCAATTACCAGTCAGGAGGAATGAAGGGTTAGTTCCAGGATGCTGAAGTTTACTCCAGTCAGTGACATAGACACACACACAAGCACACACACATGCACTCGCTCATCCATTCGCCATTCTCTCGCACACTCTCACATCATCCATTGTCATGGTCACCGTATCATGGTGACCATGAGCCAATGATGACAACAGTATGTCACTTCACACACCACCGCTTATAATATTTTCAGGACTGTTTGCTGGACACTGAGAGGGCGCAGAATGCGGGTTTCCCTCCCCAGTCTCTACACAAACTTCACACTCGAAGATGTTGGTCTTTACTGAAGCTGGGGCTGCAGACCAGTGCCAGCAAAGGTTTGTTTGATACGTGTAACGGTAACAACAAGGAGTTGTTGTGTGAAGGGGCTAACGCTACCATTTTTATGATCACAGATAGTTCTGAGCTGTTGCTGTGGTATCTATCATCACTCCACTTAGACACAATCTGAGAAAATGTACATAAAAACACAGTCAATTCTCCCTCTCTCTCTCCCCCCCCCTCCCTCTCTTTCTCCTTCTTTCTCTCTCTCTCCCTAAGTCAAAGTTGAAGTCTCTCTCTCTCTCTCTCTCTCGCTGTTTTTCTCCCTCCTCACAATATGAACATACATGTACTTCTGTTTTGTTTCAAGTTTCAGGGTTGCCATGCCTACAACAGCACCAAGACAAATGAAATAAAGAAAATAAAAATGAAATAATAACTGGGCATTTTTTAAACTGAAACTTGTTATCCTGTTTTTACAGAACTTGCTGTCCTTCGCCAGCTCTGCGATCAAGCCAAGCAGAACGGAGAAAAAGCTGCAGGTACATGAGTTTCTTTTCAAATGTCTCTCAGACTCGACTTTCAAGCCTTGCTCTGAATTGTCACTTACCAGGTGCTAGAATTACTGGTCAACACAACCACAACTTTGACGCATCTTGATTTGAATGGAACTTTTTTTACTCTTTTTTTGTTGTTTTTTTTGTTTTGTTTTGTTTTAGTTTAGTTTAGTCTTTTTACTCTTTTTTTTTTTTGTTTTTTTTGTTTTGTTTTGTTTTAGTTATTTTTTGTTTTTGCCTTTGACCTTCCTTCATCATCTTTCCTTTGTTTTTAAAACTACTATTTTGTGATTTATTTTAATATGTACATATACATACTTCTCGTATCTATGATCTGACCTGAGCACGTATACATGGTGTTTGTGTCTGTCTGGTAATGTTCGTTTCTGATTTTTCATTTTGCAGGTAGTCTTTCGCGAGATATTCAACTTATTGAAAAGGAACTACTCAAGCTGTGAGTGTAGACATTTGCATTATACAGTGTAGCTTGATATGGTAGTACTGAATTCATACAATATCATACAATGTACATGTGCAACTTGCGGCTTGAAAATGAGTGAAGTGTTGCTGTAAATCAGATGCTGTACATGTAAAATGGAACAGATATATCTAACACACAGTACATGTGAAAGGAATGGAATAGGAGATCAGTCTAAGGTCTAAGATCGGTGTCAGTGTTAGGATCATTTTAAGGTCGGTGTTGTGAAGTCAGTTTGACACACAGTGACATTTTTGTAACATTATCACATTTCAGAAAAGAAAAGGAAAGTGATGCTCAGTCCATCTTAAACATAGACAAGCATCCAGTGCCTCAAGTCTCCTACAGACCAAACAGTGTTCTGGTACAAGCTTCATCAGCCGTTGAGATGAAAACCTCACCTACACAGGGCCGCTTCTTACAGGTTCAGTACGCAGTTTATGCACAGCTCGGTTGTTGGGGCATTTTTCCCTGTGTAATTGAATGCTTCATTATTTTTTGCTACAGAAAAACATACACTCAAGCTAGGCGGACTTCTACTGTCACTTGGTCAAGTGCGAAAGCGCCATTGATTTAATAATTACCCAGGCCTTTTAAGCAATAATTTTGTTGATAGACATATTGGGACTATCTATTTTAGACATAAGATGATTGTGACAGGGACTTATTCAAAGGCGAATTTCAAACTGCGCAGATATGCTAGATGTGTTTTGGTGTGGAACGGTGCATTTTTGTCATATATGTAATGTGCTGAAGATCAAACCCGTGAGATTTTACCACGTTATCTTCAGACATTTCTTACTCTTTTGTGTGTTTCTAGGCGAAGCAGCCAATCAAATCTGGTGATACTCTCATTGTTGAACATCCTTTTGCTGCGGTACTGCTACCTGATCACTACGCTACGCACTGTCATCACTGCTTTGTCGTGCTTCCTTCTAACCCTGTGGGGTAATTTGAAAGACTTTTCACCTGGGTTGTTAGAACATAATTCTCATGTACATATACGTGTATGTTTGAATGGTATATGGTGTGTGTCTCCCAGAATTATTGCAGCCACTTAAATGATGGGGTTTTGTCAAACTAGCGGCTGAAAAAATGCAGGCATACCTCTGCTTATTTTATGTGTGTGTGTGTGTGTGTGTGTGTGTGTGTGTGTGTGTGTGCGTTTGCATATTGATAAAAGTCAGTTGTGGAATATTTTGCTGATATTCACAATGCTAACCACTTTCTAGAATGTAAATCCATGCAATTTGCCAAGCAGTTTATTGCTGTGAATGTCAACAATGTTTCCTTTCATTTGTGTAGGTGTTTGCGCTGCAGCCGTGTCTTGTTCTGCGGCGAGGACTGTCGAGACAAAGCGTGGGATGTGTATCATCACATTGAATGTCCGTACTTGGATCTTCTGCACTCAGTATGTTTCATCACTGATACGTGTAATTATGAACTAGACCAATCATGTGAAATGGTAAAATGGCTGGAGTGCTTGTCAGATCCATGGCGTTTACCCGCTGACAATAGTACAGGCGTGAGTTTTTTTTTTCCCAGTTGTTTAGCAGAATTCCGCTGCCTCTAGGCCAATTTCTGCTGTTGGGGGGGGGGGGGGGGGGGGGCTGTTCCGCTGTCAAGACCAAAAAAAAAAAAAAGAAAAAAAAGTGGAACAGGCAGGAAAGTTCATCAGTGCATATTGTGTATCATTCAGGCATGATATTTTTTTTGGGGGGGGGTGGGGGTGGGGGGAGGGGGCCCTAAGCCAGTTTCCACTGTTTTGTATTGTGCGTGGTGTTTTTTTGGCAAGGTTTCACAGAAAAAGCTATAAACAGATGTTTGTGTGCAGGTTGGAATAGCACATTTGTCACTGCGGATTGTGTTGACGGGAGGTCTGCAGTTCCTGCAAGGTATGAAATTTTGTCATGCAGTAATATGTGACAGCACTCCACGGGGTACTTCCCTTGTCGTGACACACCTTATGATGTAGATAATTACGCGGCTAGCAGCGCAGGTGCGGTGATTCCTGGGCCTGGTTAATGCTGGCATGTTTTTGAAAAGCATGGAATATTGCCCTATCTTGCAGACCTCCATATAATCATCATACCATCATCCTCATCATCATGCATAATAAAAATTCCCCCTGCTTTTATGCCCACCCATGACCTGGGAGGAACACCACTGGAGCTTGTGAAGAATTGGGGCAACAACAACAAAACAAAGAAACAAACAAAAATTTGAAAAAAGCAAAAATCCCCTGTTCTTCTGCAGAGTTTCTACGCAACCACCATGAAAGACGGAGCACTGTCCCGGGCTTGACCAAGGAGGGTCGTTACGAGCGGAACTACCTGTCAGTCTATGACCTTATGACCCACGCCGAGGACATGCAGACTGAAGATATGTTCCAGTATTCTTTGGTGAGTTTATACATTATATTTATACTTTTTGCAAAATTGGTTCATTCAGTAGGGTTCCCAGAAATCTCAGAAAACTGCCAAATCAAAGCAAGAATAAGACATAAGACATAAGACATTTATTAAATTTCCAAAAGAGGAACATTGTTTTGTGGTCTCTCATAAAAACATAAAACATGCCAAACACTCACTCATTCGGCCATGCACACTCATTCCACCTATTTACATGTTCGTACACTCGTACCTAAAAATCTATCACAATGTTGCAGTACTATGAATAAATTACAACACTACACCCACATCATTTCACATCAGCAGCACAACAGCAGAGGTGCACATAACTCTATCACAGTCAACGCCAGCTGACACCCAGCAAGAAACAACACGTCTAATTAGAATTTAAGAAATATCACATCAGCATCAACAAGCCTACCACACAACCCTACATCTGCTTATCCATTAGCCTAATAGACATTGGTACAAAGATATTCATTGTTTTGAGTTTCTTGGCAGTAAAGGCTCTAAGCCGTCGGCCTGATGGTAATTTCTGATAATACTGAGATAAAATGGGTTGCTAGAAGACCCATGCATCATATTTTGTTCTGTTGGAAAGAAATGTATAGGAGGTTTTAAAATTTGATCAGAATTACAAATTCCTGACTTTGTTGCCTGGAGCGGTTATTGACGTGTTTGTTTGTATGTTTGCAGACAGCTGCATTGCTGCTAACCATTTTGGTACACTCAGGTTGGTTCAGCAGTGGAGATGAAAAACAACCAGAAGCTCAGAATCCTAACTCCCTTATGAAGGATTGGAAGACAAAATTTGAAAGACTGGAAACCTTTCTTGGCACCAGCAGCACAAAGGGAGAGAAGTCAGAAAAAGGAGATAACTCTGAAGAGCCACCAGATCAGGGGGCAGAATCTGTTCCTACGTTGGCTCCACATGCAGGTGGAGATGGTGATCAACAGCTGACGTCAGTTGGATCAGATCGAATGAATACAAGAGCTGCACAGGGGTATGTGGATAACTTGCATCCTTGCGGTGATGGCGTCTGCAGTTCAACAAGCAGAAGGGAAGTGTCCGCCAACAGTGTAAAAACTGGAGTGGTTGATGGCAGCACATGGACAGATGATGTGTATTCTGTGGGTGGTGTGTTGCTGCGACATGTGCAACAGTTGGTGTGTAACGCTCATGCCATCACCGCGTTACACGCAACACAAACAGACGAGGGGAGTGCTGTGGAGACGCAGAGCCAGGTGCGTGTTGCCACGGCGATATATCCTACTGCCAGCCTCATGAACCATTCCTGTGACCCCACCATCATCTCAAGGTCAGTGAACTCGGGAGTGTTTATGGTGCTTGTATCAGCTTGTGTGCACTGACTTCTTCTTCTTTTTTTTTTTTTTTTTTGAGGGAAACCTAAGTCATGTAATTTTTACATGGGAAAAATCTCTCCCCCACCACCCCCCTCTCCTTGTGTGTGTGTTTGATAACTTTGGGAGGAGGAGGGGAGGAAGGTCAGAGTACAATGTAATACGATGTATGTATTGGAGGGGGGGGGGGGGGATCTTGAAGAAAAAACGAAGAGTAAACTGAACAGTGCTGTGTGTGTGTGTGTGTGTGTGTGTGTGTGTGTGTGTGTGTGTGTGTGTGTGTGTGTGTGTGTGTTTGTGTGAGGGAGAGAGAGAGAGGGAAGGAGAGTGAGAGTCCTTAAAATTTCTCGATCACATCGTTGTGAAATCTCTGCCTCCAGTTTTATCAAGGACGTGCTGGTTGTCAAGAGTGTGAAGGACGTGCCCATCGGCGGAGAAATATTCAACTGCTACGGTAAACTAATTGATGTGGGGTAGGCAGTGGGGTGGGCAGTGGTCTAGTGGTTAAGACTCTGCCACCAATGCCAGAGGTCAGGTTTGAGTCTCATTTGGCGCATCAAAAATTTCTCTCATATGTGGCACCGTTAATTGGGGCTGATCATTGGAGGTTCTCACCGAGCACTCCAGCTTCCTCCCCCTCTGCTTTGGATATTTTCAGCCTGCAAAATTCAAAAATAAAATGCAATTCTAAATTCCAAGAACTTAGAATAGCTGAGCTGACACTTCATGGTTTGAATGTGTTGATGTCCGGTGTATGACTGAGAGAACATGTGAGTATGTGTTGTGTTCAGTTCGCAGTGCTTTGAGATGAGAAACTGGGTAAAGCACCTGTATAATAGTTTTTTAATACGTGTAAGAAGAAGAACAAGTTGCCTTGTTTGTGCCAGTAACCTCACAGCAGTTTTGAGGTTTTGTATTGATAGTGACGACTAGTTCGAAACTGGAGGGAAAAGGTTGAGCTGATACATAGTCAATTGTTTCCCCTTTTTTTTCCTCCTCAAACCATCAGTTAAACCATTCTGCATGTTCCCAGCTCAGCAGCAGCAGTTGTGTTTGTATTGTAAGGTTCCAGAAATTTTTTAAGTGAGATGCATGTATAAATTTTAATGTAATGCCCTTGCAGGCCCCCACTGGAAGCGCATGAGGAGGAGTGAGCGCCAAGAGATTCTGAAAACCCAGTACTTCTTTGAGTGCTGTTGTGAGGCCTGCACAGGGATAAAAGATGACTTTTCATTGTGTGAGGTAAGCACGTTGTTTTTTTTGTATGCCGTGTTTTAATGTCTGTACAGGCACATGTTGATGATCTTTGTTCACGTAGCTGTCATAATGATTACTTTTAGGGACAAAGATCTTATGTGGAAAAAAATAGTCTTAGGTCATGCAGTGGCATGTTTGTGGATCACAGAGAGAGAGAGAAGGAGAGAGAGAGAGAGAGAGAGAATTCTCTCTTGAAATGGTTTACTTTGAATACTGGCACTCACCATACACGTGACTTGATGAGTTGAAGAAAATTACAGGTTATTCAGTCGCGCAGTTTCTGTTACATTCACTGAAGTATGTGTACATCCCAGACCTGACATCCAAAGTGTCTGCTTCTTATCGATATGGCAGTGAATGAAAATAATGAAGATTTCAGCCACATTTGTATGTGATAAACTGATACTGACCTAGAGGAACATTACTGTATTTTCAGTCGTTGAAATGTCAGCACTGCGGAAACTCCATGGCTGTCCACCAAGAGGTGCGGGTGTGCCCGAACTGTCACAGGACGTGCGATATGGCAGTCATGTTGCAACAACTTGAGACAGCAGACAAACGTTTTGCGGATGGAATCGAAAAGCTGGAGAGAGGAAATCATGCTGGTGAGCTTTCACACCTGGAAGTTGGTATCGGTGCATATCTTACAGTCTCATTACCGTGGCATCAGGAAGGGAGTGGGATGGGGCAAAAGCAAAGCATTGTTTTAACCCTTTTGCTGCCACGCTTAGAAAATGTTATGAATCACACCTGTAGCCCCTTTGTCGAACTTGTTCAAAATCCAGTCGTTCGAGTGTCTGCAAAAAGCTCTGTAGAGGCAGGCTTAGTTTTTCTTCCTCGATAACACCATGCGATCTGAAGCGATGCTGTCTGTGTGTGAACCAAAGTGTGTGTGGCATTGAAAGAGTTAAAAAAAAAAAACAATGGGTAAGTGGATAAGTAAATAAGCAAGTGTTCAAAACACTACTGAGATGGAGAGTTTGCTTCTTTATTCAGACGCCTTGGCCAGTTTGCTGTCATGCCTGCGGATACGACAGTCAGTGATGGCAGATGATCACAGGGAGCTTGGACAGACACACGACGCGCTGGCTCAGTGCCTGGCAGTGTCTGGTAAGAATGATTGTTATACTGTTACATTTCATAATTTGTCATTTGAAAAGCTCGGTAAACTCGTCTGGCATACAATGGCGTTGAGGAAAACTTTTTATCAAAAACAGTCTGTTGTGTCATTATGTATAACGTAACACACCATCTTGAAGCCTCACACACTTGGTATTTGTGCATGCACGTTTACAAGCGTTGGACTTTCAGTGCTCAGGTCTTGGGTTCGATTCCCAGCTGGGGTCGGGTTCGATTCCCAGCTGGGGCCAGATATTTGTGGAGGCCTTTTGCTAGTGTCCCTGTCTTTGATTTAACCCATATTAGTGGTCGAAAAGATGTTCAGATCCTCAAATACCCACCCCTGCAACACTCGGGCTGGGGAGTTTTCAGTCATCTGTCAGTTTTCAGCCAAATTTCCTATCCTTTCAGCAAAAAAAGAAAAAAAAACAAACCCCAAGTTCCAGCCAAAGAAAAGGAAGGGCGTGAAAGGTTGCACGCACAGCAATGCATCATGATACATGTAATGCCATATGGGACAGTCTAACTTCATTTTTGAAGACATAAATGTCAGCCATTACCAAGGCAGTATTTTGGATGCCAAGAGAGGCTACTAAATGCCTTTAAAAATACAAAAATTTGTTCCTTTTTTCTTTCAGTGGGGGCACTCTCCCATAGTCCCCAAGCCGGGCACTGCTTCTGCACCCTGGCCTAGATTTCAGTCTTTTATTTTCCTCAGCAATTCGCCAGCCTGACCACTGCTTGCGTTCTGTTCAGGTCGCTATGCAGAAGCTGCAGATCACCTCACGTCCAGTCTGCGTGTCACTGAATCACTGTATGGAGCCGACAGCGTGGAGCTGACCCGCGAGTTGCACAAGATGGCCGAAGTTCAGGTCAACGCTGGTCGTCCCAGAGAGGCGTTGAGGACGGCCACGCGGGCATTAAAATGTGCAAGAATGCATTGTGCAGAATCAGACAACTGGGTGCAAGAACTCTTGTGTTTAGAAACGGCACTGACAAGAATTGTAGCGGACAGCGATGCTGCGCTTGGTTGATTTTTTTTTTTTTGGAGGGGGGGGGGGGGGGGGACATATACGTATACATGTACATACCACAGACATTCATGGACAACAGACCTACATAGATGGACATATATTACTCTAAAGAATATCAACGCTGATCATTGTATAAGAAATGGATCAAATTAAACAAAAGCTTGCGGATGAATTTTAAGCAGTGTCATATTTTCTGTCTCATGGCAAGACAGTATTGTGAGTATAACGGACAGGCTTATGATCATTATAGTGCGTATTAATTAATGCACACTAAAATAACTTTTGTCACTGTTCATTTTACATTTGACTCCATGCATACTTATACATGTTTACAATGTTAAAACTCGGCAGTTTATCGGTCGAAATCAACAAACTCGAGTGGTGTATTTTCCGTAATCGGGGGCACCTCATATTTGTGGAAACTCTTTTATTTAACTTGGGTCACCTCCCAAATTGAGCACGGATAGCCGAATGGTAGAGCGTTGGACAATGCTCGGGATGATTTCGAAACCCGGTTGGGGCCAGATATCTGCACTGGCCCTTTTTCTCGTTGCCCCGTCTTTGATATCGCCCGTTGCGTTTTTTGAAAAGGACGTTAAACTCTTAAACCTCTAAACTCCCACCCCACCCAGCTCCTCCAACATTTCGTTACACGCCTATGCTCCACTGGGCTTTTTAAAGTTTGTGCCCGTGCTGTAAACAGACAGCTTCGTGTTTGTGTGTATGTGCGCTGGAATGTCTTTTTTATGCGTATTGGGTCTATTTGGTGGGTATTTGGGTTGTGGGTTTTCGTGTTGGGGTTTCTGTGGTAGCTCAGTGGCACAGTTTATCAGCGTGACGTTTTTAACACAAATGACGTCACTACACGCGCACAGTTCGTAAATGCCGTCAGCAGTTATTGACGCACATGGACAGGAGGCCAGAGCACAATGGACACACGTGAGAACACTATGGACTTGGGGAAACGAACATATTTGGGTAGTCCTTTTCGGCCCGTACTCGAGTAAAAGGCGAGGGTCGCCTGGACTGGACTAGTGCCAGGCATGACGGCTGCAAGGACCAGCTTGTTCCAACAAGCAGGAATCGGACTGGTTGCTTATGCAGTCGTGTTCTTTCCGCCTGTCAAGTCACAGTATTCGGAAGAAGGTACTGAAGTGCAACACAAGAAACACCCAAAACTGACAGATTTTTTTATCACCTTTATTTTTCAGCTGTTATTTTATTTTAAAGCGCTTAGAACTGTTTAAATATATATTAATAGGTTACACATATTCTTCTTATTATTGCTATTGCAAAATAGAGAGAGAGAGAGAGAGAGAGAGCACAATCATCATCGCACGATCATCGCGTTGTCTGTTTGCAAGCAACTCTGCCATCAGTGTAGTGAGCAAAGGTGTGATCTCAAGTTGAAAGACATTGCCATAATGGGCTCCCCCCCCCCCTCCCCCCCCCCCCTCCCCCCCCCCCCCCACCTCCATCAAATGACGTCTTTTGCCATTACTCGGCAGTACTGTGTATGGTGCAGAAGATGGACGAATCATCCCCCGCAGGATTCCAAACGTACATGGAAGTCTGCGCGAATGGCTGCTGTGGCAATGAGTGCTGCTTAACGGAAACGGAGAAGAGGTGTGTATAGTATCAACAAGTCTCCTTACAACATTTTTTGGTTCCCGCCCGCCGGTACTAAAATTCAATACAATTCGAAATACTTTCAGGAATAAAATCTAAAACAGAACACTTAGTTGTCGTTAGACTCACGCATGCTTTGTCATTAACGAAAGGACATAATTTGATCGATACACAGTCGTATAAGTTCTTAATATAAATTATTAAAGTAAGGTAGAATAAACGCAAGGGCTTCACTATCAAATACTAATATATCAAATAATAAATCATACTATCACAGGAAGAAAATATTGGAATTGTATCAAGAAGCACCCCTCTCTCTCTCTCTCTCTCTCTCTTACGCCCACAACAATAAATGTTGCAAAGAATATTTCCTTCTCGTTTGTGGCACCGTTCATTCGGGCCGATCGTCGGGGGTTCTCTCCGGGTACTCCGGCTTCCTCCCCCTCTGCTTTGGAAATGTTCAGCCCACCAAATTTGAAAAATAAATGCAATTCTAAATTCCGAAATTTAAATAGCTGAGCTGACCCTTCGCACCACGTGATTGTAATGTGTTTATATCCAGTGTGTGAGAGAATGCGTGTGATTCACGTGAGCGTGCGTGTTGGGTTTCTGTTCGCGGCGCTTTGAGCCGATTCATGAAACTGGGTAAAGCGCCTATACAATACTCACTATTAGTATTATTTATTATTAGTTTGAGTTCTCTTACGCACACAAGGACTACCTCAATATCCCATGAAATAGATCTTACATGATCAGTTCGAGTGGTTTACGGCGAAAGACTAACCCCAAGATGGTTCGATTTTTTTGGAGGGTAGCTACCGAGCCTCCGGTGAGGTAGCTACGCAAAAATCGAACCCTCCAGGACGTAAAGCACTCGTTGTTAACTCACTGAAATTTTGCACCGGCGAAGTGGTGTAATGCTATTGTAAAACCTACTTCGTTAGTGTGCTCTGCAAGCAGTTCATGAATATGCATGAAGGATCTGGATCCTTGGCGGAAGGCGACTACCAGTATAAGAGTAATGTCATTCTGCCCATTCACTGAGTCATTGAATGAAGAACGCATTATTAGTTTAAAAAAAAAAAAAAAACAACTGAAAAAAGCGGAAACTGTGCATTACATTTCTATGATGTTCCTTTTTTTTTTTCAAGGTCTATCAAAAACTGTGCATTATATATCTATGATGTTCCTGGGTTTTTTGTTGTTGTTTTTTTCAAGGTCTATCATTGTGCTATGTATTCTCGGGGTCATTGCTGTTGTCGGAATTTGCGGAGTTTGCTGTGCCGTCTGCTACAACTATGACAAAAGAAAGCAAAGCCGGGATCACAGTATAGCGACGCAAGGAGGTCAGCTGTTCCCATCGGTAGTTGGCGGTGGGGAGGAGGCGGGGGTGGGTGTGGGTGTGGGGGGGGGGAGGGGGGTGGTCTGATGCATGGAGACTACAACCTGGTACAAATGGTAGATCTATCATACGGGTGGCCTATTTGGGTGACCGTATCCTTGGGCATGTGCCGGGCATGCATTTGAAAGTGCACAAAGTACTCACCTTCTGACGCGGCCAACCTCACCGGTGGGCACTTGGCTAAACTGTACGAACCGACATTTTTTTCTTCTTCTTCGGGCTGAAGAGACAAATACCACTAAGCGCAAAGCTCTCGAGCAGCTCTCCATCTCTGGTTCGATGTCTTTGAAGATTGAAAATCAGTACGCCATCAGGCCAGAGAAGAAAGCCAAAGAATTACAGCACTACTGATCAGTGAGACCCGTGAAAGATGCGAGATGGGATTCCATGCAACTTGCTTACTCTCTCTCTCTCTCTCTCTTTAATTTCAAACATGATAAACAACGCAACACAAGGAAAAGTCTGCTCCCAGTGCCTCGTCCAAGGGTTGATATCTACAAATGTAGCCTGTCTTTCTCAGGGGCATCCATATGGAACTCTTTACCACTGAGTATTCAAAACGTTTCCAAATTCACTAACTTCAAACAAATTCTGCACTGCACGACACGCTCATCTGACGATATAGATAGAAATATGTGACATACATGTTTTTTGAATGTTAGTGACGACTTTGAAGTTCTTACTTGGCATACAGCCATTATCATCGACACATGCCACGTATGTTTTGATTTGTTTATCATGTGTACTTTTCTCTTCTTCATTTCCTTTAGATAGTTAATACTTTTGTTTATCTTCCCCCCCCCCCTTGTTTTGATGTTGTCTTTTTTACCCTTTAACGTAGAATAGCAGGATAGCTTGTAAGACAGGCAGCAATGCCTAAATGCTCTATCCTGAAATAAAAACGTATCATCATCGTCATCATCTCTCATCTTATCTCCAGGATCAACCGGTGAAATGCCTATGCAACCCATGCAACAAGAAGGGTATCCAACAGCGCAACCAGGTTATCCCATGCAACCACCGGGATCCCCGATGATGCCACAAGAGGAGTATCCCATGCATCGACCAAGTCATACAATGCAGCAACCGGGCTATCCCTTGCAGCAGCAAGACTATCCCATGCAGCAAGAAGGATATCCCACACAACTACAAGGATATCCAGATCAACAGTATATAAACATGAGGAACGAGGATCCACCAGTGTCTAGCCGGGACTTTCTCATACAAGTATTTAAAGGTCTGCAATTTCAACAAAAAGACACAAACAGCGTGGGTGGGTGGGTGGGTTGGTGATTGGGGGTTTGACGTCCTTTTCCACCACACACGGACACAAACAGCGTGTTTAAAAAAAACAAAACAAAAAAAACAACTATCCGACTGTTGTAAATTCACAGTCAACTCTGTCACAGTTACAGAGTTTTCAGCGCCCCTGAAACTCCCATAAAAACCACAGCTCGGTTTGCGTTTTCACACTGCGCGAGGAAGGTTGCAGTGGCAAGTCTTTTCATGAGGCACACGACACCCGCTAGACGCTGTACATAGGGAACTGACCAAAAGCACAATGAAGTCACTGCAAACTTCCGCTCTGGTTTATGAGGGTCTCTGAAGCGCTGAAAACTGCATCTGTGACAGAGTTGCCTCAGTCGTAAGGAGTCGGAGTTTTTTATCATCATTTGTCATTATCATCACCTCTCTTTCTCCGGCTTAGTCATATAATCCCCCCCTCCACACACACACACACACACGCACACACACACACACGCACGCACGCACGCACGCACGCACGCACGCACGCACGCACGCACGCACGCACACAAACACAGAGGACGGGGGTTGGGGGCTGTTTTGAAGTTGACCTTCTGTCTGCGAAGCGTTGAAGTCATGATATGAATGATAATAGTTACAGCCAGAAAAAAAAACAAAAACACACAAACAAACACACGCTTTGGTTGTACTAAACAGAACGCGTGCATCTTGTACTATATTTTGATCCTCGAGAACAGTCATAGGTTATTAGCAGCAGGGAGACAGCAGCCACGACAAAATTAATTAAGCCAGGGAGAAACGCTGAATCAATGAACCGTGAACTTGGTCACGCACTTTGGATCGGACTTATTTTTAGAACTGACTGCTCGACAACAAACGTCGTTTATAATAAATGAGAGTCAACTAAACTGTTCATTTCAAGCACCGTTCGTTTTCTTCATATCGTTTCGTGGTTCGCGCGCGCGCGCGCGCGCGCGCGCGCGCGCGTGTGTGTGTGTGTGTGTGTGTGTGTGTGTGTGTGTGTGTGTGTGTGTGTGTGTGTGTGTGTGTATTCCCCAGGCAGGCACTAGGACATACAGAACAAAATCTGAATGAGCACTTGTCTCGGCTTCAAGTGTCGACTTTCAGAACCACTAGGTTCCACACACGCAATACAGTTTTATTCAACACCCCGACTTCACAACACTAAGCGTATCTCAGTATTTGAACACACGTTCCCGAAAAATGGCCCAGCGTTTTATGTGTTGGTGCACGAAACGAGATAGAAAGAACAAGCTGTTTGGAGAAAATACAGATGTGATATTTACCAGGTATTGTCAAGTAGTTTGTAGTTGCACCCCCACCGGCCTACCCCCCCCCCCCCCCACCCCCGACTCCCCCGACCTTATATCCCCCTATGCCGGAGCGGATTCACAACACAAGCTGTTGTAGGAAAAGTTCACGTTTTCTCCTACCATGCACTGAAATCCTAAAATTACATCATCAGTCATTCGTTAATTTTTCTAAAATGAATAAACTGAGTTTCAATATATTTCCACCTGTTGCTGAAAGTGTGTTAGATGACTTTAGACTTCGATTCACTGGCTCGTTTACTCAGTGAAAACCTCCACCGGCTTAGTCCACCCGCTCTCAATAGGCCGTCCACTGGCAGTTCAGTCCCAGCCGACCTACAAATTGATGCATTTCAGTGATTCGTAACACAGGCAACACCCTATACTATTCGTGGGCATTTTCCACTGAGACACGCACGCACGGTAGCTTGGTAAGCTAAAGTGTATATTTTCATGGAGCGTTGTTCAGCGTCACTTGTGTCCTATCATTATATAATATTGGTCCCAGCCGCCACAGAGATAGTTAATGTGTTGTACTTTTTCCTAGGGGTAGAGCCCTGCCCCTCGATTAGAGGGGAAGCTCTGCCCAGCCGGGACTAGCCTCCGAAGTACTCTAAACAGACTGAGGTTGGATATATTAGCAGGAACTTCAAGAGACCCACCCCCACCCATCCCCCAAATATCTGCACTCAAGAAGGTGACGTCATAGGAAAAAATGACGTCGTTGCGCGGAAATAATCGTCACCAGGATTGCATGTGCATGGATTATGAGAAATGCAATGGAGCATTTATTGTAAACAGAGACCGTGGAATACGCCCTGTAATCTGCTGTAAAAGCACAGATTTGAGTGAGGTCTGAGCGGGCATTTGCAGAACTGCAAGGATGAACTGTTTTCAACACGTTACTGCACTGGCTTTTGCGGTCGTGTTGTATGTTCATTTGGTGGGTAAGTTTTTCTTTCCGCCTCTCCTTTTGTGCTTTTGTGAAAAGCATTGATTATTCGTTCACGATCTGGGACGGATGCATTGACGTCCATTCAAACACTTCAACAAAGCAAGCTCCCACAAAGAACCAAAACAAAACGGCCTTTAGGCGGGGATGTGTGTGTGTGTGTGTGTGAGTGAAACGTCACTTTCCACCGTATCATTGAGTGGTATCAAAGACGGGGCATTGAGGAAAAGGCAAACACACATATCTGGCTCAAGCTGGGTTCGATCTCACGACTACACCCAAGCATTGAAAGTCCAACCCCTCCGCTATCATACGGCTATCTTGGCTCCCCCGAGAGAGAGAGAGAGAGAGCCAGCCCATCATTAACCCACACGTCCTCTGTGTGTCCTAAGAACCGAAGCAGCAATGGTGCTTGGTGAAGAAGAATGACGGGTCATCCAGCAACAGATACAAATTGTTTAACGAGTCCTGCCCCGCTGGTTGTTGTGACGACAGCTGCTGTCTCACAGCTGAGCAGAAAGGTGTGTACAGTATCAACGCTCTTTAACTCATCGTCCACGACGGGGAGACTTTGATCAAAGGTTCAAGCAGCTGCATGCAGGTCAAAAGTGCTATAATTCTTTTCCAGAGTTTCGTGATTATGTTTGATCTGGAACATAATAGTGTTAGTTGAAACAGACAAACAGCTATTTTTACAATGTTGTTAGATCAGAGACTGAAAACAGGGATTCCGTCCTTTGAGCTAACGGCTGCGGGAAACCGATATTTTGGTATCTCCAAACGGTAAGGTGGGTGGGTGTTTGGGTGTTTAACGTTTTTTTCCACCACATACGGGTGACATCAAAGACGGGGCAACAATGAAAAAGCCAGCACAAATATTTGGCCTCAGCCGGGATGCGAACTCACGACCCGAGCATTTGAAGTCCAACGCTCTACCATTCGGCCACCCCGGCTGTATCAGTCTCCAAACGGAAAACAGTCACTTCTTAAACATGTATTAAATTTTGCTTCAATCTGTTCTTGATGGACACAATAAAGTCGTTTGAATCTTGAATTTGAATCTTGAATGTTCTCAGCCTGCAGAGTCCATTTAACACTATCACCGCCACTGTCGAGTTCATGCAGGGCAGGAATTTGGTTTGGCATTTTCCTTGGCCCAACCGAGTCAAAAGTCTCGAGTCCGACTTTTCTTTACTACGATATCGGGACCAAAACGCAGGCTTACAGATAACAATTGTCTGTTTCTTAGTTCTTCTTTTTCTTTTTCCAAACCTATGATCCTGGCGCAGTATTGCTGGGTTGATTTATCGACTATTTTTTTTTTTTAAAGCTGTCTTTTCCTTTTCGGCACTTCGATAAATCAGCATGAAGGTGCAGCGTCTCCTGCATGTCCTAGGTTTATACTGCCCCGTAGACCAGTTTGCATCATTTGTCCAAAGTTACATTTTTGTTTGTTTTTTCACGTAGTGCAGGCACACTCAGCCGCCAATTACAGTGATGTTGCCAGGATTTTTTTTTCTTCGGCGATTTAGCCGAAACAGCCATGAAAGTTTCGACTTTTTACAGAAAGTTTCGGCTCTCTCTGCCGAAGCAGTTTCTCAAGTTTTTCGACTAGATTCCCGGCTGTTACGTGCTCCCTCCACCTCCATGAATTAAAGATTTCTGTAGATACATATCCTCACCGAAAGTTGCGTTTTCTTGGAAATTAGTCCAGCCAGCACAGGAATCTCGCAGAAACGGACATAATCGAGCCGATTCACTCGTGAAAACTTCGGCTCGGCCAGCCGACATGACAGACAGATTATCGGCTTTTTCAAACAAAATTCGACTTTTAGCCGAGATCCGACCCCAAACGACATCCCTGAATCAGTCTTTTGGTGCTTGCCGGCTCTTGAAAAATTCACACCCCACTCACCCCACTCACCCAGACCTGGTGCATTGTACAATGTACACTGTTTTTCAGAGTATGGGCAGTCGTTCTGATTACTTTGGCCGTGGCTCGTTGTCGTTGGCGGAACTGTCGGCGGCCTCTACTGGTACAAAATGAAGAAGGACCGAGATAGCAGGCGAATAGAGGCTCGGAATAGAGCGCTGGAAGGAGGTCAGTGTGGTTTCATTGGTAAGCAGGTGGCACGTGCGTCCGGCTCCAGGTCACAGGACCAGTGGTTCAGAAACACTTCCTTTCTTTTCCTTGACTTTATACCCGCCGTAGGTCTTTAAAAAAGTTTGATTCCCCTGTTTGTGACAACGGACGGTAAGAAGCAAATCTCGTGTGTTAAAAAAAAAAGGCTTATTGATTAGTCAAAAGAATGTAGCATTACTGATACCTTGCAAAGGTGGCTTTGGGATTCCATGCCAGTTGATTATCTCCTATCATGTTCAGCATCCTCTGGCCATGCCGGGACGCCTATGCAACAAGGGGCATATCCCACGGCGCAACCGGGGTATCCCATGCAACCACCAGGGTCTCTGATGATGCAGCAACAGGGGTATCCCATGCAACAACCAGGCTATCCACGCAGCAACCGGGCTATCCCATGCAGCAACCAGGCTATCCCATGCAGCAACCAGGCTATCCCATGCAGCAGCCAGGCTATCCCATGCAGCAGCCAGGCTATCCCACGCAGCAACCAGGATATCCCACGCAGCAACCAGGATATCCCATGCAGCAGCCAGGATATCCCATGCAGCAGCCAGGATATCCCACGCAGCAGCCGGATTTCCCACCGAACAAAGTTCCGACATAAAGTTTTAATAAGGGTTTGTCTACACAGACCATTCTCTTTTCACTGAATTCTTGGCAAATGGGGTAGCTACAGACTTCCCACAAGCTATGAGAAGTTTCCCTTGAACTTTTCACCTTACACAACTACTAACCGCATTGATCAATATCTGCATTGTAGAGAGTTCCCCAGGCTTGTCCACGGCTGAAGTGCAGTATTATGTCATTCTTAGTACATTGGGACAAGCCAAACGATGGACCTCACAAATATAAAATTAATAATTATTATGACAACATAATGGAATGGTGTTTTATTGAACATAGCTTTGAGTAACATTAGTGTGACACGAGGAAATAACACTTCTGTAGTGATATTTGAGAAAAAATGATAGACTTGTTAGTACGTTCTACAGTGCCAAACGTTAATTACTGGACAAGTAATGGAGTAAATTATAGAAAAAATGCCATTGAATTTTAAATCAGAATGCTATACTTTTACTGCGCTGATTATAATGACGTGTCAATTCTCTTAGACGATATTGTGAGTGTAAGAGAGAGAGAGAGAGAGAGAGAGAGAGAGCACTGCTGTCTGTTGTACTATGGATGCATTATCGCGTTAGCGCAGGGGTAGATTGTTTCGCCTGTTTTGAGGTCTGGATATGTGCACTATGTATAGACACTGCACAACACGATATTGTTTTTTGCAGAAAAGCTTACAAAACTTACAACATTCCACAGTACCAAGGCACACCACAAAATTAACTGCATACAATACTTTGATTTTTTTTTAATTCCATACTTCGGAACTCTGGGTGCAGTGATACCAACAACACATATGAAAAAAAGTGTAAACTGCATATGTATAATATTATGTATATGTGTAAGTGAGTTGGAATTATTTTATACAGATGTGGCAAAGATCCTCCAGGAAAAGAAGTCTGATAAATAAATAAAAAATATCAATTTTGCACGTGTGTGTGTGTGTGTGTGTGTGTGTGTGTGCGTGTGTGTGTGTGTGTGTGTGTGTGTGTGTGTGTGTGTGTGTGTGAGTGAGAGATACTATACGAACTGAACCATCTTGGCTAGAAAAAGGTCAGATATGTTCCATATTTACACAAGGACACATTCAGAAAGAAACCAACATAAATGAATACATAAATAAATAATCATCACAAAAATACATATAAAATTATAAGAGAAAGAACAAACATGTTTACTGGTAACAAAGGCATGCCCTTTTAACAACCATCTATTTCATTTTCATTTAGAACAGTTCACATCATATTAGTGTATGAATATTCACCATATTTCGAACAATACTCAGAACTTAGTCTGTACATATATACTGCTCTGCAGTGGGAGGGATTGACTGCTCGTGCGTACAATTCTACCTCATTCTCACTCAGTCCTCTTGTAAGAAAAATGTGCTTATTGGAGTGAAACAAATCCTCCATAATTTTTTTCATCTGTTAGTCGTGTCCACGAAGCATACATCTCACGAAAAAAAAAACAAAAAAACAACAACAAACCAACCTGCAAGGGTTTTTGTGCTGTGCACTGTGTACATGTGTAATTCAAAAGGATGCATCAATAAGAACAGATTAAATGCCCATGATATATTACACCATTCCCTTGTATTTTCTAACATTTTACAGAGTCGTTGTGTATTAAACAAAAGTGCATCCTAAATCACTGAACGTATTTACGTCCTTTCCTCCGACAAAAGCTTAAGATTTTAATTTAGATTTAGCTTAAGATTTACGGTTCTTCGTATCTCTGACAATAGCCTGTGGTAAGTAGGGACGGCCAAGCAACAAAGTCCACACGGATCCACTATGTCATTTATATGACAATAATATAATAATGATTACAATAATATATGTACTACTTCATAGTATAAGTTTCCTTGTCCACGGGGCTTTGAACAGTAGCTCTACCCTCCTCCCCCTACCCCCCCCCCCCCCCCCACCAATTCAGTTTGGAATCACCGTTAGGTATAGAAGTATGCCTCTCTTTAAAGATAGGATTTTGACTGTACCCTGGCCAGTTATAAATTCGTGTGGATTTTTTGAATGCACAACTTCCATAAGCCAAGGAACTGCAAAACCGTACCTGATTATCCCCCAGGATACACTGGACCTGACATATGCTTATCCCATGGCCACACGACAACAACATTTGAACATAGTTTGGTATTCTGCATTTTCATAAACAGAGCAGATCTTTAACAACCAGCAGTTTTTCGGTAGATGCAGCAGATCTTTGACAACCAGGGATCTGATGCACGAAAAGAGACTAGACTAGTCTGGTACTTAGCTCGAGCCTCATATTTATTACTACTAGTTAGGATATCGTCAGCGTGCATTACTGTTTACTGTCCATTTATGGACCTCGTACTGATCTTTAAATCTCAGCTTAGTCAAACTAGTCTCGGAAGTACGTCGTAGTCTCTCTATATGCATCAGATCCCTGCATTTTTCTTTTTGTTAGACACAGCAGAACTTTAACATCAAAGGTTTTTTTGTAGACACAGCAGAACTTTAAACTCAAAGTTTTTTGTAGACACAGCAGATCTTTAACAACCGGCTGACTTTTCCGTCGACACAACAGATCTTTAACAACCAGCTGACTTTTTCGTCGACACAACAGATCTTTAACAACCAGCTGACTTTTCCGTCGACACAACAGATCTTTAACAACCGGCTGACTTTTCCGTCGACACAACAGATCTTTAACAACCATCCGACTTTTTCGTCGACACAACAGATCGTTAACAACCAGTTGACTTTTCCGTCGACACAACAGATCTTTAACAACCAGCTGACCTTTCCGTCGACACAACAGATCTTTAACAACCAGCTGACCTTTCCGTCGACACAACAGACCATTAACAGTCCGACTGACCCCTGCGGCGAAACGCCTTGTAGATGTCGGACACACCGGATATGAATACGTTCAGGTCGAGCAAGAGGATCCCACCGAAGACAATGGCCATGAAGGCCACACCGACAAAGCCGATTCCTTGCGCGCTGGTCCTCGAATCCTCGGCACTCTCCTTCTTTCGCCTGGTGCTGGAAGTGTTCTGTGGGTTCACCTGCAATTCCTGCCGGAGAAAAAAAAAAAACGTCACGGATGACTTGTGTGCTTCATGTTCAGGCTCAGCATGTAGAAGTCGAGGTTAGGGATTTTAGACCCGGGTTAGAGTCTAACCTCGAACTAAACTAGATCTAGGGTAATTTTTTTTTTTTTTTTTTAAATCAGGAAGCGGGTCCATTCTAGCAAGATGCCTAAGCCGTTATAGAAGGACTTCTTTCTTCCTTTCTTCGCCTCCTTTTTTTAAAGTAAGCTTATAATTTTTTTTCCTTGTTTCTTTAGTCCTAGTCTGGGTTAGGCCCGTAGCCGTGGGTTAAATTAACCTCGACGTTCACATTCGGTCCCTGGAAGATAGAACTATCGTTAAAAGGTAAAAGGGCATAAGTGCTTATCAAACTTATAGCGCTTTTAGCGCTTTTTCCCCCTTCAAGCTGACGGTATGATATGTTATACATGTGTTTCCTCTACGGTGAGTCTTGCAAACTGAAGACTGCAGGCCGATAGCAAGTAGATGGAAGCGATTAAATAACAACTACAACAACCAGAAAAACAACAACAATAACAAATGATAATAACTGTCTATTGTAGTGGC
>JACVVK020000503.1:65000-70000 GCA_018292915.2 Batillaria attramentaria
CCTCCCGCAGGAGCTCAGGGCGCCTTACAGTCAACACACCACTCACTCACTCACTCACCCGGAACACACGCAACATGCGTCCATACACATAATGTGTACCATCATACACGGCCCCCGGCTTACCACACACAACACACACACACACACACACACACACACACACACACACACACACACACACACACACACGACCAGCAAGATGATGATGTGGCAACAGCTATTGGTTGAGGGCAGTGAAGAGGTGGGCTTTCAGACTTCGCTTGATGGATGGTTTTGTGTCAGCATTATAATCTGATTGATGCTGGGAGATCATTCCAGATAGCCGGACCTTCGTATGAGAAGCTGTGGTTAAACAGGCATACTTGACACAGCCAGTGGAAAATAAGTAGAGTGCATTTGGTAATTCAGTCGCCAAAGCTTTTTGAATTTGAATTTGAATGTAGCTGCTGCTGTTTTGTGTGACGTCTTTGGTGAATTCTGATGCATTTCCAGGGTGTCACGTACAGCATTAGGTCTAACCGGAAAAAAAATTAAGTGTTTTCCTTGATATAAGAATTGTCTGAACCGGCACCCGTAGTGTAGTGGTTAGCACTTCAGACTCGTTTGCGGTGCCTGTCTCGCCTTCGTGTACACACGCACGCACATACATCAAGTGTGCACGCTAAAAATCCCACGTTCATCTTTCGAAGAAGAGTAGGCTGTGGCCGGTGGCGTGGTAAACAGAAAATACTGTTGCACGCACCAGAGTGAATAGCAGGGTGGAGGTTTGCACACAAAGTAGCGCTTAAAACGGCAGCAGGCTTTCACTGCTTCGTCCTCCAGCCCTGCGGCGCCGTGAGCATTTCAGCAGAGATGGATACGTGCGCCGAGGAGAAGTCTACCATACCATACCATACCATACCATACCATACCATACCATACCATACCATGGACCGGGAGACCCGGGTTCGAGTCCAGCCGAGACAAGCGGGATTTTTCCTACCTAGGTCGGCTCCTATCCAGAGCGGGCGTGCTATGGGCCCAATGGGGAGGCTGTTGCCACACAGCCGAGATTCATCCACTTCACGGGTGCGATTTTGGGGGGTGCTTCCCTTGGTATGACACGTCTTATGATGTGGATGATTACACGGTCGGCACCGCAGGTGCCGTAGTTCCCGGGCCTGGTTAATGCCGGGATATTTATGACAGGAAGCGTGGAATGCGGCCCTGTCCCGCAGTCCCAAACCACACGGACCTCCATAGCATCATCTTACAATCATCCTCATCTCCATCATCATGCATAATAAAAATTGCCCCAGCGTCCGAGCTCTTCGTGGATTCCACCCATGACCTGGGAGGAACACCACTGGAACTGGCAAAAGAGTTGAGGCAGCCAAAAAAAAAAAAAAAAAAAAAAGACTGAATAACGTTGAGTAGTACCTCCAGTGCAGATTTTAACGTAGGCTGTATAGTCTGGGTTGGTGGTGAAGTAACCAGCATGGCGGTTTAGGGCGTACTTGTGGTTGGTGGAGGTGAAGTGCCTCAGGCAGACTTTGTTCGCGTCGTCATAGGAGAAAGCCCAGCACTCGCCCCCTCCCGAAGCCAGGTAGTCACGGCGGCACGTCTTGGCGCAGTCCCCCTCTGTGTCCGTTGTCGTCTCGTTGAGGATCGAACCTGCGTCGCTGTCGACGATCTTGTAGTCAACGTACGGCTGGAACCAGCACTGACCTGTAGGGGGTGGGGGATGAGGGGGTGGAGGAGGGTGATAATAATAATAATAATATATTCCACTTGTAGAGCGCGGATGTCTGCTTTTAAAGCACTCAATGCGCTTTTGCTCACGCATACACACAACATTCACACGCACACATTTATTACACATCAATACAGGCGGTGAAATTTAACTTGAACTTAAAGATCAAAAGCTAGTTTGAAAAGACGTGTTTTGATGTAAAATGTAGGAGGGAAGGGATGTTTCTCAGGGAAGATGGCAAGAAGTTCCAAACGTGGGGGGCACTGTAACTGAAAGAACGTTGGCCAATTTTTTAGGCTGACCCGGGGAACCTTAAGTAGCTTTTCTGAGGATGAGCGGACAGTGCGGGATGTTTCGTACGTGGTGAGCTTATCAGAAAGGTACTGGGGAAGTGACTGGTCAAAATGCGGAAGGCTAATGTGGCAATCTTGTACTGAATACGGTACTGAACCGGTAGCCAGTGAAGCTCCTTTAACAAAGGTGTGATGTGATCCCGCTTCCGTTTCTTCATAATGAGACGTGCTGCGTTGTTCTGCACTCTTTGAAGTCGATGGATCTGGTCGGCGGGGAGACCGGCCAAGACGGAATTGCAGAAGTCAAGTCTAGAGGTGACTGAAGCACTTACGAGTGTGGCAGTGGAAGATTCTGACAGAAGTGGACGAATGGAAGCGATCTGTCTAAGGGCTAGAAAAGCTGCACGGTGATGGGGGGGGGGAGGGGGGGGTACCGTTAGTGAAGTAAGACTCAAGAATGCCATGATGACTAGATTTTGCTACCGACGTCTTGTAATGACTCGTCTCCCTGTATTTTCGGCTCAGTTCAGCTCAGTTTAGTTACGGAATCTCCGCGCTCGGACAATCCACTCGTGCTCCATACTGTCTTGTAGTAATCTCCTCAGTATCGGCTGTGGGACTGCTCCAATGTCGGTTTGTTTCACAAAGGCCTCTTTTCGGGTTTTTCATGACACCCAAGACAAGGACATAGTGACATGGCAGACTAACAGTACAAGGACATATTGATGATATTGATGGAGTAGGATAGTAATACAGAGACAACAACACTAGTAGACTGACAATATAAAGAGACATACACACACTGACATGGAAGACTAATACATGCACATAACGACACAACAGGCTAGCAATACAGGTGCAAAATGCAGCCCCCCCCCAAAAAAAAAAAAAACCAAAAAAACCCCAACCAACCAACCAACCAACCAACCAAACAAACAAACAAACAAACAAACAAACAAACAAACAAACAAACAAACAAACAAACAAAAACCCAAAAAACCAACAAAAAAAAACAACAACCAACAACAAAACAAAACAAAAACAAAAAAGCCCCAATCCAACAAAACAAACAAAGAAACAAACAAAGAAACAACAACAACAACAACAACAACAACAAAACACAAAAAACCAAACAAATACAAGAACAACAAAAAAAAGCAACAAAACAAAACAAAACAAAACAAAACAAAACAACAAAATACTGTAAACCTACCATCGTCGCGCTGACATATATAGGGCCGTTTTTTGCGAGCAGTCGGCAGTCTGCAGTCCAAAGTCAGCGTCCATTTTGAAGCAAGGGCCAGAACCCGGGCTATTGGCGCTGCCAGCGTAAGCCTCACACCCTAACCATTTCTTCCCTTCTGTCGAGTGTGCGTACAGGCCTGACCACATCCCGTTTGAACTCGCGCTGGGAACAGAAGAGATGATGATGATGATGAAACTTTATTTATCAACGGTAAAAGTTTTGACAGAAATTCGCCAGTTTGCAAACTTTGCCGTTGCTAATACTACAGAGACTATCTACTAAGGAGGGTGGGTGGGGTGTTTGGGGGTTTAACACCCTTTTCCACCACATAGGGTGACATCAAAGACGGGGGGCAACGATGAAAAAGCCAGCACAAATATTTGGCCCCAGCCGGGATCGAACTCACGACCCGAGCATTAGAAGTCCAACGCTCTACCATTCGACCACCGCGGCTCCCCCTATCTACTAAGGAAAAAAAAAAAGCAAAAATATAAGAGAGAGAGACGAGGAGAGAGAGAGGAGAGAGAGAGAGAGAGAGAGAGAGAGAGAGAAATTTCAACACAGAAAACTATGCACTAAACTACAAGAAAACAAACCATAGAGAAAATCGTCCATCAGGTCAAAACGCATTCACACACACGTGCAACCTTTGTAAACACAAATCACTAATAAATACTGAAACGATGTAAAATAGAAAATCAAAATAACAGGTTGCCGCGTAACGTACATTACCGGTACGTGCGATCCATCAGGTACTGTTTGAGTAGCGCGTCGCTAACTGCAGACTGTCGTTAACTGCAGAAAGTTGTAGGCGCATGTGGGAATAAGGAGCACTCCCCGCACTCCTCATCGCGTTATATAGTGATGTATCCCAGTTATCATCAGTTTCTGCGATCTGTCTGCAGTTAACGACAGTCTGCAGTTAGCGACGCCACTGTGCACGCTTAAACGTAGAAGTAGATGTATTTAGTTTCAGGTGTGAAGGTGTAATGCTCGAGCGAAGGAAAGGCTTGTTTTGAATAAGTCAATACGGGGTAATGGTAAGCGCAGGATGCCATTCCTCGAGGTCCTCTCATGCTGCTGATTTCAATTAAAAAGAGCTTCCAGAGAGAGAGAGAGAGAGAGAGGAGAGAGAGAGAGAGAGAGAGACACTATAACTGAAAGAAACGTTGGCCAAATGTTTTGAGGCTGACCCGGGGGACCTGAAGTAGCTTTTCTGATGATGAGCGGAGAGTGCGGGGTGTTTCGTACGTGGTGATAGGTATTGGGTGGCGCTACACCGCGGCGACGCGCTTCTCCCGGGGGAAGCATCCCGAATTTCCCAAAAGGGATAATAAAGTAGTAAAAAAAAAATTGATAGCATTAGCGCGTTTAAACTGAAACCTGGAAATTAGTATTTTTGTTGATGTTTGTGGTGAAAATCGTGAAATACCCCTTTCAGAACACGGGTAAACTAGAACAAGCAAAAGAAAAGCAATCCCCCAACAACAACAACAACAACAACAACAACAACAACAACCAATAAAAACAAAACCAACATTGAAACAGTATGGTGACAAAAAATAGTGAAGCGAATGGCCGCAACGTTGCAAGCGGCTACTGTACTTTTGGCTTCAAGTAGCTCAACGCAATATTTATGACTAGCATGATCTTTCCTTGTATATGTGTCTGTAAGCCTGTTCTTAACTGGGGCACAGCGCGCGAGACACACATGTGCACATCACAGTCG
>JACVVK020000503.1:75000-92500 GCA_018292915.2 Batillaria attramentaria
GAAGTCTATAGGAAAAAAGGAAATTTTTTCAAACAAACAAACAAACATCATCCCCGCAAAAATTAAAAAAACCCCATAAAACATAAAAGAAGTTGCAGTCTGATTGCAGATAGTTTACCTACGCCGTCCGAAACAGACACTGTAGGGTTTTCATTTCCACAAACATAGCGCAGCTGAAATAGGTCGCTACGCCGAATTATTTCCAAATCGTTTCACACAAAATATTTATACCATCACTCGTGTTGATATCGTACCATCCTGTAAAAAAGATGATATTATCCGGCTGGCCTCTGTGATGGTTCTAAAGAAGGCATTAATATATGGTATGCATTTTTCACACACACACACAACACACACACACACACACACACACACACACACACCACACACACACACACACACACACACACACACACACACACACACACTCCCTCTCTTTCTCTCTCTCCGGCTCACACAACACCACACACACACACACACACACACACACACACACACACACACACACACACACACACACACACACACGAGCACGCGCCAAACACACACACACACACACTCTCTCTCTCTCTCTCTCCGGCTCACACACACACACACACACACACACACACACACACACACACACACACACACACACACACACACACACACACACACACACGCGAGCACGCGCCAAACACACACACACACACACACACACACACACACACACACACACACACACACACACACATACACAACACACACACAACACACACCACACACACACACACACACACACACACACACACACACACGAGCACGGCGCCAAACACACACACACACACACACACACACACACACACACACACACACCACACACACACGCGAGCACGCGCCAAACACACACACACACACACACACACACACACACACACACACACACACACACACACACACACACACACACACACACACACACACACACACACAACGAACTGAGAGAGACCATGGCGTTACCTCTGTAGATCACTCCCGTCTTACGTAGAAATAGGCAGCTCAGGTGTCAATTTTTCTATCAGAGCCTCTGACACAGTGGCCACATTTTGCTGTCACCCACACGCCAGTATCTTTTTCGGTTGCCTGATTTACGCAGAAATTCGACACGACTGAGAATTACTTTGAATTTCCGTTTCAAACGGAAGCCGTTCACGGTTTATAAACAAGTATGTGTGCGTCGAACGGCATGGTTGAAGCCACCGAAACTACCAACTTTACCATATAAACAAAAATCGATTCTGCCAAGCGTGCTATTTTTTTCTCTGCTTGCAACTGACAACCCGCTCCGCACAAAATGAACAATGACAGCGAGGTTGGAAAGCGGTAGGCTTGGTAATACATGTAACAACTGGTGTGCGCATGCGCAGCTGGTATCACGTGGACTGACGAGCGCGGCTCCAGTCCTGGCAGTGGTGAGTTTAAATTAAAGCCTCTATGTTTTGCGTGAGCGGTGGTCTAATAGGTAGCGTGCCTCTCTCTCTCTCTCTCTCTCTCTCTCTCTCTCTGTAAACATTGAACAGGTTGCCGAGCGCCGCTTCTTAGGGGTGCATGAAGACGATCAGTTGAAATGGGAGTACCACATCAATGCATTATGCCGTACAATCTCAAAAAATGTATTTTTGTTGTCACAACTAAGAGATATCACTGACATTCACAGTCGCACTCTCTTCTTTCACGCACACATCAAGTCCCACGTCGACTATGCTTCCACCATTTGGGACAACTGCAGTGAAGTGCATTTCAACAGACTGAATTCGTTATACAAACGAGCGGTAAAAATGGTTATTCCTGGACCTATTCCGACTATACAGAAAATGAAACGGATGAACATCCTTAGTCTCCGAGAACAGCTCATGTTTAACAAATGTGTGTTCATGCATAAAATTCTCCATAATGCGGTTCCACCTTATTTAGCATCTCTTGTCGGACTGGACCATACGCGTGTGAGGACTTCGAGGAATAACACTCTTCCCCTGCCCCTACCTCGCATAGATTTGTTTAAAACTAGTCTCTCTTTCGCAGGAGCTTTTCTCTGGAATTCATTGCCATCATATATTAAAACGGTCCATTCACTGCGAACATTTAAGCAGTTACTTACGCAGTACCTTGCAAACCTCATGTAGCTCGAAAGCACATGCTAAAACTGAGGGACACCCATTACCTCACTGTTCGAGGTTTCTTATATCTAGTATCATGCTCTTTCAAAATTTCAAATGTAAATGCAAATGTAAATAGACATGTACATGTATGTATTAGTCCACTCTGAAACTTGCTAACTTGATGAGTGCTTGAGAGAGAGAGAGAGAGTCGCCTGTAAATATTTGATCTCAATGTATTAATTTTCTTTGCTAGATGTGTTTAGTAGTGTGTAGCAACGGCAAGTTTGTAAATTGACGATCTTCTCTGTCAAAACTTTAACCGTTGGAAAATAAAGTTTCATCATCATCATCATCATCTCTCTCTCTCTCTCTCTCACACACACACACACACACACACACACACACACACACACACACACACACACACACACACACACACACACACACACACGACGCACGCACACACATAGAGCCCTTCCCACTTCCGAATAGATACTTATTTTGTGTAGTCCCCTTGTAGATGAAAACAAAACGTTGTTGACTTTTATGCGTCATGCTGACGTCAGCGTTTTATGGTTGTATTCGTCACTTTGTGTTGTGGTTTTTGCAAAAATGTCGATATGAAACCCTCTTCACTATATTGAGCAAGTGCCCACCTATTTGCCAACAAAGATAAAGAATCGATTAACTCTTCCTGCAGAAGAGCAGTGTAAATTTGTACAGGTACACATGAATTCCATGCTTGTTTGACGACCACAAAGACTCACAGTTTAAATATTCAGGTGTCTTCATGCGGAAGCTGCAGTTTTCAAACAAAAAGGATGAGAATTTCAAAATCGCTCATTCTGTATGTAGATAATGTGTCTCTGATTTTATTTTTAAAAAAACAAACAAACAACCAACAACAAAAATTAAAACAACAACAAAAATCACTGCAGCCGTTATCATCAGTTGAGAGAGAGAGAGAGAGAGAGAGAGAGAGAGAGAGGGGTGGGGAGACTGTGTGTGTGTGTGTGTTGTGTGTGTGTGTGTGTGTGTGTGTGTGTGTGTGTGTGTGTGTGTGTGTGTGTGTGTGTGTGTGTGAATATTCATAATCCAAGGCATAACCGTGCCTACATAAGCCGTCACAGCTGTCAATCCGGCCTGCGGGAAGTAACTCTGTCAAAGGGGAACGACTTTGTTACAACACTTCATTCCAACCAAACTGATTGTACCCTTGTACAAGCTCGCATACGTCAAAATGTCAGTGAGGTTTTGCGTGTGCAATGAGGCACGGAAAAGGTTCGAGTACTTTCTTCATGTCAACTGCTTGATGTCATTGCTTCATCTCAGCTGATACCGGCTGGGGCCACATATTTGTACAGGTCTTTTTCTCGTTGCCCCGTCTTTGATATCACCCGTACGTGTTGGAACGGACGTAAAACTCTTAAACACCCACCCACCCTCATCTCCGCTTAACATCTCCAATCAAAATGGAGAGAGAGAGAGAGAGAGAGAGAGAGAGAGCTTGCGTATGTGTGTGTGTGTACGCGCACAGCAAATATTACACATGGTGAGTAAACGTTCGCAGACTTGTCTGTTAAACATCAGCATTGAGCCGGTATTATACAGCAGTGGTACTTCGAGTGCATGAGACTGCCTTCGTTGCAAGAATTGTGTAAAAGTGTTTACGTCAAATGGAAACATCCCAGATCCAACAAAGTAGCTTTTTAAGAAAATAACGTCACATCTCTACCATAAACACGACTGGTCCACAGACGTATAGATCTAGATCTATACGTCGATGGACTGGTCTGACTAGCCCAGTGTGACTGTGTCAGTTGTTCCCATTCACAGAGAGAGAGAGAGAGAGAGAGAGAGAGAGAGTGGGTGTGTGGGTGTGTGTTTAGGGGTTTAACGTCCTTTTACACCACATAGGGTGATATCAAAGACGGGGCAACGATGAAAAAGCCAGCACAATATTTGGCCCCAGTCGGGATCGAACTCACCGTGACGACCCGAGAGAGAGAGAGAGAGAGAGAGAGAGAGAGAGAGAGAGAGAGAGAGAGCATATACATGGTATTACAAAAGAACGACCGTGACGACAGCAGGTCACTGAATGGAAACAACATATTGGGCTGGTGACCATCTTGTTTTCGTCTCTTTTCGGCGTACTTGAAACAAGCCAAAAACAACATTTCCGCTGTTTTGTTGTTGTTGTTGTTGTAAACTTTACAAGTCGTTTTCAGAGAATGTATCAATTTTAAAATAATGCTTTGACATCATTCACTGACGTCACTGTTTCTTGCTTTCTCATGAAGGTTTTCAAAGTACTCGTCAATTACTGTCCGCGATTACCTTTTATTTCATTGTGATTTTGAGGCTCTCCTGAGGTATATTTCGAACTACAGTTCTGAAGCTCGCGTTTTCACTGAAAATGTCACATATGCCGAGAAGTTCCTGTCGAAAATCGTTGGCTGCTGAATTACCACACGCACAATATGGAAATTAAAACCATTGTGCTGTTTTTTGTCGTTTAAATGCTTTAAATCAAACCCGGAGATCAAAACACCGTAGGAATCCTTTGATCCGCATGGGCTGTCGCTGAGGAATCGTGCACCCCATGGACGGAGACCAGAGGAATTAAGAAGAAAGGATCTATCGCTTGGACGGAAAAAAACACTTAACGACTATACTCGCTGGAGGTGGGTTCTGAATGCCCATTGATTTCTAACGGCAACTTGTGAAAGAGCATAACTGTGTATCCAATACACATGGCACATGAAGCCTTTTTGCAGGTGGCGGTCGATTTGCAGAGCAACCGACGCGATGAGAAATGATTTGAAAAGTCGATAAATGTAGCCATGCATGAGCTTCGGTTCTAACTGTTGTATTTGGCATGGTGTATGGAGTCCAGAGAACTGAAATTTCGGAGAT
Source organism: Batillaria attramentaria (assembly GCA_018292915.2). Classification (NCBI taxonomy): domain Eukaryota; kingdom Metazoa; phylum Mollusca; class Gastropoda; family Batillariidae; genus Batillaria; species Batillaria attramentaria. The sequence goes on from JACVVK020000503.1 coordinate 80,055, forward strand.
TAAAATCTGCTCTCTCTTTTTTTTTCTTTTTTTCCCGAATAACGTAAATGGAAGGACGGACGGAGGGGGTGGGGGTGGGTGGGTGGCGGGGGGGGGGGGATGGGTTTTGAAAGGAATGGAGATGTGTGTCCGCTGTAACTAGATGCTGTGATGTGTTGTGCCCTCCCCTCTCCCCGACACACACACACACACACACACACACACACACACACACACACACACACACACACACACACACACACACACACTCTCTCTCTCTCTCTCTCTCTCTCTCTCTCTCCTTCTCCGTCTCTCTATTCTTTACTAGTAAAAGATATTACTAGAATTAGCAACGGTAGGTATGAAAACTGTCTTATGTTAAACCATTGAAAAATAAAGTTTGCGTGACTATTCTTGAGTTTTGATTCTGTCAGTCTGTCTGTCTGCCTGTCTCCTCTCTCTCTCTCTCTCTCTCAAATCTCAATGCTCGGGTCGTGAGTTCCCGATCCCAGCTGGGGCCATATAGCTGTCCCTCCTTTCTTCTCGTTGTCCTGTTTTTGATGCACCCCCCCCCCCCCAACCCTCCGTGGTGAACAAGACGTCAAAACTCCCAAACACCCACCCACCCTCTCTCTCTCTCGATTTCTCACGATGAATGTCACGTTTGTCTCCGTACCTTTGAAAGCCGACGTTTCGCTCCACTTTGAACAGCATTCTCTCGCTGAACCAACTCTTTCTCATTGATCAGTTCAGCCGTGTCTTTTGTCGTCAGGCAGAAATAGCAACACGCGCTGCAGTTTGTTTTGTGGTGTCTATTGTTTAGAGATGTCCGACCAGCTATCGACCAGCAATTCTCCACAACCGCCTTTTTTATTTTTAAGAGCTCCGAGCTGAATGTGCTCTGCGTTCAGATGTCAGGAGGGCCCGATGTAACCCGCTGGGATGTGCTCACAGACCTAAAAAAAGATAGACCCACCGCCGCACGTTGCCACCGGTGCTTGCGAGTGTCGCTATCGCGGCCATCTTGTGAATACCAGAACTCAGATGCTCTGTGTACAGGACGCCTCGTTCGAAATACAAAGTTCTTTAGAAAGACGTCATCAGAAATGTGACGTAAGATAAGGCGGACCAATGCTATGCGCGCTATGTAAACAGCTGATAGCGTCTGGCCAATGCTATGCGCGCTATGTAAACAGCTGATAGCGTCTGGCACTTCCAGGTACTCGCAACATGGCGCGCGGCGGCGTCACACTTCCAGCACCGCTGGGGGTCTATCTTTTTTAGGTCTGTGGATGTACTCCCCAAAGCTTGAAGTGCCCCGGGTCAGTGCAGCTTGAGGCTGGAAGTGCCCCGGGTCGATGCAGTTTAAGTTAAGCTAGAAGTGCCCCGGGTCAATGCAGCTTGAGGCTGGAAGTGCCCCAGGTCTATGCAGTTTAAGTGAAGCTAGAAGTGTCCCGGGTCAATGCAGCTTGAGGCTGGAAGTGCCCCAGGTCCATGCAGTTTAAGTTAAGCCAGAGGTGCCCCGGATAAATGCAGCGTGAGGTTAGAAGTGACCCGGGTCTTTGCAGCTTGAAGCTAAAAGTGCCCCGGGTCAACGCAGCTTTAAGCTAAAAGTGCCCCGGGTCAATACAGCTTGAAGCTAGAAGTGCCCCGTGTTCCAGTTAAATGGACAGTAAATAATAATAATAATAATAATAATTAGAAATGATTAATAATTCATGTTTATTATCTACTTTTTCATTTGCCAGAAAACCAGGACTGAGTAGTTAAAAAAAATCTACTTTTCATTTGCCAGAAAACCAGGACTGAGTAGTTAAAAAAAATCTACTTTTTCATTTGCCAGAAAACCAGGACTGAGTAGTTAAAAAAAATCTACTTTTTCATTTGCCAGAAAACCAGGACTGAGTAGTTAAAAAAAATCTACTTTTTCATTTGCCAGAAAACCAGGACTGAGTAGTTTAAAAAAATCTACTTTTTCATTTGCCAGAAAACCAGGACTGAGTAGTTAAAAAAAAATCTACTTTTTCATTTGCCAGAAAACCAGGACTGAGTAGTTAAAAAAATCTACTTTTTCATTTGCCAGAAAACCAGGACTGAGTAGTTAAAAAAAATCTAATAATATAGACTTTGATCTCAACCACAATTACATTTTCTGATGCATGTAGTCGTTAATTTTGTGTGGGTTGCTGATGAGAGGAGTGGAAGTTGGCGACTGATTTCAGCTGAGAATAATGTACTGGAGATGGGAAAAGCCGAGGTCTGTTACGTTCCTGTACAGAGCCGTTCACGCGTGTAGAACTTCCGACATTTCCAGACAGGAGGACGACGGGTGCGTAATAAATGATTCAGTTACAGCAGTAAAATATGGTCCCCTTTGTGTTTATAACCAGCAACCTCTTCAACGCGGCTCAAAAGACGAGAAGTTTTGTTGTTGGAGCGCAGTCTATACGGCACTGTTTCAATACTAATAATAATAATAATACAGAGCTTTTATAGAGCTTTTATGGAGCGCTGTTCTCCAACTTCCAAGGACTCGCTGCGCTTAGAGCACACACACACACACACACACACACACACACACACACACACACACACACACACACACACACACACACACACACGCGCGCGCGCGCTATTTACATGCCCTCGGCTTACATACAATTTGGCAGTGCAACGAACTCTTGATGCACACAGACTTAACAGAGGTTTAGCTGTCAAAGGCCTGGCGGAAGAGAAAGGTCTTCAGATGCGATTTAAACAGAGGCAGTGAGGTCTGAAGGCGGAGTTCGATTGGCAAGGAGTTCCAGACAGTCGGGGCTAAGAAGTTCGAGTCCCAGCCGAGGCAAGTCGGCGCTATTATTAGGCATGTTAAGTAGGACTTCGTAAAGAGGACTTCGCTGAGCATCGTAAACCATTTACATGTAAATAAGGCTCGTCAGGGATACCATTATCTAATCAAAGCGCGTTAGCCGCTCGTGACCTCTGCCGTGTGAGCCTAAATTACATGTAAATGGGTTACGCTGCTTAGCGAAGTCCTCTTTACGAAGTCCTCGTAACCATGCCTGTTGATGCACCGCCCGATGAGGTATAAGTACTACAACTGAACTTTGCTGTTCAAAGCCTCGCTCTGGGCGTACGTACCACCCGTATCGCACGCTCCGTTCAGCCAGTGAAAAGCACCTTAAAATTTAGAAATGAAACACATTTGTTTCTGACACAGTGGTAGTTGTTCGTGATGAGGCAAGCTACTGTAAAGTTTTGCATCGCTGGGTGGGGGAGCCGGGGTGGCCGAATGGTAGAGCGTTGGACTTCTAATGCTCGAATTGTGAGTTCGTATCTCGGCTGGGGCCAAATATTTGTGCTAGCTTTTTCATCGTTGCCCCGTCTTTGATATCACAAATATGTAGTGGAAAAGGACGTTAAACCCCCAAACACCCACCCACCCACCCCACCCCATCCGCATCGCTGGGTGTGTTTGTAGTTGTGTTAAGCCCGCTCTTAACTGGGCACAGCGCGCCAAACACATGTGCACATCACAGTCCTTGCGCTCGGTGTGTCTACTAACTACAAAACTGAACACAGCTGTGCTCGGTGACAAACCGATTGAAGATGCACTGTCCGCCATGTTTGCGCGCCGAGTGACGTAGTACAGCCAACCAGAATCTGTTGTGGAAACCACAGTCACAGTTGTGGCTATTTGAAATCCAGGTTGCTGTGATGACGCCACAGCGGCGGCAACCCCAAAATCACAACTGTGGACACCACTGTGGCGCTCCGCAGTGCCCAGTTAAAGAGCCGGCTTTACCAACCAGGACTAAGCCTGCTGTCATTGATGATAATGATGATAATGATAATGAGTATTGTATAGGTGCTTTACCCAATTTCATGAATCGGCTCAAAGCGCCGCGAACTGAACCCAACACGCACGCTCACGTGAATCACACGCATTCTCTCACACACTGGACATAAACACATTACACATTGCCGCTGGGGAGCCGGGACAGCCGATTGGTAGAGCGTTGGTCTTTCAATGCTCGGGTGGTGAGTTCGAATCCCGGCTGGGGCCAGCTTTTTGTGCTGGACTTTTTTCTCGTTGCCCCGTCTTTGTTATCACCCATGCATGGTGGAAAAGGACGTTAAACTCACAAACACCCACTCCACCCACCCTTGTCATTGTTGTATCGTCATGCAATACCCAACCCTGTTTCGGGTCCGTCGATAAGTCACATCCCTGCGACGACGTCCAAATGGGACTAACCGAAACCGAGCCGAGCTAAGTGATACCTAAGAAAGGAAAAACAAAAATACTCGGCGACAAGGAAAGTGGACAGTTGCGAACAACTTTGAGGTCCTCATGTTATTTCACAGTGTGCACAGAAGCGGTGAAAACTGTCGCAGTCACCAGCAAAGTACATTTTCAGCCTGTTTAGAGAGTATTGCCTGCATGAGTTGTCTCCCTTGCCGCAACAAGCACGCATTTTTCGTGCCAGAGCACGAAGCTCCGACAAAAAACACATGCTTGCTGCGGGTCTGTGTATGCACGGGGGACAACTCATGCAGGAAATAATCTCGAAACAGGCTGAAAATGTACTGTGCTGGTGAATGCGACAGTTTTTCATCGCTTCTGTGCACAATGTGAAATAACACGGGGACCTCAAAGTTGTTCGCAACTGTCCACTTTCCTTGTCACCGAGTATTTTTGTTTTTTTCCTTCTAAGGTATCACTTAGCTCGGCTCGGTCTCGGTTCGCCCGATTTGGACGTCCGTCGCAGGGGCTTGGAGAAGCGACGGTCCCGGAGCAGGATTGTGCAATACCATGATCGACCGGTTCAAGCAGTGCGTACACCGAAATACGATCATATTACAAAAAAAAAAAAAAGAACAAAAAAAAGAGGAGAGCTAATCTTACACCTTAGCTGTCAAACACAAATTGTGTATACCTTCGTGTTGAGAAACCAATGGCAGAAGCATGTACCTTGAGGTGACAATGCAATGAAAGAACTGCAGTTGCTACAACGACAATCCAAACAACAGCGCGCGACACGGGACAACTCTTTTCAGTTCCAGGGAATGACACAGCACGTGCGGTTCGAGCCTTGTGTTGTGTGTGTGTGTGTGTGTGTGTGACGAAAACAACAGCGCGCGAAGCGGGACAAATCTTTTCCGTCTCAGGGAATGACACAGCACGTGCGGTTCGAGCCTTGTGTGTGTGTGTGTGTGTGTGTGTGTGTGACGAAAACAACAGCGCGCGAAGCGGGACAAATCTTTTCCGTCCCAGGGAATGACACAGCACGTGCGGTTCGAGCCCTCTGTGTGTGTGTGTGTGTGTGTGTGTGTGATAATGTTTTTGCGCATCTGCAGGCGCAATCTGCAGGGGTCTTGGGCCTGGCGGGAAGCCCCACGCCTTGCGTAATAGTGGCTTGAAGTGGCAGGCACTGGTGTGCAGTGGCTTGTTCTTGTTAACCAGTCTTATTATATAGCGGAAAGGGCTGGTCAGGCTCGCCTTCTTAAGAGTTTATTTGTACATGAAGAAGGTTGAAAGCTCTGAAAGTTACGTCCAAAAAGTCTACATTGAAATTTTTTTTTTTTCAATTCCAAATACGTTATTGTCTGTTTAATGAATAAAATACAGAACAGAAATTGTTTTTTGGACTAACACATGCTCTTTGTCACTTTCAAAATGGACTTGAATGATAAACGAGTCAACTCGGTCGCGGGCGTGAGGGGCGGTCGATGGTCTGGTGGTTAAGACTTAGTCACTAGTGCGAGAGGTCAGGTTCGAGTCCCACTCGCGGCGAAGAATGTTTCTTTCTCGTACGTGGCACCGTTCATTCGGGCCGACCGAAGGGGGTTCTCTCTCCGGGTACTCCGGCTTCCTCCCCCTCTGCTTTGGAAAAGTTCAGCCCACAAAATAATAATAATAATTTAAAAAAAATGTAATTCTAAAATTCCGAAACATAAATTGTGGAGCTGACCCTTTGCACCACGTGATTGTGACGTGTTCATGTCCGGTGTGTGAGACAATGCGTGTGATTCGCGTGAGCGTGCGTGGTGGGTTTAGCTCGCGGCGCTTTGAGCCACGTATGTGGGATAAAGCGGCTACATTGATACGCTTATTACCATACCTCAGTGGTCGAAATGGTTTCCAGACAAGACAGTGTTATAGAGGATAGAGGAAGCCCTCGTTTTATTGAAATGCATGGTGAAGCAAAACGAAACAAAACACAGATACAAAATAATGTCAGCAGATTCACACGAGAGAGGCTGAGCGACAGAAGTTTCGTTTTCCAAGAAGTGGATGATAATTGGCGCATGGTCCTCTCTTGTTATCCGCCCTTTGCATTCTACTAATTCATAATGTGTGTGTGTGGGGAGGGGTGGAGGGGTGTGTGTGTGTGTGTGTGTGTGTGTGTGTGTGTGTGTGTGTGTGAGGGGTGTGTGTGTGTGTGTGTGTGTGTGTGTGTGTGTGTGTGTGTGTGTGTGTGTGTGTGTGTGAGGGGTATGTGTGTGTGTGTGTATGCGTGTGAGAGAGAGAGAGAGAGAGAGAGAGAGAGAGAGAGAGAGAGAGAGAGAGATCTTTTTTTCAGAATTCCGTAGGTGCGAAAGATTAAAAAAATGTTATCCTACTACTTGTAAACAGGGCTTGCGAATACAGAATACATCTCTGCCCATTTGACTAGAAAATGTGAAGTAAGAACTAAACTGATACATACGAAAATAAATAAAAACAAGATGGAAAACATCAATGCGACACCACTTTACAAAACGCATGCAAATTCACGTCAATGTCAGATCACAAGTGAACACGGAGAGGAACAAGTCCGTAACAAAGTAAAACAACAGCAAAACTCTGCGGACAAACAAAACAAAACAACCATCGTTTCCATCCCCACTGAAAGACCAACCAAACAAGAAACACAAGCAAGAAGCACCAAACAACAATAACAGAGCTGACTGTTTTTTTTTTCTTTGCGAATTTTCCTGAAAGAGAGGACCTTTAAAGTAAATGCTGGCTGGTGTTACTGATTGTGAGGTGACCCGCCTTGCGCCAAAATAAAGGAAAAATACACACACACGCTAAAAAAAAACCCCAACAACAACAACAGCAACAAAACGATAAAATGACAAAAACAAACAGCTCCCCCCCCCCAAAAAAAAAAAACCCAAACAAACAAACAACAACAATAAAAAAAAAACACACCCCAAAAACAGCCAACCAAACAAAGAGCAAAAACAAAAACAAACAAACAAAAAACAAAAAGACATAAACCACCACCGCCAACAAACACACAGAGAACAACAAAACAACCAGAAAAAAAGGCCAAAAAATCAACAACAACGACCCCCAAAACAAAACGAAAAACAAACAAACAAACAACAAAAAACAACACCAAACAAACCAAACTCCAACAGCAATCAATCCCCCTCCCCATCCCGACAACATCAACAACCCCCCCCCCCCCCAAAACAAAACAAAACAAAACAAAAACAACAAACAAACAAAAAAACAAACAAACAAAAAACCAAATACAAACAAAAACAAAAACAACAACACAAAACAACAGAACAACCCCCATCCCCACCCCACCCCCCAAAAAAACCCCCAAACAAACACACAAAAAACAAGAAAAACAACCCCCCCAAAACAAACAAACAAACAAACAAACAAACAAACAAACAAACAAACAAACCCCAAAACAACCCAAGAAAACAAACCGGACCAGCCAGCAAACCCACCAGAAGGAACACAGCCGCCAAACGCTGCGAGTGAAAGCATGCAGAAACAATGGTGTCACGAGAATGACGGAGATTCTACAGAGCGTGGACGGAGGAAGAGAAACAAAACAAACTTAAAACAGCTGAAACGGTAAGTTTAAATCAGCTGAAAGACATATATATGAAAGTAAGAGTCATTAAAATAACCCCCCCCCCCCCACTTTCCCCAGCCCCACTCCCTCCCTGGTAGGAAAATCTCAAATATGCGTACACGAAAACGCAGATTGGTTATTGCCTAATACACAACACTAAGTAAGATATGCGCGGAAAATAACATGAATGGTATGATAAAAAATTATCAGTTTATGAAAAAAAAAATATTTAAGATGCAAAAAATGAAAAAAATGCTTCTAAAGCATTACAAGTCTTATACATGTGTATGTACACGCACCGTTTGCAATAACCGCATGATATGAATTTTTCACTGTTAAACCTGAAACTACAGTTGTACCAGTGTAACAATGATATGAAAGAGTTGTACCAGTGTAACAGTGATATGAAAGAGTTGTACCAGTGTAACAATGATATGAAAGAGTTGTACCAGTGTAACAGTGATATGAAAGAGTTGTACCAGTGTAACAATGATATGAAAGAGTTGTACCAGTGTAACAATGATATGAAAGAGTTGTAACAGTGTAACAATCATTATGATAAAAGTGTACCCTGCCCTTAAAACCACGGCAAATATTTACAAGCTTGTACCAACACATCACATGTTTTCTGAGAATTTGGTTGACGGGTTGAACGCCTACCTCTGTATGACCACAGTCAGCAAAATATCAATCCTGTACAATACAATCATGTATCTGCTGTCTACATAACAACGCAGTGTGCCAATAACCACAAAATGTGCGTAGCTCAGTTACTGTCCTGTTGAACACATTTCGCTAAATTCAGGTTAACAAAGAGATGATTATATAATCATAAACAAGGAGGAATGGACCCATCCCATCAAGTTGTTTCTCCAAATGTCATGCTGTTATGTCTGTTTTGTCGTTGTTGTTGCCGGTGTGCTTCGGTAGTTTTGTTGTTGTCTTTCTCCCTTTAAATCTGTCAGATCTACCAAACACACTAGATCCGCTACGCTATAGCGGATCTAGAATCTTTGGATCTACTGACAGTAAAAGGTGTGCTTGCCAAGAGTGAGAGATGCAGTGACGATATTTACAGATTTTGTCTGTGAACTAAACAGTTGACGTCAGTCTCACGCAGGTCGTTTGACAGAGGATGCTGCCTTGTTCATGTCTTGTGATTGTGTGTGTGTGTGTGTGTGTGTGTGTGTGTGTGTGTGTGTGTGTGTGTGTGTGTGTGTGTGTGTGTGTGTGTGTGTGTGTGTGCAGGGGGGGGGGGGGGCACTGAATTGTAGAATGTACTTCTCAAAATGATAGTTATCGTGATGGTTATTCTCTATAGAGAACAAACTTAACAATACCGTCAGCACCAGTCCGAGAACTGCATTAATTCAGGTTATGAATAAAGTTTTTTTTAAAAACCGACAACAGCACCAACAAAGTAAAGTTATGAAAAGCAGCAGACTGATATATGTGCGTAGTTGAAGATGAGACAGACTGTTTAAAGCAGTATGATGAAGCATTACATGTCACTACCACAAGATAAAGTAATGTAGCGTAACCTAGATAAGATTATGCAAACGTCATGCTATTCATGTAACATAACGTTATAGATAACGCCATGTAACGCCATGCTATCAACGTAACGGGCCGTTACAGACATTTGTCAAATCACTCGCAAACATAGCTGAGTGTGTTCCATGTTCAGACCCTAGCGCAATGTAACGAAACACAACACACACAGGGGCGCCGGAAGATGTTGGGGGGAGGGGGGGCAGAATCTCGGAGGGGGGAACGTTGCCCGAAGAAAGTGAAAGCGGGGGGGGGGGGGGGGGGGGGGGGGCGATCAAATGCTGCGTAGACAAAAAACCTTACGAACCAGGACGTTGCCCGAAAAAAAGTGAAAAGCGGGGGGGGGGGGGGGGGGGGGGGGAAGAGGAGCGGACAGCCTTCGGTCCGCAAAAACAGAAGTTCTCTGTTGGGTGGGATGAGGGCACTCAAATGAGAGCACTAAGAGGGGTAGGGGTAGGGGAAGGGGGGGGGGAACAAGACCATGGCTTTGCCCCCCCTCTTGCCATAGTCACCTGATTTTCCAGGGGAGGCAAAAAGACTCTTGCCCCCCCTGCTTGGGTACAGGGGGGGGGGGGCAGCTGCCCCCCCTGCCCCCCGGTTCCGGCGCCCCTGACACATAATGTAACACCATGCTATATAACGTAATGTGTTAACTGTCAAATAACATTCAAACATACATGACTACGTCAAACGTTATGAAGTAGCGTAACGCAACGCAGCTTTTAGAAACGTAGTGCAATACCCCGCTGTATGACGTAACGTAACGTTGAGTGTCAAATCATATTCAAACATAACGGAATGCGTGAAAGGTTCTGATTAACGTAACGCAACACAGATGTTTAGAAACGTAATATATTACCATGCCAAATAACGTAACGTAACGTTTACTGTCAAATTACATTCAAACATAACGGAATGTTTAAAACGTTCTGAAGCGACGTAACACAGCTTTTAACACGCTAAATAACGTGACGTAACGTTTACTGTCAAATAATATTCAAGCATAACGATATCTGTCAAATGCTGTTCAAACATACCTGAATGTGTTCAATGAATAGAAACATGCAATATCATGTTTATCATGACTAGTGAAAATTGATTAGGACAAAGCAGAATTTTTCGACCTCTCTCTTCGTATCACAATCGCGGAGACATTGTCCTTTTTCAAAACCCAGTAAAAGCGTGTTGAGTCACGATTCATTATCACAAAGAAATGAGTTAAAACTGAAATGTGTCATTTATTGCAGAACGAAATGCGTCTTTATTTTACTGAAACACAGTTAACTGCTCTCTCTCTCTCTCACACACACACACACTGGCAGCCGGGATAGCAAAATGGTACAGCGTTGGACTTTGAATGCTCTGGTCGTGAGTTCGGATCCCAGTTGGGATCAAATATTTGTACTGGCCTTTTTCTCGTTGCCCCGTCTATGGTATCATCCTTATGTGGTGGAAAAGGACGTTAAACTCCCAAACGCCACCCCCCCCCACCCCCGCCACACACACACACACACACACACACACACACACACACACACACACACACACACACAAACACACAGACGGAGTAATTAATGCACGCATCATTGAATATGTTTGCAAGACTTGGGATCTGCAATTTTAGCTCGGGTTGAGACATAGATACAACGTTAACTGGGACATGACATCATCATAATTATTTCCCATGACAAGCTTTTAACAATACGTTCACAAAATGTAATCACTGTAATGTAGTGTCATAAAGTCTAATGTAACGCCACGTAACAGGACCAAGTAACACAATGTAACCGCTGCTCCAAGTATAATGTAACATTGCGTGCCACCGGTTGTAACCACCAAATCGGCTCAAAACATGAATCACATGCATTCTCTCACATACTGGACATTACAGTCACGTGATGCGAAGGGTCAGCACAGCAGTTTACGTTTCGGAATTTAGAACGGCATTTATTATTCAAATTTCGTGGGCTGAACATTTCCAAAGCAGAGGGGGGCGAAGCCGGAGTACCCGGAGAGAACTCTTCGACGCCGGATCGGCCCGAATGAACGGTGCCACATACGAGAAGGAAAAATTGGAACCTGACCTCTCTCACGGGTGACGAAGTCTGAACCACCAGACCACCGACTACAACCCCCCCCCCCTCCTTCCCCCCCCCCTCCCCCACCACTCCTGCTAAGACTTCAGACTTAATTGTCACTACCATTTTCATGCGTGTAGGGAGACTCCGCCTTAGTCTCCTTTTTTTTTTTTTTTTTTTTTTTTTTACTGCTTTATCATTATCCCTTTCGGGAAATTCGGGCTGCTTCCCCTGGGGGAAGCGCGTCGCCGAGGTGCAGCGCCAATCAATACCTATCCTATATATCTATCTATCTATCTATCTATCTATCTATCTATCTATCTATCTATATTACAATTTTGCAATTTTGCTGGGGGAGGAAAGCCGGATAACCCGGTGAGAAACCCCCGATGAGCAGCCCGGCAGCCAGGAAAAACCGGTATCACATATCACAAGCTCGACCTGGGCTCGAACCCCCGCTTCATCGCCATGGCATTGGTGACGGCCGTTCAGTAGCGCAGCGGCTAAATCCGACGCGCTACCTCAGTATTACACCACCGCTCACCCCAGGGTTCATGCATCTCGCACTAATCTCTTCGTCTCTGATTACCAAGCTGGCCTCAACGAACGTGAAAGAGAGTCTCTCTCTCAATGCATCAGGTCTCAGAAAAAAAAAAATAAATAAAAAAAATGCACACGTCTGTATTGCAGCGACTTGATTCATGAAAGCAGTGCCGACCTAACTTCAAAATCCACAATGCTGGGTCCAGAACGGTCCAGTGTGAAAGAACAGGACACACGAATGCAATGAAGCTCCCTGTTCTTTCCATGCGGCCCACCCATAAGATGTCAATATTGGGACACGGTCATAAACAAAGTCATGCTGACTTCTCCTGCACGCGATAGCAGATTGCACAACGCAAGAACAACGCACGATTTCTTTGCTGTAGTTTGTTTGAGGGGGGGGGGGGGAGAGGGGGGATGATGTATC
>JACVVK020000503.1:97500-227500 GCA_018292915.2 Batillaria attramentaria
CAGTATCCTCTTCTAGCAAACAGAATCACGGAAGTTTGAAAGATGCAACTATACAATTATGTCAATGTTCAGATATAAAATTCAGTCCAAGCTGGATTGATGATGATGATGATGATGTTGATGATGATCAGTGATGATGTTGACGACGATGATGACGATGATAAACGACATTAACAACCGACCTCCGACGGCGCCGTTGGAAGCTGTCTCCGTGACGACCGCCCGCTGCTCCGTGAACCGTGACTGACCACAGACTCGTCTCTAGTCAGGCTGCGGTTACTCCCCCTGCTGCCTGCAGAAGAGGGGCGCTTGAACCGAAAGTCTGCGTCAGAGCAGACGTCAGCGTCCATTTCGTCGTGGGAGTCTGGCTCCTGGAGGTCAGTTTGAGGAAATGTACGTAGCATCGCTACAAAGATCAGTAAGTTGCATACACTTCTACTTCGTGTTCCGCGTAGTTTGAATTTGAATTATGCAATGTCGTTTTCTACACATGTATGGATGAAATGACAAAGATAACGACCTTTATCGAGTATTACAACGGAAGCGGTTATATTCATGATAAACCATTTTCAAACTTGCCGTTGTTACACCACTAATATTCAGTTCTATCCAGATGGAACCTCTTGAGCTCGGGAAATTGCACTCCACGCTATCTCCCATAAGCCTCGGGGACTCCCAATGCTCGGGTCGTGAGTTCGAATCCCTGCTGGGGCCAAGTATAATTTGTGCTGGCCTTTTCTCGTTGCCCGTCTTTGATGTCACCCTTACGTGGTGGAAGAAAAGGACGTAAAACTCCCAACACCCACCCACCCCACAGGCCTCCCACTGTCGTCTTTGAGACCATTCCACGATCGTTTTACTCTGACAGATGAAGATTAACTACTCACCTCTTCCTCCGAGACGCGGCCCTGACCACGTGACCGCCGATGACGTCGAACTATCTTGGGATGTCGACTTCCGTGATAGACACACTGTCCAGCTCCGTGTCTACATCATTGATGTCACGCATGGTAGAGTGGCCGCTGTCTGTGAGCGTGCAGACAGCGTGACGAGTTAGACAAAAACGTTAGTGGAGGGAAATGCATACAGCTCAGCATTAGAATACTGTAGGGCAAGTACGATACTTTTGAAATGGATCTAGAAAGTACTACGAAAGAGACTGGAAACTGTAAACGATCTTTGGTGCATTGGTTTAAAAAAAAACAACAACAACAAAAAACTGTACGTATACTATAAACAAGAAGCTTGTCAAAAACCCAAACCACTTCAGCATTCAAACAATTCGTTAACAACCACATTAACTGCACTGACTCTAATCAGATACGTCGTCTTCAGCAATAGACGACTCCACTCATGTCAATCAAAAGCGGCGAGCCCCCAGAATTCAGCCAATCGCTGGCCGTTGCATACTAAGCACAGCACATGGCATAGTCTGGCACAATTCCTTGCCAGATACTACGAAAAGGGAAGCACATGTATAGTCTGATATAACTGAAACGTGGAAAGAAAGCAGTAAGTCCGTTGACGTCATTTGTGGAAAAACGACGACTACGTCAGTCTCTTTCAACTTGAAATCACCCCTTCTTGCATAAAAAATGACGTCATGGACGTACTGTGTTTGCTAATACACGGCAGAGTAAAACTAAAGGTGCAGGGCTTTGGCCTCGGGGCGTGTCGAGTGGAGTCGTCTATTATATGTTTTTGGAAAAAAAAAAAGACGTCTGACGTGTATTCATCTTGTTTTCAGTTACAAAACGATGAACGCAAAAAAAAAAGTAGGAAATTACCACCTATGTCCTCCAAGACGCTCTCCTCATCAAAGCTGGGGCCTCCAGTCAGGGACCGCGTTGCCGTAGTGACCGGAGACTGAGTCAAACTAAGTTCCTCGAAAAGGGAGGAGTTGGCGGCCGCTCCGGCAGACGCAGGGCGACTTCTGCCAGAGAAAACAAACTTATTCGGAGTGCGTGTCCAAGGGGGGAAAAAAAATCCTACATAACCCCTTGTCAAAATCAAGGCAAAAATGAGGGTACTCCTTGTCAATTTTAATGCTGTCGGCTACTTGCAACACGAATGCCGTCACCTAATACCGTGTGGGCATGTAGTCTTTTTTCTATTTATAGTTCAGTGCCGGCGGTGGCAAGCCAAGGACGGTGTTTTTTCTTGACGCCTGGTTTGTTCAATATATTAGAGGCAGCGAGGTTATGTAAAAGGTTTCAACGTTGAAATGGAGCGCACTTTAGTCGTATAAAAAGTTAAAGCTTTGCGGCGCGAGGAAAGTGGCATTCAGCTCGCATCCTGTTACTGTAAGAACCAGACAACGAAACAAACAGAAAGAACGATCCCTTGCACTGAAAGAAAGACAGTACGGAAAAGCAGAAGGAAAGAAGGAAAAAGAGGAGACAGAAAGAATGAGAAAGGAAGGACAGAAAGAGATAAGAAAGAAAGGGTGAGCGGTGGTCTAATAAGTAGCGCGTCGGATTTAGCCGCTGCGCTACTGACTGAACGGCCGTCACCAATGTCATGGCGATGAAGCGTGGGTTCGAGCCCAGGTCGAGCTTGTGATATGTGATACCGGTTTTTCCTGGCTACCGGACTGCTCATCGGGGGTTTCTTTCTGGGTTATCCGGCTTTCCTCCCCCAGCAAAATTGTAAAAAAAAAAATATATATATATATATATATAGAATAGATATTGGGTGGCGCTGCACCGTGGCGACGCGCTCCTCCCGGGGGAAGCAGCCCGAATTTCCCGAAAGAGATAATGAAGTAGTTTAAAAAAAAAAATCTCGTACCCTCCTGTGGTGCTGTCAGCATAGTCACTCACGACTGACCCCATCCTGGACACGTTGGGTGTGGGGAGACGGGGGGACGTGCTCCTCCCACTCCGCCCGCTGCCGGCCGACTGGAACGAGAAGCACGTGACTTGTTACGTCATTAGTTACAAGCTGACTGGCCAATGCTGGACAAAGTCGGGCTTGAAAGGCAAATTTTGTAACCGACAATGTTTCTTATGTTGGCTTAATGAATATACAGTGAACTTAAAAAAAAAACACAGATTTAATGATGAAATATCTGAGGTTTACAAGATTCAGATCGAAAGGTATGAAGCTTTTATGGGTAACACATTTAACGAGACCATACCTCATTTCAAACTCCGAACTCGGTTAATGAATTCGTAAAGGATGAACCTCTCTCTCTCTCTCTCTCTCTCACACACACACACACACACACACACACACACACACACACACACACACACACACACACACACACACACGCACGCGCGCACGCACGCACGCACGCACGCACGCACGCACGCACGCACACTTTACTTTACTTCTTTACGCCAGATAACCAACCAGCCAATCACAAGCCAACCGACAAATACAAAGCCAGTTACATAAGTGGATACTGACTGAGCAACTCAGTAAAACACAAGGTCGAAAGCAATCACGTATCAACAGAATCTGTCGTGGTTCTGCATTGCCTTACTTCATTTGACAGGGACCGCTTGTGTACGATGGGATGCAATCTTTTGGATTCAACAGCCATGCGCAAATCATCGTTGATATCATGCAGCTTTTTGTTTGCTTCGCTGGAAAACAGAAAACGCGCGGAGGGAGGAACACGTAAGAGCCGGGAAACTGACTCGCTTCACCGTTCAAAGGAGGTACACAGAAAGTGCTTACGTCAGTGGAGAAGGTGCGTCTGTGAAGTTTGTGCATTTGCATAGTGTTGTTGTCCAATGCCGCCCTCAGATCGTCATTAGTGTCGATTATAGTTTTGTTAGCGTCTCTGAGGAAGGAGAGAACAACACAGTGGCAGGGTGTTAGGCAGAAGCTACGTGTTAAGGCCTGTTCACACTATACCTACAAGACAGTCAAGACTGTAACAGTCACAACAAAACCAATCGCTTGATTGGCTTAAAGCTGCTACGTTCGTAACGCCGCTGAGATTGAAAACTGCCGCTTTTGAAGCTGTAAGACTGTTTGCCAGATAGAAGGATGTTTGATTTGTCACTGCGACCGTTTTGTGGTTTGTAATTGTTACGTGTTGAATGTTCGAAGAGCCCGTCGTCTTACCGAGGAATACGATACGAATACAATCAGGCGAACACTCTTCACGTAGCGAGTCTTCTACTGACTGCGGAAGAAGTCTCTTTCACTCACCAAAAAAAACTCGTGAGCGCGTAGAAAAGTTATAAAGTGTGAGTTTATTACAACACTTCTCTGGTGTCACTGCACTCTCAAGCTTCGCACATGTACGCTTCTCTCGTGCACACACAAGTCTTTTTGTGAGAGAAAGAGACTTCTTCCGCAGTCAATATAAGAACTCGCTACGTGAAGAGTGTTCGCCTGATTGTCATAGTATTCCTCGGTAAGACGACGGGCTCTTCGAACATTCAACACGTAACAGTATATTAGCGAAATACGACTTTCTTTGAGCCTACGGGCCTATTTCTGAACAGACTGGGACTCGACAAAAACTGCTGAAAATAGCCACCAATCAGGGTCTAGATGGTCCTCACTCATGCACAGAGTCAGCAAATTCGATGACAAGTTTAAATGTTTTCCATGTATGCATGTCGTAGGTATTGAGACTATAATGCTTAAGAGACATGTTCAACAAAGGACTTTATCCTTGTGGTACGATAGGGATTTTTCAACCGGTTCACTCGTTAGTTGATAAGGCTGCAATGGCCACTGGAGTACAGTTCTGGCTCCGCATTTAGAAGTCGAGGTTAGGGGTTTTAGTCCCGGGTTAGAGTCTTACCTCGAACTAAACTAACTCTAGGGTAAAATTTTCTGTTGTATTTTGTTTTGTTCTGTTTTAAATCAAAAAAGCGGGCCCATTCCAGCAAGGTGCCTAAGCCGTTATAGGAAGATTTTTGCCTTCCTTTCTTCGCTTGATTTTTTTATATTTAATTTTACTTTTGGGTTTCTTTTGTCCTAGTCTGGGTTAGGCCCGTAGCCGTGGGTTAAATTAACCTCGACTTTTACATACGGGCCCTGGTATGACAGGGATTTTTCAACCGGTTCACTCGTTAGTTATGACTGCAATGGCCACTGGAGTATAGCTCTGGGGTACAGGGCTTGGCGCGGACCACGTCGCTAAACTGCATTTTGGAAATGTCGCACGCGCCGTGGTCTTACTGGCAATTAACAGTTGCGTTACCAGCTTTTGCTCACAGTGGCAAAACTTGCTTTAGTGACCGTATGAAAATGACTGTTTCAAGATTATATAATGTGAACAAGCTCTCAGAATAGGCTCAAATCATACAGGCTGCGCGTGATTGAATTACATTCTGATAAATAAATTCAATAAATAATTTGTTTTCTTTATTTATAAACTATTTTGGGTTGTTTTATGGATTCCTGACAACAGACATCAAAGACGTTCGCGTTATCATTCCCCATTGAAAGTACGATTCGATCACACGCAACCCATTGTAATATGCCAGACTGTAAGATAAATGCATCTCCCACATGCAAATAGGTGAGCGTAATATTCAAGAGAGAAATCCCTACAAAGAGATAAGAGGACAAACGAAGAGTTGGATAACAAATACAAGCCATGTGTTTTACAAATAAGTCTTTCGCCACGACGCAGTTTGGTTTCTGAGCCACCTCAAACCAGTTTCAACACGTAAATGTCTTAACTCTTAACGGCCCAAGCACTGCCACCCACTGCCCACACTATATGATGAGACTGGCTAAAAAGAACAAACCACTGTAGGACCCACTTCAAGCCACTGTTACGCAAGGCATTGGCCCCGCTGGGCCCGTGACCGCTGACAATTGCATAATAGTGGCTGGAAGTGGCTTCTAGTGATCTGAAGATTTCAAGTAAAATTTCAATTGTTGCATGGGCTTTAAAGAGTTGATGCATCACGTGACACAACGTCAACAGACAAACAGGTCAGTCTGAAAACAAGTGTCTTTGTTGCAGAATCAAACGGGACAAAATTAATGTGTAACATAAAGAAAATTGCGAAAGAACAATTACTTTTGTCCTCGACAAGTAAACGAACCTTCCCGAGAACTACAACAAAGACAGAACACATGGAAATACTGGTTAGTTTCTAACCGTCTACTACAGGCTAAAATAGTGAGCGCTTTATCTACGATGATCTTAAAGGGGCTAATGTCACCATTTTTATGCTCACAGATCATTCGTTTTGAGCAGTTTTCGTTGTGTCTGTCACCTGGACAGTGACAGCGTCTGCAGTGTTGGCACTGAGACAACAGACGCGTACTCGATGACGCGGCAACCACACTGAGCGCTCCAGTAGTGTAAAAACAGTCGTAGAATTTGAATGTTCGACCGCAAAGTGTAAACAACATTGTATCGCATTAAGAGCTGTACTAATCATCGAGATCGAGTACTTCGAGCGTGTATGAAGCACTCCCGATCAAAACTGTTCCTAAACATACGTTGGCACTGAGCCAGCGGAAGCGTACTCGACGCGACAAACCACACTGAGTAAAAACAGTCGTAGAATTTGAATGTTCGCCGCGTAAAGTGTAAACAACGTTGTATCGATTAAGAGCTGTACTAATGATCAAGATAGAGTATTTCGGGCGTACGGGCGAACTCACGCACGAAACTGTTCCAAAACGTAAGTTTGCTTAGCAAAGATGGCATTAGCCCTTTTAAGCGTTACAAGAAATACAGATGTTTTTACAGTGAATTAAGACAACACGACTACCAATACTACACATGTTACTAGCAAATGCAACGATGTTCAATACAATAACGCGCAAGAGTTTTGAAGACAAGACCACAGACGAGATGTCTTTCCCACTACCAAGAAACATGTGCATGAGATCAGAGAAGAGTGTATGTACAGTATTGTCAAGAAGAAAATCAATGGTGGATGGATACGCCAAATGAAGAAGGCAACAATAAACATGCATCGGTGCAAAACATGCTGCCATTCACAAAAAAAGGCATGTGGTTCTGTGACATAACGTACCACACTTCACCGAGAACTCGTACAGTAAACGTTGCCTTAGTTTAACATATACAAAGAAGATCATGAAGAAATGAGACAGGCGTAAGGACACGAACAGACGAACCCACTTGGCAAGAACCCGAGCTCAAAGCCTCGCCCCTTTCCTCTGCCGTGTCTTGGGGAAAAGGGGTGATTTCAAGATATAAGACATTGACGTAATGGTCTTTTTCTTCAAATGACGTTAATGGACTTACTGCTTTCTTTCCGTGTTTCAGTCATATCGAACTGCACGTGCTTCTCACATTGTAGTGTCTGGTAAAAAGCTTGCCAGACCATATATGTCATTGTGTTGTGCTCATTATGCCGCGGTACGCGATTGGCTGAATTCTGCTTGCTCGGCACTTTTGTCTGACAGGAGTGTAGTCGCCCTTGCGTGTGGGGTCAAGTTTGGTATTCAGGGGCGCCGGAACCGGGGGGGCAGGGGGGCAGCTGCCCCCCCTGTACCCAAGCAGGGGGGGGGGGGCAAGAGTATCTTTTTGCCCCCCCCCCCACCCCCCCTGGAAAAATCAGATGACTTAGGCAAGAGGGGGGGGGGCAAAGCCATGGTCTTGCCCCCTCCCTTCCCCTACCCCGCTCCCCCTACACCTCTTCCTGCTCTCTCCCTGATCCCACCCAACAGAGAACTCAGTTTAGCCGTTGCATGAAATATCAAAACGACTTGGCAGAAAGTCGTCTGATAATCACTCCCCCCCCCTCCCCCTCCCCGCTTTTCACTTTTTTTGGGCAACGTCCTTCCTTTCCGTGGCTCCCTGGTTCGTAAAGGTTTTTGTATGCGCAGCATCTGATCGCGCCCCCCCCCCCCCCCCCCGCTTTTTCACTTTCTCCGGGCAACGTCCTTCCTTTCACTGGCTCTGAGCGTTTCCCCCCTCTGAGATTCTGCCCCCCCCTCCCCCCAACATCTTCCGGCGCCCCTAGTATTTATTTGAAGGACCCTGTTTTGCCACTGTGCTAGTTTGTAGTGATTTTTGTTGTCCCGTGATTTTCGCGATTTTTTTTTAAAATTTGGTAGGGCAAGTGTGCATGGCCTGGGTAGCAAGAGGAAGCAAGCTACCAGTGAAGCTGGGGACGTTTTCACAAAGAGAGGCAACGTTGACGTGAGTGGATTTTGGTGAAGTGTCTGTTCTGGCCTAGACAGGAAGTAGACCGCATTACTGCAGTGAGGCCTGAGTTGAAATGAGACATTCTATTTTTTTTTTAAACTCCTGTCAGGTATGTACACTTGAATGGTCTGTGAATGGTAAGTTTGTTCATTGATTACAGATTTTTTTCGGGGTGTGACTATGATACCTGAGGCTAATACGAATATATACAAGACATTTTGAAGCTTCGTGCATTGTATTCTTTAACCACAGTTATATCATGAACTAGGTGGCTATCACTTGGCAACAAAACGAAAATCAAAACACAAAGGCGAAGAGTCTGGCAAGAAACAGGCTGCCAACCACGATTTACACGGGGTGCAGTCAAAATGGATCCGAGTGTTTCCGGTGCTCCCTCCGCTTCAAAACGTTTCGACAATGACTGCTCTCGCTAAATAATGTTTGATATATGAACACACACACACGTCTTTGCGTTGCAGTAACACTGACGCGATAGTAAAAGTCGTTGTCTGGATGATAAACAGCCCTCTCTCTCAGTTTCACGCCGACAGACCGAAATCCGTTGGACACACTCGGTGCTACTCAAATATGAAATGGAAACACTCGGTTGCGATTGTTTGGAAACACTCTGTCGTGGCGGGTGCTACTTTTGAACAGGAGCAGCACTGGAAAACACCCCGGGTCCATTTTGACTACACACCGTGATTTTGGGCCCACAGGTCCAACCTGAAACGTGTCTTTGTCATGCATAATAATGCAGTACAAAAAGTCGAATACCTCATTTGTAAATAAGAGGCTGTTTACACTTGCCAAATGTACCGGCTTGAACCTGGGTTGGCGCGTTTATATTTAACCAACCCGGATTAAAAGCGACCCAGGGTTCAACCCTGCTACGGACCAAGGTTGAACCTGGATCCAGGGCCAACTACCATTTCAGATCTAAACATGCAGCTGGCGTCATGATTAGGATGCTTTCGTCAAGGCATGACGGCGGACATGGACGTAAGTTTTTCTGACGTCATTGTCAGGGTAAATCTTGCAGAGAATGTAGTATAAAGGTTATTCACACCCGAGTCCAACCCGAGTCGAGGTAAACTCGAGTGAAACCCGTGTTGTAGTGTAAACAGCCCCTAAGATTGTACAAAAAAGACAGAAAGAAACGTTGCATAATAATAATACTGGAAGTAGATTAATTAACCCTGTGTCCTTGATTTAGTACCGCGCCTTTTTGATTCGGGACACACTCTGTTACAACATGAATAAAGAGGAGATCGATACACGTAACAAGAAATCTAACAAGGCCATGCTGAGAAGTGGCAGAAGGGTCTAAGTGCTTTAGCACATCCATGGCGCTTAGGATCTTTTACCAAAGTGACGGTAGAGCTACTGCGAGGCATGGTCAGAGTGATATGTTATGTCACAGAAGTAAAATGAAACAAGTCGTTGATGGAAATGTCCTTACAGTCATGAAAATGTGACACAGTAGAAATGCTAACTCGAATCAAAAATTAGACAATTCCCGTGAAAATAAAATACACAAAGACTTTTTTTTTTTTTTTCACAAAACAGGATTACAAAGCACTCACATATTGAGATTTCACATGATTTACGTGAGGAACCAAAGTAATAAGAAAACACATTCAGGTGTCTCTTCCTCTGTGTGTGTGTGTGCGTGCGTGCGTGCGTGCGTGTGTGTGTGTGTGTGTGTGTGTGCGCGCGCGCGCGTGTGTGTGTGTGTGTGTGTGTGTGTGTGTGTGTGTGTGTGTGTGTGTGTGTGTGTGTGTGTGTGTGTGTGTGTGTGTGTGGTTTAAATTACTTACTGTAACATATGTAACTGTCTTGTAAGATTATCCTGTTCTCGAACATAATCCATCACCGTTTCCCTTCTCCCTGCAAAAGACAAAAGACATTCAAAAACGAATGAAAGAAAGAAAGAAAGGGAAAACCCCAATCAAACAAGTAAAACAACAACAACAACAACAACAACAACACAACAACAACAAACAACAACAACAACAGACAAACACTGGGCAACCATAAACGTTGTGAGTGTCTGTTGGATCAGCATTTCCATTTTGCAGAAAAAGCCGACTCAGACATATCATTTTGCGCCCATGTTACTTTCCATTATTAGTACAACTAGACTGACACAGATTCCGATACACTTACTCTCGATTACCAGCACTTATTCTTGAAAGTTTCTAAGTGTGTCTACTCAGACGTACAGAGAGCCAAGCTGTGAACTTCGACGAAAACACTTCTCTCACAGTTCTTCTTTTTAAACCTTTCGACTTCTTTTCGACTTCTCTTGACAAAGATTACATACAAAACCCAATGACGGCACTAGCAGTGGCCCGACGACTGTTGAGGCGGAACCAGCTACGAAAACAAACCTAACGTGGCTCTGCTCGTACACAATGAACGGCGATTACATCAGTCGAGCGAACCCCCTCCGTTTAATGCTCTATCTGTAAACTCAAGAACCGTGTCGCGTGTGTTACCACTCTTCCACCAAACGCCCCCGGACAATGTACGGTTGATTTCATGACAAAACCACAACCGCTTTGGTCCGCAAGACTGATTTTACTGAGGCACTGGTGAACTTCTACAGAGCTGGGTTAGGAAGTAAATATCTCTGTTAGGGTGTTCGAGTGGCGATGGGCGAGGAAAACTCTTTCCAACACACACACACACACACACACACACACACACACACACACACACACACACACACACACCACAGATAAAAAACAAGAAGAACCCGCACGAACGCACGCACACACACAGAGACACCCACCCACCCACCACCCACCCACCCGCACGAACGCATGCACACACACACACACACACACACACACACACACACACACACACACACACACACACACACACACACACACACACACACGAACGCACGCACACACACACGCACGCACGCACGCACGCACGCACACAGACTAAACACACGAAGTTCCCCTATACCTCCTTGAAGTCAGCCTTCCGGACCACATGCAGCGCCTATCTAAACTCCTATGTTCCAACATACCTTACTTAGGGGAGAAAGGTTACGCAAAGATCTCCTGACAAAACATACGTTAGTCCAGCCGTGAGTGAGGTTTGATCAGTAAACACAATAAAACGTCCGAACCGGTCATTTGTTACGGCCTGGTCGAGTAATCGGGCGAATTTCATGTTACATACACACATACACATGGAGGTATTAGTAATACATGAACAGAGAGTGGGGAGGGGAAGGGACAGACGGAAGCACGCGCACACACACACACACACACACACACACACACACACACACACACACACACACACACAGAGAGAGAGAGAGAGAGAGAGAGAGAGATAACTCTTCACTTGACTTGTAGCCAGATTCTGATTGGCAGGTAAGTGCAGCCAATCACAGTCTACCAAATACGTTTGCAAACAAACTGACCCTTCTTTGGTACCCCATAAACTGATTAACACTTCAGCAACGCCAGAAAACATACTCACAGGTTGAGTTCGTGCACCTTCTCGTAGAACTGCTGGCGGAACGAGGTCAGCTCGCTGCGCACGAGCGCCAGGTTGGTCTGGGAGTCCGTCAGTTCGCTCTTCAAAGTACGGTTCTCTGTCTGGATCTCCTCCAGGCGTTTCTTTATGCTCTGCACCTGCCTCTCTTGCTCCTGGTCAAACCTGTTCACTCCTTCCTGTTAGTGGACGTAAATGTCAGCATTAAGCGTTTGAACTGAGGCGACTATGTCTATCGATGAAGCGTGGGGTTCGAGCCCAGGTCGAGCTTGTGATATGTGCGGTACCGGTTTTCCTGGCTACCGGGCTGCTCATCGGGGGTTTCTCTCCGGGTTATCCGGCTTTCCTCCCCACCAAAAAGTTGCAAAAATAGGATAGGTATTTTGGATGGCGCTGCACCGCGGCGACATGCTTCCTCGGGGGAAGCAGCCCGAATTTCCCGAAAGGGATGATAAAGTAATTTTAAAAAAGTGTGTGTGTGTGTGTGTGTGTGTGTGTGTGTGTGTGTGTGTGTGGTGTGTGTGTGTGTGTGTGTGTGTGTGTGTGTGTCCCACCTGCTGTAGGTCGTTTCAGATTCTGTTGTAGTGAGTTGACCTCGGCGTCTAACTGTGCCCTCATCGCCGCCTTCTCTTGCTCCAGTCTCTCCTTCTCCTGCACATGCAGCACGTGGCAAATGGGTCAATGTAGGGTCACCATGACCTCGCGATTTCCAGACACAATTTCTCAATTTCTCAATTTCTTCGCCATATTCTTAAATTGTACAGTATTTGGAAACCAAGAAACGAAACTACAAGAGAAAGACGCTGACAGAAAAGTAAACCATTCAAGTCAGTGATTATCTTAAATGAATAGCAAAAACAGACAGCGTTTGAAAAAAAAGTGTGCTGATGGTGGAGGGGGGGGGGGATGGTTTGAAACTTCGCTGATTGGCTACGTTAAAAAACTAGAAAACCACCACACCTGATCTTCGGGGTGTGTGTGTGTGTGTGTGTGTGTGTGTGTGTGTGTGTGTGTGTGTGTGTGTGTGTGTGTGACCAGCTGAAAAAAGCCCTTGTTTTATTGCATTTGGAGGGGGAAAAAAAAACCCGCCAAAACAGGTTTGCCGAACGAACGTTTCATTTTTTATTGGAACACCCCATTCCAGCTGCGCCATCGTGAGATCAATACTCAGACGTCAGAAGTTTGCGCAATACACAAGTCTAAAACGTGGCGCCTGGGACACTGGTGTGTACTGAAACATCACCTGAAATGTGTGTGTGTGTGGTGTGTGTGTGTGTGTGTGTGTGTGTGTGTGTGTGCGCGCGCGCGCCGTCAGCAGTTGTGTGTCCATATACAAACACTGATCAGGAAGCCTGTAGCACGGACGGTTACACACTTGACTGGCTCAGTACGATGAGTAGTGGGCAGTAGGAGGAGAGGTTATCGGTATCAGGCAGACGAAGGGGCACCCAGGGTGGGTAGGGTGGGGTGTTTGGGGGTTTTAACGGTCCTTTTCCACCACATAGGGGTGATATCAAAGACGGGGCAACGATGAAAAAGCCAGCACAAATATTTGGCCCCAGCCGGGATCGAACTCACGACCCGAGCATTAGAAGTCCAACGCTCTACCATTCGACCACCCCGGCTCCCCCGAAGAGCACCCAGACAGGGCGAAAAACATTAGTAGGACTTGCGT
Source organism: Batillaria attramentaria (assembly GCA_018292915.2). Taxonomy (NCBI): domain Eukaryota; kingdom Metazoa; phylum Mollusca; class Gastropoda; family Batillariidae; genus Batillaria; species Batillaria attramentaria. The sequence goes on from JACVVK020000503.1 coordinate 110,811, forward strand.
GAAGGGGACTTCGCTGAGGCAGCGTAACCCATTTACATGTAAGTTAGGCACGTTAGTGGGTACCATTAGCTAATCACAGCGCGTTTAGGCGCTCGTGACCTCTGTCGTGTGATTCACATGTCAGCGAAGTCCTCCTCACGAAGTCCTACCAAACATGCCCTAATGTTGCAGGACACGTTCGATCGGACCAATCGCCACCCAAAAGGATGTTTAAACACGATTCAAACAAATTCGGCCTGTGAATTTTCTCGGACAAGTCCTATCTCGCAAAAATCAAACGGGTCCTTTTCGTCGGCCATGTTACTGGCGCTGGTCACGTGCTTATCCTTCGTGTGTAACTTCAGGTGCAGGTGACTCACACGGAAAGAATCCGGCCACTGGGTGGCGCTGTTGTGATGCAGGCAATATTTTATTACAAGCATGCAATTGTGAACAGCTGTTGCGCCCAGCCTTACTTCAACATGTTGCCGGGGGGGCTACAGAGAGTATTTGTGGGAGGTCATTTGCATAAAATACTAGAATCGATGAAATGTCCTTACCAGTGTTGCAGCGGTTATTTTATGACAGTAACGGTCTACATACATTTGTGTTGGCCCAGCTGAAAAGTAGCGAAAGTAATCTAATATTTTGAAAAGGCAGCAGCTGCACGACGGTTGTCCAGGGCCCGCATGTAAAACTGAGTCGGGGTTAGGGAGTTTAGCCCCGGGTTAGAGTCTAACCTCGAACTAAATAACTCTACGGTTAAATTTTGTGTTCAAGTTTTTTGTTTTTTGTTTTAAAAATCAGGAAGCGGGTCCATTCCAGCAAGATGCCTATGCCGTTATAGAAGGATTTTTGTCTTTCTTTCTTCGCTTCCTGGTTTCATTTAATTTGTTTTCGGGTTTTCGGTAGTCTGGGTTAGGCCCGTAGCCGTGGGTTAAATTAACCTCGAGTTTTACATACGGGCCCAGGTGTAGCGGTGTCCTTATACCCAAGCCTCATCTCTTTTATATTATATTCAGTTTGAACCGGCCCCCGTAGTGTCGTGGTTAGCACTTCGGACCATGGACCGGGAGACCCAGGTTCAAGTAACAGCCGAAATAAGCCGGGATTTTCCCTACCTAGGTCGGGTCCTATATCCAGAGCGGGTGTGCTAGGGGCCCAGTGAGGAGGCCGTCGCCACACAGCCGAGATTCCCCCACTTCACGTGTGCGACGTGTGCGGCTTATCAAGTTATAACACATCAGATAATGTGGACGAATACACAGGCGTAACCGCAGGTAGTTCCCGTGCCTGGGTTAACGCCGGGATATTTTTGACAAGGATCCGCGGAATCAGGCCCTGTCACGCAGTCCCAAACCACATGGACCTCCATAGCATCATCATATCATCCTCATTATCATCATTATTGAGCCTTCTGTGGATTTTACCCATGACTTGGGAGGAACACCAATGGAGCTGGCAAACGGTTGGGCAAAAAAAAAAAACAACAAAAACAACCAACAGCAAAAAACAAAAACAAATTCAGTCTGACGTCTCAAGCATTGGGGAACAGGGCGGGAGTGGATGGGGTACGTTGGGGTAGGGGGTGATGGTGTACGTTGGCAGGAAGGACTGGTTGCAATTTCTCACCTGTTTTACGAACTCGTTCCTCCACTTTCTGCATCTGCGTCTCCATCTCTTCCTCCAGCTGACGCAAGTGCTTGTCATGCTGTTCTTTCTCTCTGCACACAATGAATAAGAATAATAATAATAATGATGATGATGATGATGATGATGATGATGATGATAAATGACCGTCGTTGAGTGGAAACTAAATCGTCACCAGGATTGCATGTGCATGGATTATGAGAAATGCAATGGAGCATTTACTGTAAACAGAGACCGTGGATACGCCCTGTATCTGCTGTAAAGCACAGATCTGAGTGAGGTCTGAGCGGGCATTTGTAGGACTGCAAGGATGAACTATTTCCAACACGCTCCTGCACTGGCTTTTGCACATCAAGAACAAATGCAGAAAACTCATAAAAACCAGCTTACATACACACACGCACAAACACACAGGCAACGTGTAGGCAATGTACCAAACTGCAAGTTATGTGGAAAAACCAGCAGATATACACATTATCGGTTTTAAATGGATGGGTTTTATCTCACCGTTTGAAAGTTTTCTCGAGGCGTTCATTCTCCTGTTGGTAACCCCTTACGTCCTTGATGACCCCCAGCAGGATGGACTCGAACTGATCCAGCAGTTCAGGGTTCTCACCAGTGTGTAGTTTCTGGTACAGCTCCACCACTTGCTCCTGGCTGTAACACAAGCAACAAGGACAAAAGGTGGCTTAGATCCTTCGTAAATCACACGTGATTTTATTCTGTGCTTTGGAGCAGCTCCACCACCCGGTTTTGGCTGTAACACACGCAACAAGGACAAAGGTGGCTTAGATCCTTCGTAAATCACACGTGTTTTATTTTTGTGATTTGGTGCCACTCCACCGACCCGTTCTTGGCTGTAACACAGGCAACAAGGACAAAGCTGGCTTAGATCTTTCGTAAATGATACGTGTTTAAATTATTCTGTGCTTTGCAGCAAATATACCACCCGTTCTTGGCTGCAACAGGCAACAAAGATAAAGGTGGCTGAGATCCTTCATAAATGACACGCGCTTTTATTCTGTGCTTTAGTGCAACTCAACCACCCGCTCTTGGCTGTAACACAGGCAAACAGAGACTGGTCTACCACCTGCTCCCCAGTGTAACACAGGCAACAAGAACAAAGGTGGCTTAGATCTTTCATAAACGACACGTGATTTTATTTTGTGCTATGGAGCAACTCCACATCTCTTCTTGGGGTAAAACATGCGGATACGTGGCACCTTCATTCTGTGCCCCCCCCCCCTCCACAATCGCTTGGTGTTTATGGGCCGTAGCATGAAATAGGTGGGTAAGTGAGTGGGTGTTTGGTGGGTGGGTGGTTGTTTGGGAACTAACGTCTTTTTCTACCACGTATGGGTGATATCAAAGACGGGGCAACGAGAAAAAGGTTGGCACAAATATTTGCCTCCAGCCGGATTCGAACTCACAACCCGAGCATCGAACGTCCAACGCTCTACCATTCGCAGGAAACAGGTGAGGATAGTGGACGAAAATTGTCAGCGGTACCAAGGCGTTTCGGGTTTTACTTTTAATGTCTTTGTTTTGATATATGAAAGTAGTAGTAGTGTTTAACACCTTGCAGCAACAGCAACAGCGGCATCTCTAAAACAAGAATCACAATCACCAACAACAACGACAGCAAACAAACAAACAAACAAAGACAGCAAACAAACAAACAAACAAAGACAGCAAACAAACAAACAAACAAAACAACATTCGTCTGAAGCCACTTGTAAGCTTCAGTATCTCTAAAACAAGAATCACTATCACCAACAACGACAGCAACAAACAAACAAACAAGCAAACAAAACACAAACAAACAAACAAACACATCCGTCTGCAGCCACTTGTCAGTTGTTTCGCCTCCTTTTTTTTTCTTTTATCCCATCATTCCCTTGCATTGTCTTCCCTAAATTTTCTGTTTCTATAAAGTTTTTTTCCGCCCACAATTCACACTGAATAACATGCGTCATCACCACAGAAACTTTACCATCAAGAGTATATATAACAAAAAATATGACTGGTAACAAACCTGCAACAGTAACATGCAACTTTTTCATAATGCTAATCCCCCTTGCTTTATTTTCCAATCTTTTTGTCATTTCCTTCAGAATTGTCATACCAAGAAATCACTGACGTGGAAATGAGAGACGTGGCAGCTGGTCTTGCCTGATACAGCGTGACTTGTGAAAGGACGCAACAGCCGGGATATGACGCGACACATGTTTGGAGACCTTGTTTGCACGACTGTAAAAACGCCCAGTGGCGTGAACTAATAAGTATGAACTCAGTTTTCAGTAAACAGGCCAATCATTATCCATAATGACAGGTCTGGCAACCGTCCTCTCCTAAAAATTTCAGGTGCGAGGCTTTTCAGTGACGTTATGATTATGGACAATCCTGCTGCCCGTGAGAAGAGAAATGTCACTTGGAGTTGGAAAGATGACCATCAAAGATTTGTTGGTCTGAAAAATGCGGGTGATAATCTATGAGCAGGATTTCGCTCTCAGAAAAACTGTTACCTATTACGACCACGTAACGGGAATGATTGGAAGGAAAAGGAGAAACGGAAGAAAAAAAGAGAGAGAGAAAAAAAAATTCTTGCAAGAAAGACGCAGTTTTCAAGTACTGTTGTTTGACAAGACTCTTGCTTTGTATTTTAGGTTTCAAATTTCCTTCTGCACTTTTGACAACCGACATTACGAGGGTTCTTTTGTGTCTCTCTAGGTACAGCAAATTATGACTCTCTCTCTCTCTCTCTCGGGGAGCCGGGATGGCCGAATGGTAGAGTGTTGGACTTGCAATGCTCGGGTCGTGAGTTCGAATCCTGGCTGGGGCCAAATATTTGTGCTGGCTTTTTCATCGTTGCCCCGTCTTTGATATCACCCTATGTGGTGGTAAAGGACGATAACCCCCCAAACACTCACCCACCCACCCTCTCTCTCTCTCTCTCTGTGACTGTCTCTCTCTGTGTCTGTCTGTCTGTCTCTTTCAAAGTGTTCGTGTGCATGACGGCCACAAGAAATTTCTGCTTCGGAGACAATAAAGGTTTACTTCGCCTGACTTGACTGTTTCTGCAACGGCAAATTGATAATATATTTTTACCCTTGTAACGCAAACCTAGTTACATCAGTCACACTCTCTCTGTCTGTCTCCCCCCCCCCCCCATCTCTCTCTCTCTCACACACACACACACACACACACACACACACACACACACACACACACACACACACACACACACACTCACACACACACACACACACACACAAATTTCTTCTAGCGAGTGGGACTGTTTGACACTGTGTGTGTGTGTGTGTGTGTGTGTGTGTGTGTGTGTGTGTGTGTGTGTGTGTGTGTGAAACTTGACTCAGTATATTTGTGTGCGTGTGTGAAACTTGAATCAGTATTTCTGTTTTATTTTATTTTTTTGTTTGTCGATTTTTCTTGTCTTTGTGCAGTGTTCTTTCTATTGTATTCCTCCATACCCCGAAAGGGGAAAAAGGAAATAAAATCTTGAATCTTGAATCAGTCACACACACACACGTGCACACGTGGGCACGCGCGCGCGCACACGCACACGCACACCCTAACCACATATAATGAGTTCATCAGAGACTTTCACGACATGTGTTGTGCAATGCAACAGAGACCGAGCCACGTGTGATTACTCATTATGGCCAGCGTGCATAAATGTTGATACAAGCTAAAGACAATACAGTTCATGAACAACAGCATCAAATCTCAATCACATTAAACTGGACGTGAGACGGCGTACATAATGACACACCTTCTCGCTTCATTGTTTATTGCTGATGTCACAATACTACTTTACATGTTTGCGTCGTGTTGAACAGGAGGGGTGGGTGCGTGGGTGGGTGTTCGGGGGTTTAACGTCCTTTTCCACTGTCCACGTACGGGTGATATCAAAGACGGGGCAACGTTGAAAAAGCCCGCACAAATATTTGGCCCCAGCCGGGATATTCGAACTCACGACCCGAGCATTGGAAGTCCAACGCTCTACCATTCGGCCACCCCGGCTTCCCGTGTTGAACAGGAACTTGGCAACACTTCAATATGTAATGCAAGACACGACACACAGACAGTGTATCAAATGAAATGACCCAGTATGTTTAACTTGAGCTGATAAGCAATGAGTCATGTGAAGCAGGGAGCATCCTGTTTATGCCAAAACTAAAAAATATAGAACTCTCGCCTGCTGTGTACATTGTCTCGTCCACAGTAATAACGTACAGAATTTAGCTGATGGCTTGGAGTGGTTTACTGTGAGATAAACCACGAGATGTTCCAGTTTTAACCGTAACTACAGAGTGTTCGGGGGGTGGGGGAGGGGGGCGTTTGGGAGTTTAACGTCCTTTTCCACCACGTATAATATAATGATAATGAGTATTGTATAGGCGCTTTACCCAATTTCATGAATCGGCTCAAAGCTCCACGAACTGAACCCAACACGCACGCTCACGTGAATCACACGCATTCTCTCACTCACTTGACATAAACACATTACAATCACCTGGTGCGAAGGGTCAGCTCAGCTATTTAAATTTCGGAATTCAGAATTGCATTTATTTTTTTCAAACTTGGTGGGCTGAACATTTCCAAAGCAGAGAAGGAGGAAGCCGGAGTACCCGGAGAGAAGCCCCGACGATCGGCCCGAATGAACGGTGCCACATACGAGAAGGAAAAATTCTTTGCCCCGAGTGGGACTCGAACCACTAATCTCTCGCATTGGTGACAAGTCTCTGAACCACTTGACCACCGACCGCCCCGTATGGCTGATATCAAAGACGGGGCAACGAGAAAAAAAAGGCCAGCACAAATATTCGGCATCAGCCGAGATTCGAACTCACGACCCGAGCTTTGAGAGTCCAACGCCGCTCTACCCATTCCCAGCTGTCCTCCGTGACTACCGAGCCTCCCGTTGTCTTACTATTGTGGCCGTGAAGCACTCACATTTAACTCGCTAGACATTTGTACTGGCGAGTGATGTAACTGCACATAATTATGACAATACTCAATGGTTTGTAGGGCCTGTATGTATGTTGCCAGTTCTCTCCATTTTGTGCGTGTTATATGCATGCTTATTTGTACGGGCGAGTGTTTTGACAGCGCATATGATAATGGTTTGCAGGTCCTGAATGTATATACCCTGTTCTCTGCATTTTGTGCGTGTTATATGCATGCTTATTTGTACGGGCGAGTGTTTTGACAGCGCATATGATAATGGTTTGCAGGTCCTGAATGTATATACCCTGTTCTCTGCATTTTGTGCGTGTTATATGCATGCTTATTTGTACGGGCGAGTGTTTTGACAGCGCATATGATAATGGTTTGCAGGTCCTGAATGTATATACCCTGTTCTCTGCATTTTGTGCGTGTTATATGCATGCTTATTTGTACGGGCGAGTGTTTTGACAGCGCATATGATAATGGTTTGCAGGTCCTGAATGTATGTAGCCTGTTCTCTTCATTTTGTGCGTGTTATATGCATGCTTATTTGTACGGGCGAGTGTTTTGACAGCGCATATGATAATGGTTTGCAGGTCCTGAATGTATATACACTGTTTCTCTGCATTTTGTGCGTGTTATATGCATGCTTATTTGTACGGGCGAGTGTTTTGACAGCGCATATGATAATGGTTTGCAGGTCCTGAACTGTATATACCCTGTCTCTGCATTTTGTGCGTGTTATATGCATGCTTATTTGTACGGGCGAGTGTTTTGACAGCGCATATGATAATGGTTTGCAGGTCCTGAATGTATATACCCTGTTCTCTGCATTTGTGCGTGTTATATGCATGGTTATTGTACGGGCGAGTGTTTTGACAGCGCATATGATAATGGTTTGCAGGTCCTGAATGTATGTAGCCTGTTCCTTCATTTTGTGCGTGTTATATGCATGCTTATTTGTACGGCGAGTGTTTTGACAGCGCATATGATAATGGTTGCAGGTCCTGAATGTATATACCCTGTTCTCTGCATTTTGTGCGTGTTATATGCATGCTTATTTGTACGGGCGAGTGTTTTGACAGCGCATATGATAATGGTTTGCAGGTCCTGAATGTATGTAGCCTGTTCTCTTCATTTTGTGCGTGTTATATGCATGCTTATTTGTACGGGCGAGTGTTTTGACAGCGCATATGATAATGGTTTGCAGGTCCTGAATGTATATACCCTGTTCTCTGCATTTTGTGCGTGTTATATGCATGGTTATTTGTACGGGCGAGTGTTTTGACAGCGCATATGATAATGGTTTGCAGGTCCTGAATGTATGTAGCCTGTTCTCTTCATTTTGTGTGTGTCATATGCATGCTTATTTGTTTGCGTGCATGCTTGAAATATGGTTTTGCGCCAGGAAGACCCCCCCCCCCCCCCACACACACACACATCCCTTTCCCCAAAATTGCAAATGATTTTTTTTAACTGTGTTTACCACGGACTGAAAACGCTTTGCACTCCGGAGCGACAACAGATCACTCGATGTACATTTTGGCTAACTTCTTAGCAGATGGCTAGGGTTTCTTAGCAAAGGCGGCCAACAGATGGCAAAAAGTTTTGCATTTGTCTTACTCCTACCACGCTTTTATCACGCTAAGCAACGCACGCCGATCCGTCACCTTCCTACCAAGTACGCTTGGGGTTGTGACCCTGTCGCCTCAGTAAAATCACAATAAATAAATTAATTAATTAATTCACGTCTGCATGGATTTAAAGGTGGCTCAGTGACCGGCCCCCGTAGTGTAGTGGTTAGCACTTCGGACCATGGACCGGGAGACCCGGGTTCGAGTCCCAGCCGAGGCAAGCGGGATTTTTCCTACCTAGGTCTGCTCCTACCCAGGGCGGGTGTGCTAGGGGCCCAATGGGGAGGCTGTTGCCACACAGCCGAGATTCACCCACTTCACGGGTGCGACTTTGGGGGTGCTTCCCTTGGTATGACACGTCTTATGATGTGGATGATTACACGGCCGGCACAGCAGGTGGCATAGTTCCCGGGCCTGGTTAATGCCAGGATATTTATGACAGGAAGCGTGGAATGCGGCGCTGTCTCGCAGTCCCAAACCACACGGGCCTCCATAGTATCATCTTACCATCATCCTCATCTCCATCATCATGCACAATAAAAATTGCCCCAGCTTCCGAGCCCTCCGTGGATTCCGCCCATTACCTGGGAGGAACACCACTGGAATTGGCAAAGAGTTGGGGCATCTGGTTCAGTGAGAGTGTTGCACTTTGATTAAACTCGTGTTTGCTGCAGTAAAAGCCGCCAAGGAACCGTTAATCTTGCCTGCCTCTCGAATGCTGGGCCACAACCGAAAAAGAGTCAAAAACGTGGGATACTCATGCGCGGTACGAAATGTGTTAACCCGTGACTCTTTAACTCTTTTCGGACGAACGGCCGCAAATGCGGCCCTACCGCACACACCGGTTTCAAACGAACAGCCGCACATATGCGGATCGTGATTTTTGTGTACAACATGACTAACAACAAATATATTCAAGTTTGAAAGTTGAAATTTCAGCAATAGCTGCATAAATATGTTAGTCAACTACCCTGGAAACGTCACGTCTGTATCTTGTTTTATTTTTTTTATGAATTTTTTTTAACCTCACAAATCGGCCCGTCTACAGGGATTGGCTGAGGAAAAATCGGCCCGTCTTGAATGAGTTAATTCCTCCCAAAACACCTGTCCTCAAAATCATCTGTCAAGGGATTAACTGTGGCTGAGGCGGCGGCAGCCTTGAGTGTAATACCGAGTCGTTCACGGATATTACGGTCATTTAATGTTTGTGCACTTGAAAGACCTCTCCCGCGATCATTCAGCAGAGCAGATAACCCACGCAATCGGAATGTTGATTTTGGGGAAGGCCTCAGGCAAACTCATACGGGGTTTATCTTCCACTTACAGGAATTAGTGACAGATTTTGAGAGAAGGCAACCACCACGATTTTCAACTTAAAACGGGCTGATCTCTGCTAAGCCAGTTTGGAACAGTTTCGTTCGTGACTGGACCCGAAATGCTCTATCTTGATGATTAGTACAGCTCTTAATGCGATACAATGTTGCTACACATTACGCGAGCGGTCGAACATTACAATTCTACGACTGTTGTTACACTACAGGGCCCGCATATAAAGCCGAGGTTAGGGATTTTAGCCCCGGGTTAAAGTCTACCCTCGAACTAAACTAGCTGTCGGGTTAAATTTTCTGTTTTATTTTTTAAATTTTAATCAGGAAGCGGGTCCATTTTTATCATGGTGCCTAAGCCGTTAAGGCGATGTCACACTGAAAACATGTTTTCCTAAAACATGTTTTATAAAACTGTTTTGAAAGGCAAAATGCCCGAAACATGCTTTCCGAAACGATACATGACACACGTGAAAACAAGCAAGCGCGCGTCTAAAGGCGAGAGAGAGAGAGAGAGAGAGGGTCCCGCTACGGACATGTTGACTGAGCGGATACGGGAAGGTGTCACTTGACACTCCGCACGGCGGCTTTCATTGGTTGAAACACAAAACATGTTTTCGGATTTTAGGGCAGGCTCTAAAACTGAAAACACGATCAAAACATGTTTTGAAAACATTGTTGTGAAGTATGTCACACGACAAAACACGTTGTTTCGCAGCGAAACATCTGAAAACAATGTTTTCAAGTGTTTTTTGCCCTCTCGTGTGACATGGCCATTATAGAAGGCCTTTTTTTCTTCCTTTCTTCGCTTCCTTTTTTTAAAATTTAATTTTGTTTTTGGGTTTCTTTTGTCCTAGTCTGGGTCAGACCCGTAGCCGTGGGTTAAATCAACCTCGAGTTTTACATGCGGGCCCTGGAGCGCTCAGTGCGGTCGCCGCGTTATCGAGTACGCTTCTGTTGGCTCCGTGCCAGCATTACAGACGCTGTCACTGTCTAAGTGGGTGTAATGATAGATTCCACGAAAACATCTCAGAACGATCTGTGGGCGTTAAAAGATAGCATCAGCCAGGATGTCTCTATTTCAATGCTGACTTCGCGTGACGGGGGGAGCCGGGATGGCCGAATGGTAGAGCTTTGGACTCTCAATGCTCGGGTCGTGAGTTCGAATCCGGCTTGGGCCAATATTTGTGCTGGCCTTTTTTTCTCGTCGTACCGTCTTTGATATCACCCTTACGTGGTGGAAAATGACGTTAAACTCCCAAACACCCACGCACCCTCGCGTGACGGCTTTACACGCAAAGTCATGTGTACTGATTGTAACTACGATAAATACTTGGTGGCCGGCGGGCGGAGGGAACCGAAAAGGATCGTGCGCATGTTTCCTGCACTAGGGACGTTAGATAAACAGGGGTGAATATTTTGAAACTTTTCTCCACCACCCTGTGTGACAAAATGTACATGCAGCAGGGCTTAGTGTCAAAGGCTGTGGCGAAATTACTGGCACGGAAAGGGTTTTAACTACGAGGTGTTCATGTACCAAGACGCACGGATGCCGTGACAAGCGCTTCGGCAGTGCAGTGAGAAACAGAATGTAAATTCAATGAAACACTTGTTTCGATTATCACTTAATTATTATCTAGTTTTGTTGTCTGCCCTCAATCTCAGCATCCTCGAAACCTCCAGAGAGAGAGAGAGAGAGAGAGAGAGAGAGAGAGAGAGAGAGAGAGAGAGAGAGAGAATCAAGAATACTTTATTTTTCAACGGTAGAGGTAGTTGACGTGAAATAGTCAATTTTCATACCTGCCGTTGCAGAGAGAGAGAGAGAGAGAGAGAGAGAGAGAGAGAGAGACTCGTCCTTAAACCATGAATATGTGTGGTGTGTGTGTGTGTGTGTGTGTGTGTGTGTGTGTGTGTGTGTGCGCGCGTGCGTGCGTGCACTGATACAGCGTCTCTGATTTCTATCTGCAATATTCGAAGGGGCGATTCAGCATTTTACGAAACCTGTTGGCAAATCTACTATCATCAATCAATCAGTCAATCAATCAATCAATCAATCAATCAATACTCGATCACTCACCTAGTGCCAGAAAGGGCAGAAAAATCCAACCCGACCATCAAGGTCGCCACGGATGACCTCCGTTTCTTAGTAACGCGTAAACGATGTTGCGAATCTGTCATACCCAGAGGCGTTTTCACTTCATCCGCACGCTCTTGCAGCCTTATATCTGCAAAACTGTGACGTAGTTCCTCTTGGGATATGACGCCATCGCCGTTTAGATCCAGAGCGTTGAAGATGATTTCGAGTTCTTCAGCGGGTATGTCCAGGCTCTCGGAAAGAGCTATGAACCTTTCACGAGTGATGTATTTGTCCTCGTTAAAACTCAGAAGTCTGGACAGTAAATTTTCCGGAGATTCGGCCGACATTTTGGTATTGTTTGTTGGTGAGGTAGTGTTATTGTTGTTGGAAGATTATGATTTCACACGGGCAAACACAAGCGAAGCTGTGGGCTTGGGAAAAGAATGAACACTGCTCCCACACATTGAGGTTTCACAAAACACTCCTGTTCACTCTGGCTTGAATTTGCTCCTGTTCACACTGGTTTTAATATGCTCCTGTTCACTCTAGCTAAAATTTGCTCCAGTTCACACTGGTTTTAATATGCTCCTGTTCACACTGGCTTTCATTTGCTCCTATTCATTCTAGCTAACATTTGCTCCTGTTCAATGTGGCTTGAATTTGCTCCTGTTCACACTGGTTTTAATATGCTTCTGTTCACTCTGATTTTAATATGCTCCTGTTCACTCTAGCTAAAATTTGCTCCTGTTCACACTGGTTTTAATATGCTCCTGTTCACACTGGCTTTCATTTGCTCCTATTCATTCTAGCTAACATTTGCTCCTGTTCAATGTGGCTTGAATTTGCTCCTGTTCACACTGGTTTTAATATGCTTCTGTTCACTCTGATTTTAATATGATTCTGTTCACTCTAGCTAACATTTGCTCCTGTTCACTGTGGCATGAATTCGATCCTGTTCACTGTGGCTTGAATTTGCTCCTGTTCACACTGGTTTTAATATGCTCCTGTTCACACTGATTTTCAGTAATTTGCTCCGGTTCACTCTGGTTTTAATACGCTCCTGTTCACTGTAACCACAATTTGATCCTGTTCATTGTGGCCTGAATTCGCTCCTGTTCACTCTGCCTTGAATTTGCTGAACGATAGACACAGCGTCACAGCTCAGCCAATACAAAAATCGTTAAAACACGACTGTTCACTTGAACTTAGGTCATGGTCACCTGGCGTATTTGAGACCATAAATGTCCACTCAGAAATGAGACCAGACGGAGCAAGGTCCCAGGTCAGACATTAGCTTGTAAACAGATGTGGCGCTCGCCGCTTTCCTGTCAGTCGTGACCTAATAGCACAGTTATTTTATCTTTCCCTTCGTCGTACACATCTATCGTGAAATGGTGAAATGGCGTAAGCGCTTATCAAATCCATGAAGCTGCACCCAGTTTAGCATGTATTACACCGTGACAGGAAGAAATGTTTCGTGCAGTACGGTGACCGTGCGGCAGCTGCAGTTGCGCTGTGGGTTTTAAACAATTAAGACTTAACGACCACACCTTATCTTCAGCAAGTGCACAACTACATACCTATCAGGTCTAACAGTTATTGGTTATTAAACAGCAACACTTCTTAATTACGCATGAGAAGAAGACAGCTGTCCTGACCTTAAAGAACTAAAGAACCTTACTTCTTGCATCAGAAAAAATACATCAAGATTTCAAACACTCGAATAGCTGCGCAACATGCAGTCAGAGGGTCTAGCCTTTTCCATAAGACGTATCTTCTACAGACTGGTGCAGTACGGTACGGTAGACTTCTCCTCGGCGCCGCAGGGCTGGAGGACGAAGCTGTGAAAGCCTGCTGCCGCTAAGACTTACTTTATGTGCAGACTTTCACCCTGCTATTCACTCTGGTGCGTGCGACAGTATCTGTGTTTTCCAAGCCACCGGCCACAACCTACTCTTCTTCGGAAGATAGGCGTGGGATTTTTAGCGTGCACACTTGACAGGTGTGCGTGCGTGTGTACACGAGGGCGGGATAGGCACCGTAAACAAGTCTACACGTGATTTTGACTCGATCTGAAAGGAAAAACCCATCCAAATTCCTGCCCACCAGGGATTCGAACCGGGCGGCCTCAAGATCCGAAGTCAGATACCATAACCACTACACCAAATTCCCTTGTGAGAGCAATCCTCTTGCTCAGAAGCACCACAACACAGCGTTAACCAAACAGCGACCACCGCCTTCGTAACTAGACTGAGTTCCAAATCCATTATTTTTCACACAGTATATCGCAGAGAAAAAACCTTATTCACGTACTCCAAAACCAGACAATCCTCCTTTCTAACGCCAGTCCGACACTAGAAACGCAAAAACCAGCGCAGTAAGCACTCCGGCAGTTTGTTAAACCCTCACTTTTCAAACAAACGCCGACATTTAAATGTTTGCCTCATTACCGCGCCAGTACTTGTGTGCCCGTATTCAGGGCACAGGTGTCAATATAGACCAGTTTTGTTTCTCTACACTACCCTGCCCTTCTGTTCCTAGCGTCAAGCACAATGCTCCTCCCTGCAAACATACACACACAACAGCTTGGTCATTGTCCTAAAACCACAGTCCTGTTACAGCGGTAAATTAACAGCCACCTGCAATTAATTCCGCTGTCTACCTGTCCCGAATTTATTCAGTTCAGGTCACTTCGCCCAATGCCGTTTTCGCCGGGGTGGTCGAATGGTAGAGCGTGAGTTCGATCCCGGCTGGGGCCAAATATTTGTGCTGGCTTTTTCATCGTTGCCCCGTCTTTGATATCACCTATGTGGTGGAAAAGGACGTTAAATCCCCAAACACACACACACCCCATCCGCCAAACAACATTTCATTTCGAACAAAGTACTTTGTTCAACGATTGGCAAAATTTTCCAAGGTCCTGATTTACTAGCTAGTTTTTTTTGTGCGGCCATAAGACGTGCAGGCAAAAAGTGTAGGGCCCTTCGCCCACTAATCTATCTTCAAGTTCGTCCAAATTAAGTATCATTCCACCCACCCAGTTTTTTGTTGTTGTTCATAGGCTGGCAAAGTATCCACAGTTTTTTTTTTTAGGGAGACAACAGGTTTGTAGGCAAAAAGTGTGTAAGTCAAAGGTATTTTACTATTCGGAGTCACACGTGTAAGAAGGTAGCACACGTTTGAGCCACTGGAGGTCAAGCTAGTGAAAAAGTTTCGACTTATTTCTTATAGACATTCCGCGAAACTTGATGCCATCAGAAAGAATTACGACAAATGTCCAGGGGCAATTACTCTTCCACCACTGTGGACCCCCCCCCAACCCCCCCCCCCCACCGCTGTTCAGTCACTTTCCTGGATTCTGACGTCTATGATCGAACCAGTTAGAAAACCTGTGCGAAACAACTTTTAGATCGAAAAGGTTACGAAACTTTGGTCGAGACCTTTCGGCGCGAAATGAAATTCGGGCAACCGAGGTTCTGAGCGAAGTGTCTGCTGCGTGCTGAAGTTTCTAAGCGTCTTGCGACATAACCCATGAACCGGCTTTGCTTTTCCCTGAGCCGTGCGCGAAAAAACGGTGTGTTATCTCTTCTCTACACAGTAAATCACTTAGACAAACCCGACAAGACACGAAGACATCACACAGTAAACCTGTCAAAGCACAAACACACGTCGGGTGAGTATCGACAGTCTTGGGGTGTCAACACGAATATACGAACTGAACCCTAACGCCTTCAGCGAAGACCAAGTGTAGTGACATACTCGTTTGATAATAGGAGCTGTTGTAAAATATCCCGACTATATCCTAGTTGAAATCAAGTCTTTTTTTCCTTGTGTGTGTGTGTGTGTGTGTGTGTGTGTGTGTGTGGTGGGTAGGGGTAAATGGCGTGGGGAGATTGGGTGGGGGCTGTGAAAGGGGCGGGGCTGAAGTACTGTATAGTACGCTTGTTCAGTTCTTTGCTTCTGTGTTTTTGTTGGTATTCTGCATCCAGTCTTCGGAGTGAGGGTGGGGTGAAGGCGGGAAGGTAGTGGGGGGCGTGGTGGTGGAGGGGGAGATGGGAGCGGAAGGTGTGTGTGTGTCGGGGGGAGAGGGGGGAGGGGGGATAGAAGAAGTACGGGCTTGGAAGGGGGCGGGGTTCACATATTCAATTACTTGTTTGTTGTTGTTGTTGTTGAATCTGAAGCAGAAACTCGGGTCTTGAGTTCGATTCCCGGCTGGGGCCAAATATTAATTTTTGTGCAGGCCTTTTTCTCGTTGCCCCGTCTTTGACATCACCCTTACGTGGTGGAAAAGGACGCTAAACTCCCAAACACCCACCCACCCTGAAGCAGAAAAATCCTGAACTACACACTTCGAACTACTTGTACCACTGTGCAAGGTTTGTAACCCGAATCTTCCAAACGGTTCAGCAAAAATTCCTGAAATTCTCTGACCACGTTTAACACAAAAGCCAATATCGGTATCAGGCCCCTAAACCCGTCCCTCCCCTTCAGAAAGAACATACACCCCCCAAATTACAGACCAGCACGCTACCAGAACAAAAGATGTGTATGACAGATCATGAACCGCTGGTTTCATATTCGATTATCATAGAATGACAACAATAGAGGGGCTGACAGACGCTGGCGAGATAAGCAAGACGCTTTGTAATACGGGGTGAGATAGATGTGTTCCGTTGATAAGAGTCTATTTCAGTATCAGTCTGCCAACCTTGAAATGACGAGGTAGATAAGGACTGAATGGAGTTTGCATTAGAAAGTGTGCTCTACAGAGGAAACGACTGAAGCACCAACAACGGCAATAATGAAGATGATAATAATAATAATAATTAGCTGTTACACCATATGATTTGGTTGAAGACCGAAGAGTATTTGCTCCATGACGCAGATCCGTCCCTGAGCTTTAGCTGTGTGTGTGTGTGTGTGTGTGTGTGTGTGTGTGTGTGTGTGTGTGTGTGTGTGTGTGTGTACCTCCGGCTTATATAACCATTTCGTGTTGTTGCTCTTCCTGTTACGCCATTTCATTATTTGTAAAGGCAACTCACTTCCACTGTAGTGGACGTAAGTCCGAACAATAAAGAGTCTGAGTCTCAGTTTTAGAACTGGTGCAGACATATACTCTCTCTCAAATTCCAAATTTTGAAAAACGTCAGAAATATACGACTTTAAATTTTTTTTTAAATTTTTTTATTTTTTTTACGCGTACTGAAAATGAAAAAAAATAGCTCCTCTATGTGCATGCGAATTACGCATGCGCACTTCATTAGGGGACAAACGTAAACAACGTCCCATGCAGAGTTAGCCAGGAGTAAATTCACATCCTGCTGTTCTGCTGATAGTATGGCTCAAACCGGAAAAGCACGACGGTGACACAGCTGTGTAGTTAATTATTCCTAGTCACTTCTGTGTTTGTCCGGTAATGCTCGCGTCACGTTGCGGGCAATTCGCTGGTTTTGTAAGGTGTTGCTGCCACTTTAAATGGTATGTTGCGCGGGACTTCGGATCCTGAGCTGCCGGGTTCGAGTCCCCGGTGGGCAGGAATATGGTGGGATTTTTCCTTCCCATATCGAGTCAAATCCATGTGCAGACTCGTTTGCGGTGCATGTCTCGCCTTCGTGTACACACGCACGCACATACATCAAGTGTGCACGCTCAGTAAAAATCCCACGTTCATCTTTCGAAGAAGAGTAGGCTGTGGCCGGTGGCGTGGTAAACAGAAATACTGTCGCACGCACCAGAGTGAATAGCAGGGTGGAGGTTTGCACATAAAGTAGCGCTTAACGGCAGCAGGCTTTCACTGCTTCGTCCTCCAGCCCTGCGGCGCCGTGAGCATTTCAGCAGAGATGGATACGTGCGCCGAGGAGAAGTCTACCATACCATACCATACTGTATAATGGTGTCTCGCTGTGTGAGTGGCTCAACATGGAGGTACACTTTCTGATGAAGATATTCTCCAGTAAACCTGCAGTTTTCGTAGACTCACTATTGAAATTCCTTTTCAAGTTGAAACTAAACTTTCTTTAAACGATCCGCAACTTCTTCTTTTAGATGGAGATATGACATAGTTATTCGTAAAAGTTTGGTTCGCTTTTTATTGTTATAAATTATAAAAGCTGTCCCACGAGAGAGAGAGAGAGAGAGAGATTAAATTCAGTCGTTTTAACAGCTAGCAATACCGAACACCTGCAAAATGCCCCCCCCCCCCTTACTATGTACTCAGTGGTCAATGTCCTCCCGTCCAATATACATTAAAGGTCCTCCTCCCACTTGCCAGCCCCACTTCCCCTCCCCCCATCCCCTTCCCCTCCCCCATCACCACCTTTCCAATGTAAGTATGGACACCTGTTGCACGTGCTTGCACGAAGGGCGCGGCTGTCTCACCGTTTTTTTTCCCCCCCTAACATCACACACATCCACAGCCCGGACTATCGATCAATGGGAATTGAGTCATCAGGCTGGAAACTGAGCGCGGAATGATATACATAAAAAGAAGAATGTGAACGATTCAGACAACTCTCGAACAGCGTTGAGATTACGCAATGCATACGTGACAGCGAAGGAGTGCCCAACCAAACTGAGCGATCAAAAGACAACCGCATTGACCGAATTCACGTCACTGAACTTTTTCAGTGCGGCACTTTTGACGTCACTGATACAGGTATTAAAAACCTCATCAGTCTGCTGAGTCTAACGTAAGATGGAGTATTAGTCAGTGGTGACGTTGGCTGTCGAACGGTTCTGTCAATACCCGTTTCTGCTGGTGAACAGTTATGCGTTTGCACTGGCTGCTTTTGTGAAGTTTCCCCCCCCCCCCCCCCCCCCAGCCAAAAGTCCCACCGGAGACTGATAAGCTTCCCCTGACCGTCCTCCTTTCAAAATGAAACAAAGAAATTCTGTTCCAGGCCATCCGGTTCAGTAATCTCAAATGCTACGTCAGAGCTTTGGCCAATGCAGCAAGTCCTCCATTGCAGCTTGCAAAGCGCAACTAGGTACTCCAGACAAGTTTCAGTGAATGAAGAGAACCCTACTCACAACCTCTAAACGCGAAAGACAGCTGGACCTGGTGTCTAAGACTCGTTCCAACATCATCATTCTAGACCATGTCACCGACTTCTCTAGCTGGCCAAATTTCAAGCTGATAAGCCGGTCTTTTGTTCTCTAGTCGCTGCTGACAATGACTTTGTTCTGCAATCTGCCCTCTATCGATGCTTTGCCAATGACCAGGAGATACCTCCAAGAAGCACGCTCAGGTTGTCATGTAACTCGTTGTCCTCGTTGTCATGAACTCTATGAACTCTCAGCTAGACTTCCGTCGCTAAGGCAGAGTCTTTTGTTTCGTCAGTTAGCAACTCCACTCTTGTAAATCACAAGTGTCGAGCCCCCAGAATTCAGCCAATCGCGTCCCACGGCACAGTGAGCACAACACGTGGCATGGTCTGGCAAAATGTTTGTAGACTGATATGACTAAAACATGGAAAGATAGCGGTAAGTCCAATGACATCATTTGAGGAAAAAGACCACTACGTCAATCTCTTTTACCTTGAAATCACCCTTTTCCCCATATAATGACGGTGCTCTGCCAATACACAGCAGAGAAAAGGGGCGGGGCTTTGGCCACGTGACTTGCTGAGTGATTTCGTCAACTGATAAAGATAAACATTGACATCCTGATAAGCGGAGTAAAGAAGCGGTGTTGACAGCCAGTGACGTAGAAAGAAAGTATCAAGTAAGAGCCAGTAACCCACTAGGAATGACGCAGACGGACGAGAAACCAGGGGGTATATCCTTGTCGAAGGTGTCTACGCTGAAATATGCGGTTACGCTGACTAGCGTACCAGATGAAACAGTGGACATTGGAATATATCGCTACCTGTCACAGCGTGTATACGGTCGATCCCATTAGAATATTAATACGTTTTACACTCCTCTACCGGTATTAGCAGATCATGATATAAACATACGTGATCGATCACATGTGGGATAGCATAAAACCAAGTTTCTTACTGCGCATGTGCACGAAATTCAAGCACATGCGCAGAGAGAAGTAGAACGCCTCAGTCAGAAATGCCGTTTGAAGGATTAATTTTTTGAATGCCGATGTAAACTTCCAAATCAAGAAAATCCAGGTAGGATAATTCTCACAATGTGGTGAGCCCGATTACGTAAAATACGCCACACGCATTTGCTGATTTCGACGGAAAACTGCTCGTTAAAAACTCAGGCCAAAATCAACAGATTTATGTGGTGTATTTTACGTCATCGGAGGCACCTCGTTATGTAATCTCTATGTAACTCAGCAACGGTGTGAGAGTTAAACTTGACACTGACGTCTGTACTGAACACATCCACAAAGGTGTCGTCAAGCTGGTGCAAATACCAAGGTAGTTTATGACCAGGGCAGATACTGTAGAACCCTTGCTCCTGTCTACCTGAACACTTCACTGTCGACTTTGTCTGAGGAAAAATCAATAGTGTAAGCTGCTGTTATACTCACTGTTGTGCGGCCAACAGGTATACATAAGCATGTTGCAGATGGAAACAGGCAATAGATTCACTGTGATATATAGCGGCTCCACCGTAGTATAGAACAAAACAAAACAAACAGCGTCTGTGATCTGTCTATGCTGACTGAACCACCAACGCTACCCATTTTCCGAGTACTTGAAATTGCCAAAATGAAACAAGCTCAAATTCCAAACATTCCTCGTTGGCTTCATATTTCACTGACATATATAAAAGCGGATGTTGTTTTTCATTCACACAATTCCATTTGCATACCCTGCTTTTTTCAGCCAATCAGGTCGACAGGATGGCGGATAACACATGATTGATTGTTCTAATTTTATATGTCACACACACGACAAGGTCTGGCGTGCCGAAAGGTTTAATATTTTCCACCGCGTGCTGGGAAAACTAGTGTAAGAAATAATTGGTTTGGGTGCCTTTTTGTTGTTTAGCTAGCTGAAAAAAATAAGGCCTTTCCCGTAACCGAATCTGTCACGGTAGACAGAAGCGCGCCTGTTTCCAGTGCGAACCAGCTTACAACTAAACGACAGTAATTACTATCAGCTACAATAGTTACACAAACAGCATGAACACCGCCGGTAAAACATATCTCAAAGCTGCTGTCTGTCTGTCTCTCGCTCGCTCTCCCCACAGGACCAAGAGAATAACCACAAGATGTTAAGAAATGTGGGAAATGCTGGCCCAGTTCTATAAGGAACGGTTTCAGTTATGAAGGACTGGACAGCTTACAGTTCACTTTCTTAGGCAATATTACAGAAGGAAAGGGAAAGGTAGACCCTATTCTACTATGGACTTTTGTACATACAGTCTACGTAAAAAGCTGTAAGTGCATGGAGGTGATCAGCCATATACTTCCATTTACCATTTCACCAGTGGACATTAGATTAATCAATTCTTACCAAGTAAGCTTGGGGCTGCCGTCTGCACCAGTAGTCTCAATATAAAAATCCTCAATTAATCTATATCTGCATGGATATAGATTTGGTTCAGTAGGAGTGTTGCACTTTGATTATTATCATGTTTGTGCAATAAAGAGCCCGCCAAGGAACCGTTAATCTTGCCTGATTTCCGCACAGGGGATTTGGTCTAGTGGTTAAGGCATCCGACTTCGGATCCTGAACTGCCAGGTCCGAGTCCCCGGTGGGCAGGAATATGGTGGGATTTTTCCTTACCATATCGAGTCAAATCCATGTGCAGACTCGTTTACGGTGCCTGTCTCGCCTTCGTGTACACACGCACGCACATACATCAAGTGTGCACGCTAAAAATCCCACGTTCGTCTTTCGAAGAAGAGTAGGCTGTGGCCGGTGTCGTGGTAAACAGAAATACTGTCGCACGCACCAGAGTGAATAGCAGGGTGGAGGTTTGCACATAAAGTAGTGCTTAGCGGCAGCAGGCTTTCACTGCTTCGTCCTCCAGCTCTGCGGCGCCGTGAGCATTTCAGCAGAGATGGATATGTGCGCCGAGGAGAAGTCTACCATACCATACCAAACCATAAAGGACCAACACCGTAATGTGACGAGTCAAAATCGTGAGATACTCGTGCACGTTACCAAATGTGTAAAAGTCCATAGTGTAGTACGTTAGTAGTATGCCTCTATTGTAATAGGTAAAGACCTTTTGCAAACCCAACATACCGTGTCGAGCAATACACTACTCCTAAGCAAGAACCTTTTATACGAAGGAGAAATCTCCGCGTTTTGGAACACAAACAGTCTTGCGACACATTATGAGTATCACTCTTTTTTTGAAAGACAGTAAACAGAACTAGAAGGCACTGCACTGACAAGACGTTTTGCGGACACAGTGGCAATCGGTTGTTTATGTCGCTATTCTGGCAGTACTGGTACTATGTTTAAATGCATACTGTGAAAAATGTAAAACTGTTTTGTAAGCATTTTAAACTGAATACCATACTTCAGCACAGAGTAAGCGCAAGGTCACTGTCCTATCCTGTTAACAGCTTCATACCCTTTCTATTAATCGGCGTTCTGACTTAGGTCACAGTAAGGAAGCTATATAGTGAACCACGACGGAATAATTCGGTAAATGATATGCCCTAGCCATGACTGACACCTTCACCGGACCTTATGCATAAACTATAAAACTAGGCTGTATTTTACAACCGACTGACTGGCGGTCGTGTTCTGAAAGGAATGAAGATGACACCTCCAGATTGTTAGACTGTCCTAAAAAAAAATCACAGCTGATGTTGAAGTGACTCACAACAACCTCTCGTCTTCCGCGATGCACAGCAGCGATTGGACACACTCAGTGGATAAAGTCTTCGATAAGTTTTGCAGCTTGTGTAGACAAGGAAACACAAGCACACAACACACAGCACACTTACACATACACACACACGCTGCTCTGACACAAGCTAGCGTGCGCTGCGTGTAACACGAAAAACTCAATTGCTGAATTGACACGCCGGCTTCGTCCGAGTCCGCGCGAAGAGCGGAGCGACCACAGCTGTCGTCCCAGGTATTATCCACTAATATTCCACCCCTACTCTCTCTCTCTCTCTCTCTCTCTCTGCGTGTTGGTGCAGATGTCACAACAACTTTCTATAGGCTTGAGCGCGGGTGAAATTATATATCGCGGAGGTATGTCCGTCCGTCCCACGCCACCACCCAGCCCGCAAGAAGTAGAAAAGCCCACGGCTTATCAGCCCATTGAACGCAAAACGCTGTACAATCCGGCAATTGTCTTGCAGTATACACTACTAGTTGTCACTAGACTATAGTGGGACCTAGCAGACAGACATAGGAGTAGACTACTAGAGGCGGATCCAAATTTTCGTCGCTGGGGGGTTGGGTGAGTGGGTGTGTGTTTTGAGGTTTCTACGTCTTTTACGTTGGGTGTTCTCTCCGGGTACTCCGGCTTCCTCTCCCCCCCCCCTCCTCTGCTTTGGAAATGCTCAGCCCACAAATTTTGAAAAATAAATGCAATTCTAAATTCCGAAATTTAAATAACTGAGCTGACCCTTCACACCACGTGATTGTAATGTTTATGTCCAGTGTGTGAGAGAATGCGTATGATTCACGTGAGCGTGCGTGTTGGGTTCAGTTCGCGACGCTTTGAGCCGATTCACGAAATTGGGTAAAGCGCCTATACAATACTCATTATTATTATTATTATTAAACGCCCGCACACCATTTGCTTATAATCAAGTGGTTACACAGACTGCTGCGATATTAAAGTCCTCTATCTCCAAGAGGAGGGGGGTGGGGAAGGGGGGGGGGGCGTATAAATAGCGCCACAGTCCCCCCTCGGGTAACGGCCGCACTTAATTCTGGAGCTAAGAGTCAATGAAGCAGAAAGCGACGTATAGCGCTCGTGCTGTTAAGGAGGGTGAAAGGAGCTAGCAGACAAATGCTTGAGTCCACACAGTCTCCGAAATCAGTGATCCGTGACGGTCCCGACGGAATATCGATGAGCGTGCCGCTGCTTGAAGAGAGTGAGTGGGGTAGGTGTTTATTTGGGTGTTTCTACACCCTTCGGTCACGCTCAAAGAACTATGGCTCTAACAGACTTAGTTATATGTCCAACTGTTTCGCTAGTCATAGTTTTTGCGTCAAACGTGGCGGTTATAACACATGGTTTATTCTCCTCTAACATGCAAAATGTATTTAACAAAAATCAATAGTCTGCAAGCTTACTACTTTTCGTTTTAAACTCTTACACGCAACTCTTACAAGAACATCAAAGAACTTCTTACAATAAGCAGTCCATTGTAATTTAGTGGCGGGGGGGGGGGGGAGAGAGAGAGAGAGAGAGAGAGAGAGAGACTTTATTCGCCAAAGATGAGAGAATAGACGCACAGGTCTCTCTTACTATCTGTCGTTGCTACACTACAGTACGTCAACTGATACAGAGTCACACACACACACACACACACACACACACACACACACACACACACACACACACACACACACGCGCGCGCGCGCGCGCGCATCCCAAACTGGAAAAAGTATGACGAAAATGTACATACATACACGCGCGAGCGAGCACATACATAGATAAGGTTACATGCCTTATCATAATTTGGTTCTGTACAGCGCGTAAGACCATTTTGCCTAATTACACATACGCACAGGAGAAAAGCATAGAAAAATAAGAGAGAGAGAGAGAGAGAGAGAGAACAAGAACAAGAACAAGAACCTTTATTTTACAACGGTAGAAGTTACAGGCATATTCATACCAATTTTAAAACTTGCCGTTGCTACACTACATGAGCTAATACTACTGAAAAATTAAAAAAAGAAGAAGAAAAAAAAAACGAGAATGATAAGCTAGTTTTAAATATATCTATCCTTGGACGTGGGATAATGAGGCGTAACTTGGAGTTTGGGTAACGGGAGTCTGAAGTAGTAAAGAGATGACTGAGGTAGTGGGGAAGAAAACCATTAACGAGAGAGAGAGAGAGAGAGAGAGAGAGAGAGAGAGAGAGAGAGAGAGAGAGAGAGAGAGAGAGCCTATGAAGCAAAAGGGTGAGTCACTGAATCTGAGAACATCTTCAGTCTTTATCTACAGATGCGTGCGTACTGTGTCATTTGCATTCTGGCAACAGGTGGCGGTAACTCTGTTCACGTTTGCGAGGGATGTAATGAAAATGGAACTCAGTGTTTCCGGTGCTACCCTGCTTCAGAAGTTCCAACAATGATTGCCCTCTCACGCAAAAGCCATGTGTTTGAAATAATTATGTGGGTAGGTGGGTGTTTGGGTGTTTAACGTCCTTTTCCGCCACATACGGGTGATATCAAAGACGGGGCAAGAATGAAAAAGCCATCACAAATATTTGGCCCCAGCCGGGATTCGAACTCACGACCCGAGCAGTGAGCATGCACACGTATTTGCAGTGTAGTATAGCACAGAGTTAGTCAAGATCGTTGATACAGTGATAAAGACAAGGGGGACTATCTGATAAATGATTTTATTACACGTGGACACGTAGCCTCATAGTCATACATGCATGTGCTCACAGTGTTGTATTGGCAGATGCCAACGTGGACGAATAGAGTAAAAATAGCTAACGTGTGTAAGGTATTGAGAATGTCCATGTGGTCACTGTCTGATTGTACCATATAAGCAACAAAAGTAGACCGCCCATCCCCCCAAACAAACAAACAAACAAACAAACAAACAAACAAACAAACAAACAAACAAAAACAAAAAACAAACACAACAACAAAAAAACAAAACAACAACAACAACAACAAAACAACAAAAAAAACCCAACCAAAACAACAACAACATTTAGTACTGCAAGTAACCGTTCTAACCGTCTCGTATAGCAATGCACGCCATTGTCAATGTGTTTACACTTACTGCTATATGATGAGCAACCATGAGAATGTACATGTTTCTGTGTACCCATAACTAAAAAATGAGAAATAATTTTTAAAAATTCATTGTCTACTTGATAAACGATCCATTTCTCAGTTTCACGCCGACAGACCGAAGTTCCTTGGAAGCACTCGGTGGAACTGGAAAATGAAAACACTCGGTCCTACTGTTTGGAAACATTCTGTCCTGGTGTCGCTACTTTTGAAGCGCAGTGGCACCAGAAAAACGGGCGTTCAATTTGACTATACCCCCCCGTGGTTCTGCGGAATTAGTTTCGCTTCTGAAAAAGGTCAGCTGACGTAGTGAGGACATTAACCTGTAAAATCACATGCCCACGCAAATTACACACTGCAAATTCAGACATCTGACAAGTTCAAAACACCAATACGACGGCCGTTATGTGGGCGGTGGTATCAAGTTAAGACGGGTTCTGAAACACCAGCTGGTACGCGGTAGACAAAAGACTGAACTTCACCCCAGCTTAGTACAGCCAGTAAAAGTCGGAATTATGCGCAGTGTTGAGAAAGAAAGCAGTGTTTACACTGATTGCACTGAGCTACCAACTTCAAGTTGGTGTTAAAGGCACAGTGAAGACTGTCAGTAGCAGCGTTTCAAGCTATGAAACCTAAACGTAGCATACTGCCAGTGATTCCTTCGGCCGGTTCTATGTATTGGCCTCTCCTCTCCGAAAAAGCCGATGTGTTCCTTTAATCACAACCTGAAGTTGGAGGTTTAGTGCGATCAGTGCAAAAATTGCTTTCTTAATGTCAAACCTCGATTTAAACAACAACAACAACAACAACAACAAAACTTGGACACTACACCTACATACGACAGACACTTTTGTTGGCTCTTTTAATACCAGACTTTGCAGACTTCCTGATTTCTTCAATATTAAGCGCCGCAGTGTCATGTATATGTGTCACATAAAAAAACAACAAAGCCGGCAACAATGTCCAGTGGAGGAACATCTGCAAATATGGTTAGAACATCTATTTGTAAATGGCACCCCCCCCCCCGCACCCCCCACTCCCCACTTTGTCAGCTGGTATATAGTACATTAATTGTAAAGCTGTGCATTTAAGATGTCTAACATGATGATAGAGAAGCACCCCCCCCCACACACACACACACAACTCCTCTCCCCCTGACCCCCCCACCCCCAAACCCCTCCCACCCCCATCCCCTCGCTCCTCCCCACTTCGTCAGCTCGATCGTATTGCGTGCACCTGTCATAAAGTTGTGCACATAAAATGCCTAGCCTCATAATAAAGTAACACTTTCAGTTGATTAACAACTGAAATCCCCCCCCCCCCCCCCACACACACACACACTGCACGCATTGTCACTTATCCGGTCTGTCTGTCTTTAAGTTTCAAACAGCTGCACGCAGGTGCGTCGGTGTGTCTGCAGTGGTTTCAAGGACAACTCGGTTATAAACCTATTATACGTTGGTTGGCAGGTGTGGACTGAGGCACAGCAGGTACAGTATGTAGGTAATAACATTATGTACGCTTTCGCATACCGACAACATCTCTCTCTCTCTCTCTCTCTCACACACACACACACACACACACACACACACACACACACACACACACACACACACACACGCGTGTATTGCCGGCCTACGCGCATTCCACACCTGGGATTGCTTCCCTTTGTCCATTAAACGCTGTACTACGTAAGTTCTGTACCCCTTCGGCGAAAGCCACGGCGTCAAATTCGTTGAGTTAATTACCAAAACTTATTAAAACCGACCTGTTCCACCAAGAACTTGTTTGGCATTTTGATTTTCATTTCATTAGTTTAATGGAGCACCAGAGAAGCACGCTAAATTTGCCTTTAAATAAATTTAAAAAAAAGAGAGAAAAAAGAAAAAGAAAAAAAAATGTCAGTCGACAAACGAAGGTTGTTGTGCGCGCATCCTGCCTCTGCATGGAATCAATTTGGCTTGTTGTGTATGTGGTGTGCGCGTGTGCTGACATGAATATGAAGTCTTACTTGGGACTTACTGTAATACACAGGCTTTGGGATGAACAGTGCGTGTGTCAGCCTACGCACATTCCGTGGTTGCGAAATCGTTGTTCGTACACCCTGCATAATGCACTATAGCCGACCGAACGAGGGTGGTATTTATATGTTTATTTATTTCTGCTAAGCTCTGAGGTTGGCAATTTTTGCTCCACTCCCCTCCACCCCCTAAAACAAACAAACAAACAAACAAACAAACAAACAAACAAACAAACAAACAAACACAAAAAAACAACAAAAACCCGCCCGAAAACCACATACATCCCCCACCCCCCCCCCCCCCCCAAAAAAAAACACCAAAAAAAAAAACAAGAAACAAAAAACAAACAAACAACACAACAAAGAAACAAAAACACAACAGCAACAAACAAGCAAACAACACAACACAACACAACACAACACAACACAACACAACACAACACAACACAACACAAACGTAAACTAAGTAACCGAAAAGGTCATATCTTACTTCACGTAATCAGGTATCTATTTATTTATTTCAGCAGTATTTACAAACGCACAGAGAGAGAGAGAGAGAGAGGGTGCACACATCCCAGAACAGCAACAACAGCACGTGACCTCTGCTGTTCGATCGACTGAAGCTACCATCGAGAGGTTTTGACGTCAGAGCAACAGGTGTTGCCATTGTAATGAACACACCAGACGTGTCATTTGCTCAGCATGTCCAGAAGAACGCTTACACACTTCATCGTCTGTCAACACATCACTCAGCCATCGGCGGCAATGGTCAACAGCTTTGAGCACAGAGTTCGTGTTTTGTTTCTTTCTTTTCTGAAACCATTATTAACACATGGGAACCTTGGATTGGAGTTTCACTCATCCAACATACAATGAATTTACTCATCCCCCTCACAGAAACAAGGACGGACTAAAACAAAATAAGGTGAAATTGCTGGCTGGGTTCTGTTCTCAACACTGGGCTTGTTCAAGAGTAGTACTGACAGGCGTTAGGTGTAATTTGGTTTGTTATGGGCGCGAAAATGGGGAGAGTTGTTGATTGTTTTGTTGATAAACATACTGCGACAATCAGATGTCGGTCAACCTCTTCCTAACGCCTCCCTCCATGCCCTCCACCCCCACCCTCATCCCTCCCCCACCCCCTTCTCTCTCTCTCTCTCTCTTTTCTGCAGGACAGCTTGTAAGACAGGCAGCAATGCCCAAATGCTCTATCCTGAATAGAAAACGTTTCATCATCATCATCTTTTACGTATAGTTTGGTACTGGTACTATTTTGTTTTTCTTTTAGCTTTGTTAGTTTGTTTGTCACTCAATTTTCCTTTTGTAATTTAGCACTTGGAAATCATACCGTTGTAAAATAAAGTACCATCGCCATTGTCATTCCTCTCTCTCTCTCTCTCTCTGAGAGATCACAGGTACGAAAACTTACTGACGTCAACTGCCTCTACCGTTGTAAAATAAAGTTTCATTGATTGATTGACTGATTCATTGATTTTCTCTCCCTCTCTCTTTCTCTCTGTACCTGACCTGTTTGTTTACGCTCATTGCCAAAGCGATCGACCGAACGATGCATCCTACCTGCATTTACTATACCAATCAATAACAACATCATCATCATTAGCTTGCTTTACGTCCTATGGCTTTTGGCCCTTAAGGACAAGTTGTTCCTGGCGTGTGTCTTTGGCTGCTTGGCTAGGCGAGTGTCTTTGTCAATAACAACAGCTGGTCTGTACCTACTTATTTTAAGTGGTGTCAACAACAGTGGTATCCAAGCCACACCTATCCAGGCCAATCTGCATCCAGCGAATGTCACAGATGGTAAACGCTAAAATGAATGGTGGCACTCGTACCGTTTTGACATGAAGGGAAGTACAACATTGGGCTGTCAATTGATGCACGAGTTAGTCTGACATCCCGGCTGGAAGCCAAAATGGCGTGTAATTCTTTGTTGTCTTGTCGTAGTTATTACCTTTACCTTGTGGGAAAAGGAAGTTAAACCCGCAGCCAACCAGTCTACCAAGCCCGTGACCACTCAAGGGGAGGGGGGTGTTTGGGGGTTTAACGTCCTTTTCCACCACATACGGGTGATATCAAAGACGGGGCAACGATGATAAAGCCAGCATAATTATTTGGCCCCAGCCGGGATACGAACTCACGACCCGAGCATTCGAAGACCAACGCTCTACCATTCGGCCACCCCGGCTCCCCCACTCAAGGGGGAGAGTAATGGCCGAAATTGAAGACGCGAACACAGAGTGCGCAACTGTGAAGATAGATTGAAATCCTGATAAAAGATGTCATTATTTAACGAAGTCAAGAATTTTAATCTCATGCTCGCCATTTGATGCCACGTTAAACCGGGCTAATTCCGTCTTAGCTAAGTCAGCTTAAGTTTTGGAACGGTTCGCTCGTGGGTGCGCCTCTACACTCGATCGCGGTAATTGGTACAGCTCTTAATGCGATACAGTGTTGTTACACTTCAAACACATTCAAATTCTACGACCGTTGTTACACTGCTGGAGGGCTCATTGTATCGAGTACGCTTCTGTTGACCCAGTGCCAGCGTAACAGGCCCTGTCACTGTCCTGGGCCCGTATGTAAAACTCGAGGTTAATTTAACCCACGGCTACGGGCCTAACACAGCCTAGGACAAAAGAAACCCCAAAACAAAATTAAACAAAAAAGGAAGCGAAGAAAGAAAGACAAAAATCCTTCTACAACGGCAAAGTTACCTTGCTGGAGTGGACCCACTTCCTGATTTAAAACAAAAAAACAACAGAAAATTTAACCCTAGAGCTAGTTTAGTTCGAGGTTAGAATCTAACCCAGGGCTATAAGCCCTAACCTCGACTATTACATACGGGTCCTGGTGTCTAAGTGGCGTGATGACAGACACCACGAGAACAGCTCAAAACGATGTGTGAGCTTAAGAAAATGCTAGCATTAACCCCTTTAATGTCAAGGCTATATCGGTTTAAGGATAGAGAATACGTCTGCAACATGGGAGGCGCTAGGAAGGAGTAACTGAGACGTTGAGTGTGCGGACCCGATTTGGATGACTCAGTCATAACTTTACAAAATGCATGGGACCCTCCACACATTTTTCTGTATTGAGTACCATGTAATCATTGAATGTCCCTACACGCTTAGAATCCCGTGAAAGACACATAACTTTGAAATTCAGGGTGTTTGGGGGTGGGTTTTTGGGGGTTTAACGTCCTTTTCCACTAGATACGGGTGATATCAAAGACGGGGCAACGGTGGAAAAGCCAGCACAAATATTTGGCCCCAGCCGGGATACGAACTCACGACCCCAGCATTAGAAGTCCAACGCTCTACCATTCGGCCACCTCGGCTTCCCCCTGCACGCTTAGAATCCCGTGAAAGACACATAACTTTGAAATTCCGCAGAGTGAAATCAATGTTTAACCTGGCAGGAAAGTCGCACTTAGTTTTTTTTTTTTTTTTTAAAGAATGTGAAGTTGTGTAGTATGGGACCCTCCAGACATTTTGCTTTATTGAGTACCATGTAATTATTGAATGTCCTGCGCGCTAAGAATCCCGTGAAAGACACATACCTTTGAAATTCTGCAGAGTTAAATCAATGGTTAATGTTTAACCTGGCAGGAAAGTCGCATTTAGTTTTACTAAAATTTTGAAAGAACGTGGAGTTGTGTAGAATGAGGCTAATGAGTCATTAACAAAGTTCTCATTACTTAACACGTTTTTCGATTCTCTGTAATTGCCGTAAGTGTACGTTAGCTTGATTTCATGCGGTTGGTGATGAAAGTATTGATCACCACTTTTGTTTATTGACCGTCACAGTGATTGTTGCTGTTCACATTTACATTTTACCTTACACTGCCTTGTCATTTGCATGTCTTGTTTGTTTATATTGTTCCTCCATGACCCAGTAGGGACACAAGGAAATAAAATCTTTGAGCAGGTGCATAGACCTCATCACTCTCATTCAGCATCTGCTCGCTGGGCCGGTGCTCCCAACATCAAACGTGATGCATCAGGACGGCATGTTACTTTGGCACATAATGTCAGTATTCTCGTGAAGCATTGCATGTAAAACTAATATGATTTTTAATGAACTCTGGCAAGGGCATGGACGATAAGTGGTTTTCAGTGGTTTCGGGCAATCAGCTCATGAAATAATTGGGTGCTGGGAGGTTTGGCATCAACTTCGCCACCATCATCATCATCATCATCATCAACACCACCACCACCCCCATCATGATAACCACTATCACCACCACCACCACCCCAGTCCCCAATCATCATAATTCTCACCGCCATGATGATGATGATGATGATGGCCGTCATCATCATTACGTGCAGTACTCACCATGACAACGCGCCCAGCCCTTCGTCCAGTCCTCCAACGTACTCCTCCACCTCCCCGCCCCCGACCTCCCCGCCGCCCGCTTCGTCCACACTGTCCGTCGACTTGGACTTGGAGTCGCTCCGCAGCCTGCTCCGGATCTTCTCCCGGTTCCGGGTTTCCATCGCTTCCGCTATCTCCCGGAAGCCCTTGGCGAACTCTTCGACGCTGATGCGGCCGTCCCCGTCACGGTCCAGCTCGGAGAACACCTCGCGAAGGTCGTCTGTGGACAGTTCGGTACACACGCGGGCCAACTCGTGCTGGTCAATAAATCCTGACCCATCTAGGTCGCAAGCTTTAAACAGCGCCCCCAGCCGCTCACTGTCGTGGTCTGATGTCGACCCAGCCATCCTGGCAAGCTGTCTTACTGTTGCGTGCCCCTTGCCAACACGATGATTTCTGTAACACAGTACACAGCAACGAAAATCTATATAAGCTGTTCTCTCGGCGTACATTTTATTAGGCGGGGGGATGGGGTGGAGAAGAGGGGGGGGGGGGCTACAGGTGGGATGGGGGGGATCACGTAGGTGCACCACTGTTGCGAAATATCTACAGCCATCTAGAAAAAGGACATAAGCTTCATGGATTTGCAGTAGGCGTTTAGGCTCCTTTTGCTGATTGGCGGTGGAATTCTGTGTGACCTACTTCTGTGGTGTGTAGGCAGAGACCGATTTTGCATCTCATCTCTGCCGTTAAATGGTAGAAGGACGTAAGTGCTAGTCAAATCCATCGCGCTAAGACCCTTTTATCAATCGCAAATGGCAGTTAATTGCACGGTTTTCAGTCAGCATAACTTCTGGTTTGATTTGCATATTGCGACTCACAAGAGATCAATAATAAGAAATGAAATATTTGTTGTTGTTGTTGTTGTTGTTTTTTTTTTGTTTTTTTTGAGAAGTTGTGATCACAGATTCACGATTAAGACGCGCGCGGGGTGAGCGGTGGTCTAATAGGTAGCGCGTCGGACTTAACCGCTGCGCAACTGAACGGCCGTCACCAATGTCATGGCGATGAAACGTGGGTTCGAGCCCAGCTCGAGCTTGTGATACGTGATACCGGTTTTTCCTGGCTACCGGGCTGCTCATCGGGGGTTTCTCTCCGGGTTATCCGGCTTTCCTCCCCCAGCAAAATTGTAAAAAAAATATGGGATAGGTATTGGGTGGCGCTACACCGCGGCGACGCGCTTTCCCCGGGGGAAGCAGCTCGAATTTCCCGAAAGGAATAATAAAGTAGAAAGAGAAGAGAAGAGAGAGGACATTATGTTTTTTTTGGTAACCAAGCCCATCAAATGGGGGTTCTCTCCGGGTACTCCGGCTTCCTCCCCCTCTGCTTTGGAAATGTTCAGCCCACCAAATTTGAAAAATAAATGCAATTCTAAATTCAGAAATTTAAATAGCTGAGCTGACCCTTCGCACCACGTGATTGTAATGTGTTTATGTCAAGTGTGTGAGAGAATGCGTGTGATTCACGTGAGCGTGCGTGTTGGGTTCAGTTCGCGGCGCTTTGAGCCGATTCAGGAAATTGGGTAAAGCGCCTATACAATACTCATTATTATTATTATTATTATTAAATGCATTACGCGCATTACATCATGATAAAGTATTCGCAGCAGTCGAGTAGAAGGCGTGATGGAAACTTGAAGTGTTGATCTGAATCTATAGACACTTTTCAGTTGATAATAATCAATGATGAAAGTCTTTATGGTCGTAATCAGTTCTGAGGGGGAAAAGCTGACACTCAGTTTCAAAGCTGTAAAGCCTGCTCTTAACTGGGCACAGAGCGCGAAACACACATGTGCACATCACGGTCGTTGCGCTCGGTGTGTCTACGAACTACAAAACTGAACAAAGCTGTGCTCGGTGACAAACCGATTGAAGATGCGCTGTCCGCAATGTTTGCGAGCCGAGTGACGTAGCACAGCCAATCAGAATCTGTTGTGGAAACCACAGTCACAGTTGTGGCGGCTATTTGAAATCCAGGTTGCTGTGATGACGCCACAGCAGCGGAAACCCCCCAAAATCACAACTGTGTCACAACTGTGGATAGCACTGTGGTGCATCTTCAATCGGTTTGTCACCGAGCACAGCTGTGTTCAGTTTCAGTTGTGGTTAGTAGACACACCGAGCGCAACGACTGTGATGTGCATATGTGTGTTTCGCGCGCTGTGCCCAGTTAAGAGCAGGCTTAACGGTCATCCACTATTCTTGTCAAACTCTGATCTTACTATCTATAGGTTGGAAAGTTTTTCACTATAATACAAACGACTTCGATAGATGTGCCCTCGTTTCTTCTGAAACGCTTGTGAAAGAGCACTGTTTTTTATTTGAACGACACACCAAAATGGGTCTCTACGTACGCAACAGAGTGAATAGTTCGTGTATTGCAAATTCTATGTAGGCTTTCACTGCTTCGTCCTCCAGCCCTGCAACGCAGCCCTGGGCGTCTCAGAAGAGGAATAGCCAACTACACCATACCATACAATCAAAGAGCGTATTTTTAGTTACACAATACTTTCATAACAGAGTCTAGCGCAGTCAGTCCAGCGGAGGGGTTTTCGTGTTTTTTGTTTGTTTGTTTGTTTTTGTTTTTTCACGTTGTGTACGCATAGCACCTCTCTCTGTCTCTCTGTGTGTCTGTGTGTGTGTGTCTCTCTCTCTGTCTCTCTGTGTGTCTGTGTGTGTGTGTCTCTCTCTCTGTCTCTCTGTGTGTCTGTGTGTGTGTCTCTCTCTCTGTCTCTCTGTGTGTCTGTGTGTGTCTCTCTCTCTGTGTCTCTCTGTGTGTCTGTGTGTGTGTCTCTCTCTCTCTGTCTCTCTGTGTGTCTGTGTGTGTGTGTCTCTCTCTCTGTCTCTCTGTGTGTCTGTGTGTGTGTGTCTCTCTCTCTGTCTCTCTGTGTGTGTGTGTCTCTCTCTCTGTCTCTCTGTGTGTCTGTGTGTGTGTCTCTGTCTCTCTGTCTCTGTGTGTGTGTGTGTCTCTCTCTCTGTCTCTCTGTGTGTCTGTGTGTGTGTGTCTCTCTCTCTGTCTCTCTGTGTGTCTGTGTGTGTGTGTCTCTCTCTCTGTCTATCTGTGTGTCTGTGTGTGTGTCTCTCTCTCTGTGTCTCTCTGTGTGTCTGTGTGTGTGTGTCTCTCTGTCTCTCTGTGTGTCTGTGTGTGTGTGTCTCTCTCTCTGTCTCTCTGTGTGTCTGTGTGTGTGTCTCTCTCTCTCTGTCTCTCTGTGTGTCTGTGTGTGTGTCTCTCTCTCTGTCTCTCTGTGTGTCTGTGTGTGTGTCTCTCTCCCTCTGTCTCTCTGTGTGTCTGTGTGTGTGTCTCTCTCTCTCTGTCTCTCTGTGTGTCTGTGTGTGTGTGTGTGTCTCACTCTGTCTCTCGTGTGTGTGTGTCTCTCTCTCTGTCTCTCTGTGTGTCTGTGTGTGTGTGTCTCTCTCTCTGTCTCTCTGTGTGTGTGTCTCTCTCTCTCTGTCTCTCTGTGTGTCTGTGTGTGTGTCTCTCTCTCTCTGTCTCTCTGTGTGTCTGTGTGTGTGTCTCTCTCTCTCTGTCTCTCTGTGTGTCTGTGTGTGTCTCTCTCTGTCTCTCTGTGTGTCTGTGTGTGTGTCTCTCTCTCTCTGTCTCTCTGTGTGTCTGTGTGTGTGTGTCTCTCCCTCTGTCTCTCTGTGTGTCTGTGTGTGTGTCTCTCTCTCTCTGTCTGTCTGTGTGTGTGTCTCTCTCTCTGTCTCTCTGTGTGTCTGTGTGTGTGTCTCTCTCTGTCTCTCTCTCTGTCTCTGTCCCTCTCTCTCTCCTGTAGTTTTGATTTACCACAATTACGGATCGATTTAGTCTGCAGTTGCAATACTGTCACAATGTATGTGATCCATTCTAAGCATTATCATAAGCTGTGTTTGTTCATGCTAATTAATCGTCACGTTTCTACAGCCTGTATTGCAATAAACCTGTTGAAACCAAAGAGCGTATAAATTGAGTCCTTACCGAAATTCAGCAGCAGCAGCCTCTAGTCAGCATACACTCTAGTTATCTGGTTTGTAGAAAGCACGAGGCCTGTATATAATACGTATACAGGGTATGTGTCTGAATTTATCGTTCTGCGTACCTGGACACGGTGTAACAGGTGGTTTATCACCCGACGCTTTGCGCAAGTGGCACGCACGAATTATATAAAACTAGGCACGCAAAACACGATAGGTGTACGATAAAACGAACTCTCTATTGGGCAATGCACGGACTGATTGATACCTGCGAAGTTTTGTCGGCGTAGGCAAAATGAAATCATCTTGCGTGGTGACTGAGCAGGGTGTGTGTGTGTGTGTGTGTGTGTGTGTGTGTGTGTGTGATATAGCGGATGGTTAGGGGTGCATGAGCAAAAGATATGTCAAAACAGGTTTCAACTGAAAATCAAATGATCATTTGAAGATTTGGCGTGGTAAATCAAAAACGTAAACAACACTGCTGGCGAGGTAGTCACATGACAATACGAAAAAATACACATGACGTTACTGACAGTCCCATGACGTCACTATGCCTACGTCGTTCACGCGACTTCGTCGTGTTGGAATTTTTGTTTGTTTGTTTGTTTGTTTCGTTTTTGTTCATTTCTGAATTCATTAAATGTAAACAAGGCGCTTTCATGGTCGATCTCATTAATTTATTTATGTAATTTCATGCTGCGTTTTAATTTGGCCCACTGCGTGGAGATTTCGAGCTTGAACTTAGTTCATGAAGCACTCTACACGCAGCCCCCCCCCCCACAACCCCCACCCCATCACCCGCTCAATGTCGAAACCACACCTTCAGTGATACCATCGGAAAGTGTCTCAACATACAGGAATGTGCTTCGAATAGAACTTTATCATCCGTACAGTTTTGAGACATCTGATCGAATGCTAAACGAGATTTAAGAGCATCAGAACTTGATCACCATTAAACCATCGTTGCATGACCTGAGGCTAAACAGTAAAGTGTGCATTTCAGACCCGCGATTTATGTTTTTTTTTTTCCAAACGTATACTCATGTCCCGCCTACGGTTATAAATATTGTACCAGCTGGCCTATATAATTATGCCCCTACTAACCGGGACAGAGTATGACCGCAAAAACACACCTGATTTTGAAATTAGACCAGAAAGATATATCTTCCTGAAATGTACTGCTTTCAGCGGATAAAGTCTGTCTGGATGGTTGGTTGTTTAGGGTTTAACGTCCTGTGCCAACACACGAGGGTGATAGCAAAAGGCGGGGCAAAGAGGAAAAGCCAGCATCACGATTAGACTCTCAGCCGGGATTCGAACTCAAACACCTGAACATTGAGTGTCCGCCGACCCCCTACCAGCTTGACAATATCGGCTCCCGTGTGGCTAAGATAATTAGTGATACTAATCGTCATCATCATCACCATCGTCGTCATCATCAACATCATCATCATCGTCGTCATCATAATCATCATCATCACTCCTCCTCTTTACAATAAAAAGGCACCCTACCTTAGACTGAATGCGCGGCACCCGGAGGGCTAAAGACTGCTTCCGTCAAACAGGTGCTGTGAACTACTGCCCGAGTGAACTCCTCGCAGCCAACCACTGTCTTAGAGTTGTTTTATCATTATTTTCTTTCGTACGCAAATCAGGTGTCACGTGACGCATTGCTCTCCGTTCCTCTTGGCCCCGTCTTTGATATCATCATTAGGTGGTGGGCAATGACGTAACACCCCCCCCCCTCACACACACAGACACACACGCACGCACACACACATACACACAGGGCTTACAACTACTGTTCCGGCCTTAACATATGCAAACACTGAATCTCGACAATTAAACTTACAGACTAATTTCCCCGAAATATATCGAAGGGATGATGCAATCAGATTTTTTTGTGTCTAGCATTCCTTGTGGACACAATTTCTGTGGTAACATCATAGCCTACGATTGAGGGAACAAGTTGTTTCGTGAAGGACCGACTCCTCCAGAAATATTTATGAGACCTTTCCAGCCATACCCTGTCAGTTATACATTTATTACCAGTCTGATTTCATTGGCTAAACGGGACAGACCAAGGTGCATGTCGATAGATGAGTCACAAACACCATCACCCAACTCGAAATGGCAAAGGAGAAACAACTCCAGCTGCCGAACAGTTCAACAACTTACGTTTCTTAGTGTTTTCCGCGCCAACTTTTACATGCCCATGGTAATCCAAAAACTTAAAGTACACGTTGGAAAGGGTCCATCACAAAATCTGCCCCTCTGCGAATGACACGAGACTTCCACCTTGGTTGAAAAAAGTAATTCGAACAAGGCAGACGACAGGTATGACTATATCGAGAGATTCTCCCTGTCACTGGGTTGGGTCGAGTTTGAGAGAGAAGCCTGTTGGCCTCAAGCAATGAAAATGAACAGCTGGCAAGTTTGCGAGCAGACGATCGTAATGCGTTCAGCAACATGGGAGCCCGCCGCGACCACATTGTACTGAAAGCTTATCAGTCTCGACCCACGACGTGCAGCTGTCTGGGTAAAAGTGACTGTTTCGTTCAGACACTGCGGTCACGTTAGTTTGATTCGATGGAAAATGCGGCCCTACCGGTGAAAATTAAATAGAAAGAATTATTATGAAGCATTATTATAAAGTATTACGTAAAAGGGCAAACAAC
Source organism: Batillaria attramentaria (assembly GCA_018292915.2). Taxonomy (NCBI): domain Eukaryota; kingdom Metazoa; phylum Mollusca; class Gastropoda; family Batillariidae; genus Batillaria; species Batillaria attramentaria. The sequence goes on from JACVVK020000503.1 coordinate 149,355, forward strand.
AGCGCAATACCGTTCTCAGGGAAGATTGGAAATTAAAGATATCAGTACTTGAAGACGTAAGCGTTTGAGACTAATACCCATGTTTACCATTGTCCGCAATTAAATCGTCTCCCGGGCGAAGTTACATAATTTCCAGTAGGTTTCACTGGCACGTCCACGCGTGCGGCCGGGAACATAAAGGGCGCTGGTGTCCGTGAATGAATCAAGCTGTCATAAGAATATAAATATGGAAGTCGACTCGGTAAACACAAACGCACCAGGTTTACGTAGAAGATAGGAAAATCTGATAATCAATTCGACGATCAGCTGTGGGATGGCAATGCAAGTTTAGCCTCCTGCATGAGTGAAATATTCTAGGTCGGATATTGCAAGGCATAGTAACTGAATGTGGTTCAAAACAGAGGAACAACAGGTTATTTTTGACTCACTCGTGTAACAAAGCGAGTCTATGTATTTCCGAGAGAAATCTAAGAGAAATTTTGATAGAGTGTGATAGAGAAAGAAATTCTATTTCGTAATGTCCGGTTTTCACGGAATGATTTAGTACAAATAATAATAATAATAATAATAATAATAATAAATAGCATTTGTAGGGCGCATTTCTTTGGAATAAACTCAATGCGCCAAAAATTATCATGTTAGCCCTTGCAGAAGGCATGATGGCAAAAAAAAAAAGAAGTACAAATGGAAGTAGTGATGAGCAGAAGAGAAAATTGTCAAAATGAAATCGATAAATATAGTAGTTTGATAAAACAAGCCCTGGCATTTTCGAGTTGAACTCGAAATTTTTCCTTTTCTTCTTCCAAACCCAGGATGTTTGGTTATTAACCTCTTCAAAATTTCTCAAGGAGGATGCAAGTTTCTGCCTCCCAGACAGGGACGGGGAGCCGGGATAGCCGAATGGTAGGGCGTTGAACTTTCAATGCTCTGGTCGTGAGTTCGAATCCCGGCTGGGGCCAAATATTTGTGCTGGCCTTTTTCTCGTTGTCCCGTTTTTTTAAATCACCCACACTTGGTGGAGAAAGACGTTAGACTCCCAAACAAGCATCTCCATGCTCCAAAGCAGGGACCTTCACCATTGCAAAATGCCATGAGATCTTCCCAAAACACAATTGGCTGCACACCCCTGTTGATAATTATACGCTTTACACACACGCACACATTTTACAGGTTTGCTCTGGCCAGTGAAAACATTACTGTGGATATTTCACCCCGCTCACTAAATTCTAATGAAACGAAATGAGTGGAGCATGTCTGTTCCCGGAGCTCTATGTTCCCAGTTTCTATGTTCCCTGCGCTCTATGTTCCCAGTTTCTATGTTCCCGGCGCTCTATGTTCCCAACCTCCATGTTCCTGGCTCTCTATGTTCCCATCCTCTATGTTCATGGCGCTCTATGTTCCCAACCTCTATGTTCCTGGCGCTCTATGTTCCCAACCTCTATGTTCCCGGCGCTCTATGTTCCCAAACTCTATGTTCCTGGCGCTCTATGTTCCCAACCTCCATGTTCCCGGCGCTCTATGTTCCCAACCTCTATGTTCCTGGCGCTCTATGTTCCAAACATCCATGTTCCCGGCGCTCTATGTTCCCAACCTCCATGTTCCCGGCGCCGCTCTATGTTCCCAGTCTCCACGTTCCCGGCGCTCTATGTTCCCAGCCTCTATGTTCCTGGCGCTCTATGTTCCCAACCTCCATGTTCCCGGTGCTTTATGGTCCCAATCTCCACGTTCCCGGCGCTCTATGTTCCCAACCTCAATGTTCCCGGCGCTCTATGTTCCTAATCTCCACGTTCCCGGCGCTCTGTGTTTCCAACCTCCATGTTCCCGGCGCTCTATGTTCCCAATCTCCACGTTCCCGGTGCTCTGTGTTTCCAACGTCCATGTTCCCGGCGCTCTATGTTCCCAATCTCCACAATCCCGGCGCTCTATGTTCCCAACCTCCATGTTCCCGGCGCTCTATGTTCCCAATCTCCACGTTCCCGGCGCTTTATGTTCCCAATCTCCACGTTCCCGGCGCTCTATGTTCCCATCCATTCAGTTCTGGGAACATAGAGCGCCGGGAACATAGACCTCAGTGCGCTGACTCCGAAATGAGAACGAAACCGAATTCCCTGGTGCTTCTAAACTTCACTAATAAATATGCAGCTTGCCTGACACAGCTGTCACATCCAGTGGCTGTGAGTTTACCAATCCCGATCCCTTTACTGTGCACGGGCTAACAGGGCTATATCGATCTATGTTGCCCGTCCCAACTGTACACAATGCAGATATTGTTGGTTATATGTCGGTATATTTGAAATGATTTATTGCGAATGGGAGAATGAGGAAGTTGTAAATGGACAGGATGTACGCACAGACAGTGGGAGATGTACGTTACACTCAACAGTTTCACTGCATGTAGGTGTATTTGTGGAGATGTATGTTATAAACACTTATAAACGGTCTCTTCCAACCGCTTTGCCCAATCGGCCGACATAGCGAAATCTTTATCTCCCCCTCCCCCCCCCACACACGGCACTCTCCCTCTCTCTCTGACTGAGTCACACGCTGCCCCCTTACCCCCCCCCCCCCCCCCCGTCTGTGTGTGTGTGTGTGTGTGTGTGTGTGTGTGTGTGTGTGTGTGTGTGTGAGAGAGAGAGAGAGAGAGAGAGAGAGAGATGATGATGATGATGATGATGATGATGAAACTTTATTTATCAACGGTAAAAGTTTTGACAGAAATTCGCCAGTTTGCAAACTTGCCGTTGCTAATACTACAGAGACTATCTACTAAGGAAAAAAAAGGGAGCAAAATATAAAAGGTATTATGCACTAAACCCTACATGGTCCAACCCTTGTCGTGGGGTAGTGGCTTGTGTACCTCAATGACCCAGAGAGCTTCGCCAGCGGGAGCACGTGCTCCTGGCAGGGTCACCCAAGCTGGACAGGTCGAAGGGTAGAGGTCAGACGAATGTGGACCACCTCTCCAAGAGGCTAAACGGGTTTGCGTAGGGTTAACAGCCCTACCTGTAAAAAACATAAAAGTTACAGAAGCATCGACAGCAACAAACCAAAACATTCACCTGGGCGAGGAAGGGTCTCCATCCCGGAGACCTATGACGCATTGCAGTGAAAGCCGAAAGGAAGCTGCAAGGCCGACCCCCCTTCTAACACCCAGGACGACGACGAGAGTAGCCACATGGAACATCAGGACAATGTATGAAGTAGGAAGGACCATACAAGTAGCAAGAGAGATGAAGAACTACAGGATAGGAGTACTGGGACTGAGTGAGACAAGGTGGCTACAGACAGGACAGCTGAGATTTTCATCGGGAGAGCAATTGCTGTACTCGGGACACACAGAGGATGGAGCCCCCCACACTGAGGGCGTGGCCCTGATGCTGGCACCGGAGGCACAGCGGGCACTCATCGGCTGGGAACCTGTCAACTCCCGCATCATCACAGCCAAATTCATCACCAAGAAGAAAGACATCAAGCTAAACATCATCCAGTGCTACGCTCCCACCAATGATGCGGAAGAGGAGAAAAAAGATGATTTCTACCAACAACTGCAGACAGTGATAGATAGAGGAGGAGCCAAGGACATGACCATACTGATGGGAGACTTCAACGCCAAGATTGGATCAGACAACACAGGCTATGAGAACACCATGGGAACACACGGACTGGGACAGATGAACGAAAATGGCGAGCGCTTTGCAGACTTTTGTGCCCTGAACCAGCTAGTGATAGGAGGCAGCATCTTCCCACACAAGCGCATCCACAAGGCCACATGGAGATCGCCGGACCATGTCACGGAGAACCAGATTGATCACATCTGCATCAGCCGGAAGTTCAGGAGATCGTGGCGAGATGTGCGCGTGATGAGGGGTGCCGATGTATCATCAGACCACCACCTTCTTGCAACAACATTGAGACTTCGGCTTAAGAGACACACCAACGCCAACAACACACGGACCAGGTACAACGTTGGCCTACTCAGGAACACAGAGACACAAGCAGCATTCCGGATCAGCCTTTCCAACAGGTTCCAGCCACTGCAAGACCTGATAGAAGACAGTGGAATGGATATCGAGACACAGTGGGAACACAGCAAGAAACTCTGGCATGACACATGCGAAGAGGTCCTTGGCAAGAGAAAGACCCAACACAAGGAATGGATCTCTGCTGATACCATCCAGAAGCTGGAAGTTAGGAAAAAGAAGAAAACTGCACTGAACACGAGCCGAACAAGAAGAGCTAAGGCAAAGGCACAGGAAGAATACACAGCAGCTGACAGAGAAGTGAAGAGGAGCACCAGAAAGGACAAGAGGGACTACATCGACAACCTGGCCAATCAAGCAGAGGAAGCAGCCGGACAAGGGAACCTAAAAGACCTGTACCAGGTGACCAAGAAGCTCGCGGGCAAATTTCGGCAGACAGACAAACCAGTGAAGGACAAGAACGGGCACCCACTGACAACAACTGAGGAACAGCTGAAGCGATGGGCAGAACACTTCAGGGAACTGTTAAATCGCCCCATCCCTGAAACACCTCCAGACATCCCGCCAGCTGAGACAGAACTACCCATCAACTGCGACAAGCCCTCTAAGGCGGAGATCAGGAAAGCCATCATGACACTGAGAAATGGGAAAGCTGCAGGGCCGGACGAGATACCAGCAGAAGCCATCAAAGCAGACACAGAGACAGCCGTCAACATGCTGCACAGCCTATTCAGCAAGATCTGGGAGAAGGAAGAGGTGCCAGCCCAGTGGAAAGAAGGGATCGTCATCAAGCTGCCAAAGAAAGGGGACCTCAGGGACTGCAGCAACTACCGAGGGATCATGCTCCTGTCAGTGCCAGGCAAGGTTCTCAACAGAATTCTACTGGAGAGGATGAGGGAGGCAGTTGACCCTATGCTCCGAGACCAGCAGGCGGGCTTTCGCAGGAACAGGTCCTGCGCTGACCAGATCGCCAGCCTACGCATCATTGTTGAGCAGTCACTGGAGTGGAACTCCCCCCTCTACATCAACTTCATAGACTATGAGAAGGCCTTCGACAGTGTAGACAGAGAGGCGCTGTGGAAGCTGCTAAGGCACTATGGAGTTCCCGGGAAGATCATCTCCCTGATCCAGTGCACCTACAAAGACATGAGCTGCAGGATTGCCCATGCCGGCCAGTTGTCAGAAAGCTTCGAGGTGAAGACCGGAGTCCGCCAGGGATGCCTGTTGTCCCCATTCCTCTTCCTCCTGGTCATCGACTGGATCATGAAGACCACCACAACAGGCAGGAAAAACGGGATACAGTGGACACTCTGGACGCAGCTGGATGACCTCGACTTCGCGGACGACCTGGCGCTCCTGTCTCACAGCCACAGCCAGATGCAGGACAAGACTACATGCCTGGAAGCCACATCAGCCGGAACAGGGCTCAAGATCAACAGGAGGAAAACCGAGCTGATGAAGATCAACACCACTGCCAACACACCAGTCACAGTCGGTGGAGAGCCCATCAGGGAGGTAGAGTCCTTTGTCTACCTGGGGAGTGTGGTTGATGGACAGGGAGGCACAGACCGAGATGTCACAGCCAGAATCGGCAAGGCAAGAGCAACAATGGTCATGCTGAAGAACATCTGGGCATCCAAAGTTGTCAGCATAAGAACCAAACTTCGCATCTTCAACTCCAACGTGAAGTCAGTTCTGCTCTACGGATGCGAAACATGGAGGACAACAAAGACAATGCAGCAGAAGATCCAGACATTTCTCAACACCTGTCTGAGGCGCATCTTCAACATCCGATGGCCAGAGAAGATCCGGAACGAAGAGCTGTGGGAGCGAGCAGGGCAGGAACCAGCGACCAAGCAGATCCTGCGGAGGAAGTGGGGCTGGATTGGACACACCCTCAGGAAGCCAGCATCCAGCACCACACGTCAAGCCCTGACATGGAACCCACAGGGGAAAAGGAAGAGAGGCCGGCCTCGCAACAGCTGGAGGCGGGACACTGAGGCAGAGTTATATAAGCAGGGGACCAACTGGACTGGAGTGGCAAGAATAGCCCAGAACAGAGTGCGATGGCGAAGGGTTGTCGATGGCCTATGCTCCACGTGGAGCCAGGGGCCTAAGTAAGTAATTATGCACTAAACTACAAGAAACAAAACCATAGAGAAAATCGACCATCAGGTCAAAACGCATTCACACACACGTACGACCTTTGAGAGAGAGAGAGAGAGAGAGAGAGAGAGAGAGAGAGAGAGAGAGAGAGAAATGAATTAAAAAGGTGAGTCACTGATGATGAATGTGAATGTATCTACCACATAATGTACATGGCTAAGTGCTAACGTACTGTCATGCGAGTCGGCGACAATTGGTGACGGAAAACGTTATTCATGTTCCACCAACTAAGCATAACTTTGTTTCTCCTGTCAGTTACAACGAATAATTAATTTCCACTGAATATGTCTGCGCGCGCGTAATTTCAGACAGCAATCAGGCGTGCACACTAATGTTCACTCATATACTGTACACTGTTTTTATGCCTCTCTTTGTCGGGACAGCGATGATCTGTAAAAGCTACAATCTAGTAGTGTACCTACCACCAAGACGAACAATAGGGGCCCGGTTTGCCTGTGTTGTCTGTGAGCTAAGGTGTGTGGCACGAGGCTGGACTGATGCTGAGACACTCGCCAGTGCATCGTGTGTGTGTGTGCTTGCGTGCGTGCGTGCGTGCGTGCGTGTGTGTGTGTGTGTGTGTGTGTGTGTGTGTGTGTGTGTGTGTGTGTGTGTGTTGGAGGGAGGGGAGAGAGAGAGAGAGAGAGAGCGAACAAACTTTATTTTCCAGCGGAAGTGATTCAACCAAACAATGATTAATTTTCAATCAGCCGTTGCTACGAGAGAGAGAGAGAGAGAGAGAGAGAGAGAGAGAGAGAGAGAGCAGTATGGAAAGAGGTTAAAAAAGCCAAGACATCCACAGAGACGGAAGTCAAAGATTAAAACATTTGCTGCGGCCAAACACACGTGTACACTCTCTCGTCTGCGCACCTCGGGAGTGCAGACTGGCCATATTTGTGAAAGGAGTTACGTCACGCTTGCAACCGAGTGTCCTCACACATTCTTTCGCAAGGTCAGCGCCACCATGCACAGGTGCAACCGCCTGAAAGGCCAGTTTCCCCAGCTTGTTTCAGCAGACTGTCCGGGAAACGAATGTTTTTGAGATACTTTCTTCCGTTGAAATAATACACCGACCAACAAACAACAACAACAACCACCACCACCCCACAAAAACCCCGCGATCGCCGACATGTAGTTATTGTCTAATTGATAGGTGCTGTAACGTTGCGTCTCAGATTGGGCATTTACTGAGAGTGAATCTCTAGCAGTCAAGTTCCCAACCACAGGGCAGCAGTCAAACGACTGCCAGCATTCATCAAGTTATCAGGGCTGCACGTCTATGGACAAAATAATGCCCTGGCTGACTGTAACAGTGTAGGACACTAGTCCCCCATACTGGCCACTGTGACAGAGAAGCGATAAGACATAATAACGTTCGCCTTGATGAGAAAGTAATCGGCCATTTGAAAAATAAATCTATGGCCAATGTCCGACGCGGATAGGAAGCCACCCATTATGTAACACGCAGGTTTCAGTTTGTTGGGCTGAGAAGTTTTGAAATTATTTTTTTTGGTTCGGTATTTTTTTTTTTTACGGGGGTGAACATAATTATGTCATAACATACGGTGCATCGGTTTTGTTTTCTTGTTTTTTGGGTGTTTTTTTTTTTTTTGGTACTGATTTTATTTTGAAATGACTTTCCAATTTCCAAAGGTAATTTTTCGGTTTTGTTTAAAATCAGGGTCCCGGTTTAGCAAGGCCAAATTTATACAGGCTTATCCCGGTACCCCCGTCTTTCAAATTATCCACTCTGTGGACAGGGTGGGGTGGGTGGGTTTTTAGGAATTTGACGTCCTTTTCCACCACGTAAGGGTGATATCAAAGACGGGAACGAGAAAAAGGCCAGCACAAATATTTGGCCCCAGCCGGGATTCGAACTCACGGGATTCGAACTCACGACCGAGCATTGAGAGTCCAACGCTATACCATTCGGCTATCCCGGTTCCCCTCCTCGCTGTGGACAGAAGACATTAAACCTAAAAATAATCCAAAGAACACCACCGCCACCACCAGCAGCAGAAGCAGCAGCAACAACAACAACAACAACACCAGCAGCAACAACAAGAACAACAACAACAGCAGCAGCAGTAACAACACCCGCCCGCTCGGAGGGCCGGGGCTTGGATCAAGTGCGATTAAGCAGCTTGGCCTCTCTTCCTGGTTGAACTGTTTTATTGCTGTGAAGGAGAATAGCGGTATCATTTATTATCCCTCTGTTCCTTCCATGACTCAATGACACAGCAGCCGAAAGTGACAGTATGGCGTGTACGAGTGTGTGTACACTCTCGCTGTGCTAAGACCTGACCATATCAAGTGTAGTATAGTTTGTGCAGTGCACATCAACATTTCTGTGCAAGTGGCTGTTGCACGTTGTTTATGATGCAGAACAACGCAAAGGCAACATGAACAACTCAACATAAGCCCTTCCGGTACAACTTACCTTTACAACCAAATCCCGCAAGACGGAGACTGCATCAGTTCACCACCAAGGCACACGACACTATGCGGGACAAGTCGTGCCGAAAGTTTCATCCTCAAAAACTGCGGAAACTGACCTCGTTTATGACATGTGTCTCATTAAACCGGATACGCCAAGTCAGTTTCCTGCACAGGTATATTCAACCAGCCTGGTTCAGTTCACACAATCGCTGTAGACTATACGAGCCCACTACACTACAAGGGCTGCCGGTTTTAGTGTGTAGTGTTGGGGGCGGGTTAGGAAAATCAGTGAAGCGTGTAGCTTGCTCTCTAACCAGTTGCTGTCAGTCAGGTGAGGTACGTACAATAGCCTTGAGGCGAAGCTTTTGACAGTCGTTGTTGGCTGTGCAAACTGAAGCGAAAGTCTCTGACCGAAGAGCTGGTGGGAAAAGACTTGTCAGTGGAGTGTATTTTTACACCGTTGTAGTCGTAACGAAGGTACTATGGTGGTATATTACGAGGGCATACTAGAAGAAGGACTATCAAGTAATGATCGGTAGCTGTATGCACGAAGCATTCAAGGAGACGAACAGGACATAATTAGTGTATGTTTCACACCGTCTCTCATTTAACCACACACACACACACACACACACACACACACACACACCGCCCCTCTCCGTAAAGCCTGAAAATGAATTTAAGACTAACAAAGGTCGAAATCAAAACAAAAAACAAACAAGCAAACAAACAAACATGTAATTCAAAAAACAGAAAATAAAAACGATTCACTTTTTGAATTGAAATTGTTAGGTTCCGCATGAGTTGTAAGGTTGAAAGCGACACGCAGGGTGTGTCAGAAGTTGCCTGACCTCTGATACGCCGGTGGTCAGTCATGCATGAAAGAGAGAATCATTGCACAACGCCTAAGGCTACAGGGTCTGACATAAAAATAACTCTCATGACGTATGAATCTAAGGAGCTAGACGCCCTCTATGCACTGGCAACACGTCCCGTCAAAGTGACGTAATCCAGGTGTTGCTCCCATAAACTGGTTGAGTTATTAGTATCAGCCAGCAATAATGTTAGAGCAGGGAGGTGTACGTGTCTTGTTATAACGTATGCATGTCTTTGTCACCTGTTTTGATAATTTGGCAGAGCGTCCTCATTCTGACTTACCAGTAAAAAACAAAAGACAAAAAGACAACCTCCCGTATACCCGTATACCAACCAACCAAGCAAGGCAGAGTACAGCAAAGCAAACCTAACCAACGTTAAGCAAAGTCAAGCAAAGCAAAGCATTCAGAACAGAACAGAACAGAACAAAGCAAAACAAAACAAGACTGACAAAACAAAACAAAACAAAACTGACAAAAACAAAAACAAAACACGACCAGCACACTACAGGCACTTAACAATACAAGTAAGAAACAAGTAAATTATCGCCAAAGAAATATATTAAGTAACTTAAAAGAGTTACTTAGTATTCAGTCCAGAGATGTTCTCAGTATAGAGACAGAAACAGAAGCAATCGACACCTACAAAATATCGCGGCGCGCGCGCACACACACACACATTGACACACACACACACACACACACACACTGACACACACACACACACACACACACACACACACAGTACAGTGAGAGAGAGAGAAGGGGGGGAGGGGGGGGGAGAGGGAGGAGGGCGGTCGGGTGGTAAGTCGTGGCGTTGGTAGTTTAGCATCCAATACATCGTCGGTCGACCAGTACGTCTCTGCACCACAGCAGTATTCACGCACAGTTGGACAATTTTCCCTAGACCGAAGTGACGTCCGACAAACGCGATTTGACAAGTTTCACTGCTACCGCAAGTAATGAGCCACACGTACTGATCTGCCGGTACTAAGATAGTGAGTTATGTTGGGTTTGTCACGGGGAATGTAAGAACTTGAAATGCCGGCATCGCGAGTCCGCCAGGTAGTCTGTATGAAATCACTAAGTTCCATCGTTGAGGGGAACCATAGAGGAAGGGGGAGGGGGGCGGGGGGGGGGGGGGGCGAATGGCACCATTGCTGAGACAAAAATTTAATTACACTGAATTGTTATGTGCATTTGTTGCCGGTTTACTGGGAAAAGGCCCTACCCAGTCTAGCCGGCCCCCAGGGCTCTACTAGAAGTTCAGGTTGCCGCTTGCCAGTGCAGGCGCTACACGCGCTTCGACAACTGTTCAGTCGCAACTGAATGCGTGTACCTATACTCAAAAGAGGAAAAACGAAACGAAAAGTAAAGGGGGAAAAAAAGAAAAGAAAATGAAAACACCTCTTGGCCTCAATGCCGCGAGCTGGCGTACACTGAAGTTCGCGCACCGGCACACACATAAATACACACACACACACACACACACACACACACCAACTCATGCACACACGCACACACTGTCACCACCGCGTTTGTAACAGCATATTTGTTTAGCTGGACTGCTGATGGTTTTGTCACGAACCGCTTTAACAGTTGGTTTTGTGCGTATCCCCTGGCTGCACGTAAACAATGCAGGGGACATAATCGTTATTTTACTCTTGCTCCCCTTGTTCGGTAGACGTCGCTGCCATTACATTGGGATCAACATGGCTTCCAACGATCAAAGCCCCATAGACAGCACTGAAGCGAAACCGAGCAGGAGGCCTAAAGGTTTGTATATTGCCTGTCTTTGAAACCTTTCAAGACGTAGTTTTAGTCAGAGCCGTAAAATTGTCGGAATAAGACTGTGAACTTTCTAAAATCTAAATCATGCAGATGCTAACGTCATCTTCCCGGATGAAGTTGCGAAATATTCGTTGTGATACGCACGATGCAGACGAGACACCAGAGGAATTCTCTTGTTGACGGATTTTCTTTCATGTTTTGTTCAGCCTGCCCCCATTAATTTTGTTGCGATTACGTGTACCAACGGTGACAAATTTCTGTCAAAATTAATGTGTATACTGAGTTTCGTCGGTTACGTGACCACTGCCAATCAAGTGAACTGTTCAACCTCTCCGTAGGCTACGTTAAACATTCATTCAGAATGCTTACAACTACAAGATGCTCATATATTTATTCCATGTATACTTCCAGATACCAAGTTTAAACAACAGAAGCTGCCAGCGTGGCAACCAATTCTGACAGCAAACACTGTACTACCTGCTTTCTTTGCCATTGGAATTGCATTCATTCCCCTGGGAGTTGCTCTTCTTGTCACTTCCAATAATGTAAGTATTCCAGTGTTTGGGCATTATTTACAACACTATATTTTTAGTTTACCACATGCCTTGACTCTGTGTAAGTGTGTTTGCTTTCATCGTCACAATAAACAACAAAATTTATGAATGCTAAATAATGGACACCAAAAGTACATCCTGTCAGGCTAGGGAATTTTCAGTCATTTGGCAATTTTCAGCCAAATTTCCTATCCTTACAGCCAAAAATGTCTAAGTTCAGCCAAAGGAAAGGAAGAAGGAAAAAGGTTGCATACACTTTCATGATACATGTAATGCGGCATGGGACAGTCTAACTTTATTTTTGAAGACTTGCATACATGTCAGTATCAAGGCAGTATTTTATGTTTGGATGCCAGGAGAGGCTACTAAACGCCTTTAAAATGCTAATTTTTTTCTCTGCAATGCGGGCATCACCCTTGTGTTCCCTCAGCACGGCGCTGCCTCTGCACCCCGGTGTAGGTTTCAGTCTTATTTCCCCTCAGAAATTCCCCAGCCTGACTGTATTGTAAACTATGAGGCACTATGTGGAGTATGTCTGTTTGACTTTTGAGTAATCAGTGTTCCTGTTGATTTTTCAGGTGAAGGAGAAGGTTTTTGATTACACTCAGTGTAAAAACATTGCTGATCAGTCACAGACGTGTGCTGAGTTCTTCAGCAATATCAGCAACACGGGCCAGACATGCGTGTGTAATGAAACAGTGACACTGGACTCTAAGTTTGAAGTGAGTAAGAACATTAGTTGAACCACTCGGGAACACTGAATATTGTGGCCTGTATGTTTATGTTAGAGCTAGCCCAGTGTGTGCTGAGTTTGTAAAATTAAAATAATATCACTTATTTGCCCTGTTTGTGTTCAGGAGGTTTTACTATATTATTTTATTGAAAGTAATAAAACTATTCTAGTTTGGTTGTCAGTACAGGCAGCCTTTGTGTCGATTGCTTTGCAGTTTATGGTACAGCTCACTTGCGTTGACTTCAGAAAAAAATTTCATTATAAATCTGTGAAGTTAAGGTATGTTGGAACTTGGATTACCAGATTTGTCGCTCTAGAGATAGATTTCATTCATTAGACCTTATTGTTGTGTAATTGTAGTCACGAGATCAGGGTGGCCACCTTTGTCATAGTCCCATTTTAATTTTAACTAATTTTGATATTGTGGACCCTGAACAGTGAACTTCAGGTTGAAGTCCACACTGTACCAAGGGAAGGTGGCTTGTGAAACTCAGTTGCATAACACTGCCACAATTTGTGACCATTCATTAAAAACAAATTCTCATCCTCAGGGCACAGTCTACATGTACTATGGGCTCACCAACTTTTATCAGAACCACCGCCGCTATGTGCGATCCCGCGATGACAACCAGTTACATGGATACGACATTGGCCCTGGGGATCTCAATCAGGACTGCGATCCTTACAGGACCACTTCCGTGAACGGCACCACGTATGGCTACGCGCCGTGTGGAGCCATTGCCAACAGCCTTTTCAATGGTGGGGGTTTACGTTGCCTATAGTTAAATGGAAGGAATCATATTTTTTACCACCAAGTGTAGGTTAGATTCCTTGAAGTATATTTTCGTTGGTGGTAAGAGTTTATGATTGTGTGTGTGTGTGTGTGTACGTGTACACAAAGATGTTATCAATATGGTTTGTCATTATTCTGTTCACACGTGGTCTGTATTTCATTCTTGCAAAACGCCTAGAGCTGATGCAGGGATTAAAACTGATCGCGCTAGGAATTTTGAAAACCGGTCCCATCAGCGACTACCCCACACTGTCATTCAACAACCTGTGTCAGAACCGGTCCCACGAGAATTAAAACCAGTGATAAGAATTACACTGCAAATAGACCTAAACACAATCACAGTGTCGCAACACTGTATCGGTATGAGAGGTAAAGATAGCAGCGAGTTCATCGCAAGAACAAAGAAGCCCTGGCCAGTGGGGAACAAACTATTGTGAGAGTGATTAACGTTTGCTGAAACTGGGACCCCTATCAGAGGCCACAGTGTTTACCGGTCCCAGCAAATTACAATCGGTCCCTGGGACTGGCAGCTCCAAATTTTTCCGGTATTCTGGTTTTGCAAACGGTATTTTACCGGTAATTACCGGTTAACGCGATCACTGTTAAAATCTTCCACCTGTTGGTGGATTTCCACCTGTGGCTGAAAGTTTCTTCCATCAGAAAGTGTGTTTGCTTCTCTGAAACACTTCAAATCATCAAAAAACACACCAAATTGCACATACATGTGTATTCTAAATTCTAAAAATTTGCCTCCATAAAAGTGTTTCCTCCTCAGATTCATTTTAATTGATGCCAAAAAACACCAAATTGCAAAAGATTTTAGTCTTCATTTGGAAAAAAAAAAATACAAATTAGGGGGAGCACGCCTCCGGGCACCCCTAGCATAAAGCATATATATATATATATGCTTTGCAGACGATCGCTCGTGGCTTTGCCACTTGGTAACCACTTGCTACACACTTTTCCTCCTTTTAATAATAATAATAATAATAATGAGTGTTGTATAGGCGCTTTACCCAATTTCATGAATCAGCTCAAAGCACTGCGAACTGAACCCAACACGCACGCTCACGTGACTCACACGCATTCTCTCACACACTGGACATAAACACATTACAATCACGTGGTGCAAAGGGTCAGCTCAGCTATTTAAGTATCGGAATTTAGAATTGCATTTGTTTTTCAAATTTGGTGGGCTGAACATTTCCCAAGCAGAGGGGGGAGGGAGCCGAAGTACCCGGAGAGACACCCCACCCCGACAATCGGCCTGAATGAACGGTGCCACATACGAGAAGGAAAAATTCTTTGCCCCGATTGGGACTCAAACCCCTAACCTCTCGCACTGGTGACAAGTCTCTTAACCACTAGACCACCGACGTTTTGGATCATGGACCATTTAAGCCGTGCTGATGTCAGGTTAGGTGCTGTGTTAATTTTGTTGTTGTTGATTTGAGTAGAAGTCTTTACATGCTGTCCAGTTGCAACAGTGATGCTTGATACTAATGCTAGTCATGTTGTTCATCTGCAGACTCGTTCACACTGACCTACCTGGGGAGCAACACGGTGGTCAGTGTTCTAAACACTGGCATTGCCTGGGTGTCCGACAAGAGTGTCAAGTTCAGGAACCCTGCTGGTAAATAGAAAACATTGTGCCGCATAGAGGGATCTTTTGCTCGGCCTTAGGTTATCATGATATTTTCTCTCCTTCGTGAGCCGTCCCATGTTTTTTTTTTCTGACCTCTGACATAATTGGAAGCAGATGCCTTTGTGCAGTGCCCAAAGCTGAAGGTTGCAAAGAGTTTAGCAACGTTCGTCCAAGGCTAGGATTGGTGATAAGTGAAATTTGTCTCTGTAGGGTGATGATGGTATGTCTCGCTGAAGGATAAGTGGGCAGGACCTGGTAGGGGTGTCACAGGTAGTTTTGCTGCTGCTGTTGTTACCCTGATTGGCAGATGTGTTGAGTACATAATGGTCATTTAAAAAATCAAGAAAAACTCTCTCTGTCTCTTTTAAAAAAAAACAAAAACTACTTTATTATCCCTTTTGGGAAATTCGGGCTGCTTCCCCCGGGGGAAACATGTCGCCACGGTGCAGCGCCACCCAATACCTATCCTATAATTATATTTTACAATTTCGCTGGGGGAGGAAAGCCGGATAAGCCGGAGAGAAACCCCTGATGAGCAGCCCAGCAGCCAGGAAAAACCGGTATCACGTATCACAAGCTCGACCTGGGCTTGAACCCACACTTCATGGCCATGACATTGGTGAAGGCCGTTCAGTGGGGCAGCGGTTAAATCCGACATGCTACCTATTAGACCACCGCTCACCTTTGTAGACATAGGTTTGCCAGTGTGTTTAACTGTTTCCTGTTCTGTTTTTAATCTCCTTGGTAACCCTAGACTGGAAAAAAACCCAGTTTACGAAGCCACCAAATTGGGACACTTACGTCTGGGACCTGTCGACCGATTCCAACAACAACGGCTACATCAACGAAGATCTGATCGTCTGGATGAGAACCGCTGCTCTGCCCACCTTCCGCAAGCTGTATCGCCGTATTAACCACACACAGACTGAGTTTGCAGATGGCCTGCCCGCAGGAGATTACTCACTGCAAATCGCATACCGTGAGTAGCATTTTGAGTTGAACTATCAAAGAAAAACAAACGGCAGTGCATACAGTAACATGAGTTAGTATTGTTGTGCATGATTTGCAAGTGTTTCTGATTCTGTGGATCTGCTGGTTACATAAGGATAGTTTCATTTTTTTTTAAAATTGATTTTTAGATTTTTTTTTTTTCAAAATTGGTTAAACTCAAAATTAAATAAGGCATGACTAGGAAATGGGTGCAAGAGCGGTGAATGATCAAGGTGAAAGAGGTATTCGACTTGGTTATATATTGTACTAGTAGAGTACCCGGCTTCGCTCGGGTATACATGTATACCAGTTTACTTGTGTCAATCCACTTTAATGCTGTCGGTCTCATATTTCAAACACTATTTGTGGCAAAACTAAATTCAGAATTAATTTCACCAAACTTGATAGACTAAGAATTTCTATCGCCTGTTGCACTCCGATGTACGTGTGATAAATTCACAATAAACTCTCATCCAAGGGGAGCAACCTAGTTGAATCAGGTCATGGTGTGGACGACACGTTCCTGTATTACTTCCCTTGTCTCGATCTCGCTCTTTTACTATTGCCATTTCTTTGTATAATTTCACCAAACTTGATAGACTTTATTTGTTTCTTTATCCTGTGTTCTCCCCCAAGTGTCCCTCTAGGCTCATGGCAAATTTGGTGGCAATCGGCTGACTCGTTTGGATGCCAACCCCTGACACACACACACACACACACACACAGACGCTAGCCGCTTATTGTATAGAATGTATCTTGATGAATTCAGTGCTTAGCACACTTTCTGAAAGAAATGTAATTACATGTACTGACCTGCAGTTTAGTCACTATTGTGATGCACCTCTTATTCAGTTGAGTCCTTCTCTTTAGCCTGGTAGCCTGTTTGTTATCCATCTCAGGATTAATGGTCATAACTGGGAATGGATGTTGAATCAACTTGACTTCATTTGAGTTGTGGTGATTAGCTTTGTTACATGTTTTTAAAACAAACAAACAAACAAAAAAACAACAACATTGTCTGTGGTTGCTGTATCTGGCATTAGAGGGAGAGAGAGAGAGAGAAAAATTCCTTTGTACATGTAGTCAGTGTGGCTGCCCCTGTGGTTCAGGTGAGGTAAGTGTAATTGAAATCATTCACACACACGCACGCACACACACACACACACACACACACACACACACACACACACACACACACACACACACACACACACACACACACAAGGTAACAACTCTTCCATCTAGAGGGCTGACCCTGGTGGGTGGAGAGGGGGGGATGGGGTGCCAGCCAGGAGTGGTTGGTCAAAGGGCGCGTACTTGGTTGAAGAACGCCTCATCAAATGCAGCATTCTTGGTCTGTTTAGGGTATCCTGTGACAGCATTTGACGGAACGAAGAGCATGATCCTGACCACGACCTCCTGGTTAGGCGGCAAGAACTCTTTCCTCGGCATTGCCTACCTTGTCGTCGGATGTCTCTGCATCGGCCTGGGTGTCTTCTTCCTCGTCATTCATCTCAAGTGGGGCAAGAAGTGAGTGACACTGTTAGTCTCAGTCAAACGATGCAGCAGCATCATGTCTTTCTATGTTTGTCGGGATACTTGAGACAGAACGTGCGCTGTAGGGAAACCAAACTCTCACTCCCTCCCAGGTTGCGTTCCTTAGCTGGGATCTTGGTAAGCTTTGAACTCGGTCTTGCATTATATGTCTGCCTACAGTTACAGGGGATTGTCTGTTCGTTCCAGAAGACCACATTCGAGATCATTCTTGTTATAGATAGAATCAATTTTTTAAATGTCCGACTTTTTAATTGTTCGATTTTGAAATGTTCTGAGGTGGACATACGTCCGATCATTTTCTTCTTATTCAGTACAAATGTCCCATGCTTTTTCGGTCAGCTAGCCAGGATGTATGTCCTATGATCGTTTGCATGGATACGAAGCCCTTTAGGCTTTATGTGCATCAGAAACTAAAAATGTTTAGAAAGAAATGTGTGTAGCATGCACACACTTTGCAAACTTTGCACGTTGTTTCAAGACACTGCAGCTCTATGTGGACTTTTTTGTATGTGCCCTCTCACCATTGTTTGCCATTGCGTCAGCACCGCTGCTGAATACTGCTTGCCATAGCCGAAGGAGAAGTAACCGTTGACAGCATCGGATCTGCTGTTGGTTACGTTGGAGAGTTAGTTTCCCTGCAGTGCAGTGTGTACAAGAGATCCGTTGGATTAGATTTGCAGGATGGTGGTTCCCCGTTTTGGATTCATTGTAAACATTATAATAATCTGTTGACGCTTGTTGCACTGTTTGTATCAGTCCGTCGTTAGACTAGTGCACTAAGGAGATATGACACTTGTGTTTTTTGTCCTTGCATGTTGTAAACACAGTGTTTCTTCAGGGTTTGACAAATTTAACAACCCACTTGAAGCTTTTCAGACGAAGTGAACTTACCCAGCCCTCTTCAGCTGTTATTGGACTCTCTTCAGGGGACACTTGTCGTAAATGACACAAAGACAGTCATGATTAGTCAGTGACTTTTGTTTCAGATAGGATACATGTGCAATGCACAGCTGAACTAACAGCAGGTAAAATGGCAAGTTGAGAATTGTATTTTTATAGGTTTCCCACCAGATAACAGCTTTCCACAAGAAATCTCTTGGACTTACCCTTGGAGACAGGGAGTTGGATTTGTCAGACCTTGACCTTTTGTCAGTTTGAACTGGGGTAAATGCATGGTGCCTCAGGGAAGCTTTCACTCACAGTTCACCTTCAGTACACTGCTAACTCTGCAGTAGTTCACGCGACAAAATGTTCCTTACAAAGACTATATCAAAGGTTGGAATTGGTCCACCATGCAGCGGATTTCTGCGTTTGTTTCATTGCTTTTCCGCCGAGCAAGAGGTTGTTTCTGCTGGAGAAAAAAAAAAAAAAAAAAAAAGAACAGAAAGAAAAGGAAAGATAAAACCTTGGAAGAGAAAAAAATGTTTGTCTAGATGTGGTTGACTTTGTCATGCACAGCGTAGTGCTTGGAGAAACAGCTCATCGCCGATCTGTGATGAAAAATTCCGTAAGAGTGGGGAGCAGAAACAGCTGGAGGTGGGGAGTGTGTGGAACACAGTTTGAACGAGGAGAAATTCCAATCTGAGATCTGAAACTCCTTCGCTCTGCAGCTGCAAGTGTATGAATACTTTGTCACTGATAGGCATATGCACAGGTCGTATAGTGGGGCTGTGCAGCTGAAATGTGAGACAAGTTTATACACTGAGCTGTAGGTGGAGTATCGTTTTGAGCTTAACCCTGTGCTGTTCTTTATAATCGAACACCAAAATGCACCAAGCTGCTCAGCCTCAGCGTTTGATCTTTTTTTCCCCAAAATTGCAAAGGGGGCTATGTCCCCTCCCTCTCCACAGAAAATTTTCCTCGCTCACGTCTGACCTTTGATATGTACATAACAATGGAAAAAAATGAAGTGTTTGTAACACTGGAATAACCCGTGTTTATCCAGGTCCCAAAAATTGGTCACACCCCAGACACAGACTGCGGTATCTGAAGGTGTTCTGTGTAATCAGTCGACTGACCCTATGCTCACCGTGCACTTCAGCCAACAATGATTTTTTTTGGCAGGGGGCTACCGATCCCACTAACATTCTGTGCAGGATTCGCAGGTTAGCTATACTTAGGGGCAGGTAACACTCGTTTTGTTTGAGTTGAGAGTTCCCTGTCTTGAGCTGGTTGATTCTTCGTCCTGTGATTTGTGCTGTTAGGAGGAGGGACAGTGGAGTGGGCAGGGTTGATGGGTTGCTCAAAACATGTTGAGTACTTGATGGACATAGGGCTGGCAGAATATGAAATGACCTTACAGTTCGGAGGATCAAGTTACCAGGTCTTTTGTGTTAGTCAAAAAAACTTGCCAACCAGTCTAGGCATCTGCACTCATTTACACGACAGCTGTTCCTGATTACACACAGGTGTGGATATTTGTACGCACAAAACTCTTAAATTGATGCACACATTTGAGAACAGCGTGTAACCATGAATACGTTTTTTTGTCTTGCTGTGACAAACAGTATTTTTCCAACACTCTCCCGGAAACTTGATGAACAAAAAGTGATCTGTACCTAATAATAATAATATATATTACACTTGTAGAGCGTGGAGTTCTGCTTTGAACAGCACTCAATGTGCTTTTTGCTCACGCAACATTCACATGCACACATTTATACACATCAATACAGGCGGTGGAGTTTAAACTTAAAGATTAAAAGCTAGTTTGAAAAGATGTGTTTTGAGTTGTGCTTTAAACTGTAGGAGGGAAGGGATGTTTCTCAGAGAAGATGGCAAGGAGTTCCAAACGTGGGGGGCACTATAACTGAAAGAACGTTGGCCAAACGTTTTGAGGCTAGCAGCCGACACTTGCAGCATCTCATTTCTGCTGAGCCGTTGTGCTTAACAGAATCTGATTGGCTCACGCACTTTGGGACGCTTAGCCACTTTTGGGACACTTGTATTAGCATGACTGTTGCATCAGGATCGCGATTAAAATCCCTTAATCTGCAAGACAGCAGTGAGTCAGTCTTAGCAGCGCGCTGGTCTGATATTGGGCTCAGCATTATGGATTTATTGGGGGGTTGGGATGGGGGGAGATGGGGGGGGGGGACCAACCAGCTCAACCGGTGTTTCTTTTTGTTCATGTTAATTGTACAATGCCACGTTGAGAGCTTGAATCAGACAGCTGTGACGCACTCGGACAGGGTATGCTGATAAGATGACAGTTGTTTTCACACAAAAAGAGTAGATTGTGTTCATTATTTTGTGTGGATTGTGTTGTTTCCTTTTCAAATGTTATTCTTGTGTTGGATAAGTGCTCATCATAGGGGTATTTGTATGACCTATGCACTTGTTTGCATTGAAGTGTATTTTTACCTCACCCTGAATTTGTGTTCATTTTCATATACGCATCACATAGTACTGTGTCCTGTGTTTTGTTGTTTGTTTATTTTGTGCTGTGGTACAAGTGCACGTGAGAATGGTTTTGACATGTTTTGATGTTTCATAACCAGGGTCACACTCCCACAGCCAGGTTGGTAGTGAACATGTTTTATTGTATATATCTATATATACTTCTACTGTAGAGCTTGTTTTCTACCTTGGTGCTGGGATCAGAGAATAGAGCTTCCCTGGGGGTTTGGAACCCCCAGCAACAGCGACCCCCCCCCCCCCCCCCCCCCCAGTTAGTGCAAGAAATACCCAGACAAACATACACATACCGTTTGTTGGAAATAATTTCTTTGGTGAGTGATGTTTGTAAAAATACATCACTTGTGACTCTTTGACTTTCTAACGGATGTGTCAGTAACTTTCTGTGTCACAGCTCTAATGTGACTACCTGCTGTTGAGCATATGTGCCTGTTTGTCCAGGGTTTTAGCCTGTTTCAAAGACAGTTTTTCTGTTTGATGTAAGTGACCGTCTCTACTCTGACTCCCCTGTCGCTGAAGTTGTGGGCGTTTCATGGTAGTGGTAGATGTGGGTGATTTATATTCATTTTGTTGTCATTTGTGAATCAGTTACAGTGAGTGTAAAATATTCAATTACAGATTTAAACAACTATTGTCCTGCTGGATAATTACTAAATTAGTCAACTGTTCAGTATATTTCTGGTAACTAACCACCCTCTGGAAAATACGCTAGTTCGTATGTATCTCAGTGCTTGCTTTGCCCAGTAGTTTTACCCAGTATGAACCCTTACATTTGTGGAAAGCTTTGCTTCGGCATCCCTGTTGAAAATTAAAATGTGAATTTTACCCTAATTATTTGCCAGAGTGGAGTTTTGCTTCTGCTGCACTGGAGGTGCACACAGCCTCAAGAAGTTTGGTGGACTATCAGTTTGATTAGGTACAAACGTGCTTGCTGCTGATGCCAAAAAAACAGCTTGCCCTGCTGTAACTACGCTTAATCAACGTGTCTTGACTTTAAAACTAGTTTCACTTTCAGTGCCTGTGTAAATAATGTTTGCGTCGTTCTCTTCCACGGTCTTGCGGCCTGTTCGTAGAGGCTGGGAATTGTTAGATCCCACTTTCCACACTGCCCATATATATATAGATTCGGAGGTGCAAGCAAGCAGTTGACTTAGGGTCTCCATTTGTGTTTCAAGGTTTCAACTATCAGCCGCAGCCCTGTTGTTCTGACTGTCGTTTGCACATTAAGTTGCCTTCCACTTGAAATTGTAACTTGAAATTGAATTGGAAAGGCCACAGCCGGTTAGAACGTAGGAAAGGCCTTGATGGTTGGAACATCGGTGGTCTAGTGGTTAAGAGACTTGTCACCAATGCGAGAGGTCAGGGGTTCCTGTCCCACTTGGGGCAAAGAATTTTTCCTTCTCGTATGTGGCACCGTTCATTCGGGCCGATCGTCGGGGGTTCTCTCCGGGTACTCCGGCTTCCTCCCCCTCTGCTTTGGAAATGTTCAGCCCAGTAAATTTGAAAAATAAATGCAATTCTAAATTCCGAAATTTAAATAGCTGAGCTGACCCTTCGCACCACGTGATTGTAATATGTTCATGTCCAGTGTGTGTGAGAATGCGTGTGATTCACGTGAGCGTGCGTATTGGGTTCAGTTCACGGCGCTTTGAGCCGATTCACGAAATTGGGTAAAGCGCCTCTACAATACTCATTATTATTATTATTATTATTATAACATGGAAGAAGACCCTGGTGACAAAATGAATGGGTTGCTAGAACTATAGAACTTGGAATGGTTTTGTAGTAGGGCATGTCCCCATCACAGTGGTTCCAGCAGTGTGCCGTCCACAACACCAAAAGCAGAGTGAGGAACAGGTAGATGCGGTAGTGAGATCATACGGTTCACTAGTACTTTGGTGTAGTGTACCTACCACAGTAAAACTTGCAATGAAGTTAGCTATAGAGAAAGTAGAAGTTGGCAATTACTGTAGGCTGTATTGCTTGTACTTACAGGCAGTGGCATACATTTGTGTTAAAATTGTCAAATGTATTAGCATGTTTTATTTTTTTATTTTTTTCGAATCAGAGGTCAGGCTTGGCGCTAGGTCAGGTGAGGGAAATTTGATGAATAAATTGTTTGCTTTTTGAGTAACTCGTCTGCACTTTTTACCTTTTTTTTGTGTTCTGTGTAGAATGGTATTTTGGGGTCAATAACACAAGCAGTGGGTTTAAGCATGTATCAGTCAACAAGCTTCAGTTGTTGGAAATGGAGAAGTGTGGGTTTGCAGTGTTTGAATTGCTACTTACTCTAGTCTGAGATCTCCTACTCTTGCTATGATAGCATCATATGATTCTAATCATGCACAAACTACTTTGCTCTATTGACACACTTTTTCTGTCTTATACAAGTACTTTGCATTTGATTTTTTTTTTTTTTTGTTCTTCTTTTAGATGTGTGTGAAATATTTTGACAGTTTGCTGCTTCAGAGACTATCATCTTCTACACTAAACATAGGCATTCTGATAGTTTGGGCAGTGGTAGTTTTCTGAGGAGAGAGTGAGTGTGTGTGACTGTGTGTGGGTGTTTTCAAACACATTCCTCAAATGAATCTATTTTGCAACAGTGACGGTGCAGCAGGAGGCTTCTGTGTAAGACACATTTTTAATTTGTAGTGAGTGCTATCTGATCAAAACCGTGCGTGGCTGCACGCTAACCTGGCTGACTTGTAACAAACAAGGATGACGGTAGATGTAATCCCAGGGCTAAAACAGCACCAGAGCCATAATTTTATTTATACTGAGGATACAAGGTGTGTATCACCATATTGTGGTATGTTGTACGGATGCACACATAACATCAGCTTACAGAACCTAACTCTTTTTTTTTTTTGCTTCAAGTTAATCATTTATGGGATGGTGAAAGACGATTTTGAAATTAGAGGCTTTGTTTTGTGTGTTTTGAAAAAGTACAGAGTCTAGTGTATAGAGCTGATTTCAGAAATATTTTTCATGTACATATACCATAGACTGCCATAAAAGTAGCACCATGTTTTTCTGTGTTGGGAGGGATTTGTTTCTGCTCGTACATACCATATAGCATTACAACACATACGAATGCTCAAACTGTGTGTGTGTGTGTGTGTGTGTGTGTGTGGTGTGTGTGTGTGTGTGTGTGTGTGTGTGTGTGTGTGTGTGTGTGTGTGTGTGTGTGTGTTACAGACGAATTCAACCATTTTTATTAAAGTTTATGTTGCCATATTGTTGGGAGTGGTTTGCAAATCCTGTGCCATACACGATTTAGGGCAGTAAGTGAAAGCGTTGTTGTTGGTAGATCTACCATTATGATTCATTCAGTTTGTTTTCTGTTTTCCTCATGTTTATTGTTTTCTTTACTGCAAGTGTTTGTTCTGTAGGGTTGCATTTCATGAATAAGAAATAATAAACAAAACAAATGTTTAGATTGTGAGACTGGAAAGTTTTTTAAAGGTTTCACCAGCATATGACAGTTTGTGCATGCTTTTTTTTTTTTAAAGAAGTGTGTTCAGTTCAATCTGTCAGACATCCATGCAGATTATGCATAATTTGATAATGGAAGATAGCAAGCAACCTTGCATGAATTGACAACAGAGAATGTTTAAGTGAAGATTTATTTTTTCCCTTAGCATTGGAACAAGTTCTGGACACGTTTTCTGCTTTAAGTTAAATCTTCCATGTTTTGTCTCTTTGTCATTATTTATTACTTTTTGTGGGTTGCTTGTGTTTATGATGTCCGACTTGCATTTTGACCTTGTTTTTCAACATTTTATTGCTGTGTATCTTTTTTTTTTTTTTTTTTTTTAGCATCTTTTGTGTTTAATATATGGGATGGTAATGGGTTTCACTACTAGAGTAGTTTTAAATCTTTAGGAGGTAAAACTTTTGACATATCATTTTTGTTAGAAAAAAAGGAAGATGACTGTATTGATTGGGGTGAGTATGTGCTGATTCACGGATAAATCGTCACGGATAAATCATCACGGATAAATCGTCACGGATAAATCATCACGGATGGCTTTTCTTGCGTTTATTCCTGCAACACCCCCTGCATACACACATAATTATCAGTGAAGTTTGTTCATCATATTTAGTACATATATTTAGTCACATTTAGTATCATGTCTTTATCATCTTTTAAATTTGTTTTGATCCTTTCCACAGACCCAGCGATGTGATCAACGTGTCGAACCGAGAGACGTACTGAGGCAAGACATGAACCCATGATAACAGTCGCAGTGCTTGCGATAACGGGCAGGA
Source organism: Batillaria attramentaria (assembly GCA_018292915.2). Lineage (NCBI taxonomy): Eukaryota > Metazoa > Mollusca > Gastropoda > Batillariidae > Batillaria > Batillaria attramentaria. The sequence goes on from JACVVK020000503.1 coordinate 174,567, forward strand.
GCAAGGGCTGAAGAAAAGATGAACGACCGATTGATACAGATCTGCTGCAGGTTTCAAGACAGCAGCATCTTAGTGGAACATTTTTAACCTCAGACATGTTAGTTTGTGTAATTTTCCCAATTTTAAGCACAATATTATGTCCGATTTGCTTCTCTGAATATTCAGTCACTGACAGAGATTTGTTTGTTTGAAGTTTTGCGGATGATTATTTTTTTCCTTGGAAATATTTTGGTCTGTTTTTGTTGTTACTGGAAGCCCTTGGGGTGAGCTGTACATTTTCTTGACTTGCATGTTTTGTGGAGCATTTTTCAAAGCAAGAACACTATTTGTTTTAAAACAAAGCAAAAAACAGCAGCAACAATAACAAAACAGAAAAAAATGTTGACGTTGTGAGCTCTGAATTATCAGGAATAGCTCAGGAGAGGACTGTTGGTTTGATGAGTCTTTACTCAGGTTACATGTATATATATCTAGAGGAAAATGGGCCAAAGATGTGGCCAGCAATATATCATTCCATTCCGTTCTTAGCCGTGGTGTTAACTGGTGTGTTTGAACCTTATCTTTCATTGTCTTGGTTGTTCATCATAAATCATTGATTTTGGCTTACAGACTACCGAAATTTTGTGGCGTTTCTCTAACACTGCCGAGCACATAAAAGAAGAAAAGAAAAGATTTCGGTCCTGTTTGTAAGAGAATAGCGCATACGTTATATCAGGTAGATGTATCAGCATTTGATCAGAAAGGAATTTGACTGAGTTGAAAAGTTAAGTAGTGTAATAAAAATGAAATACTGCTGGCTTTTACAGGACACGGTTTCCCTGCTTTTTCACATTTTCATAACTAATCACCTTGTAGTCATACTAGTGTTCCTTTTTTCCACCTTGAATATGATGTCCACACTGAATTCGTGAATAGGCTTTGCCGACAAAGCCTTTCAGACAATACAGCCTTTGAAGTGGAATTTCTACTGTTCTAGTATTTATTGTGCACATTTGTACTGCGTTCTAGTGAATGCTTACAGTACAGCTGATAGGGAAGGACCTGTTACGCTTTCATCAAAGCATTTTTTGTGTGTCTTGAATATTGTCTGTATCATGTGGTTTGCGCGTGTGAGAGAGAAAAGAGGAAGCTTGCTGCTGCTATGGAATTGTTGAGACATTGAAATCCAAATTGAAATTTTCAAATTTGTGCACGAGCTGTTTCAAAAGCTAGCTAGACGTACAATTGTCTTTTTTGTAAATTGTGCTTGTCCAACCCAATGTTACATGTTAATGTGACATCCGTTCGTCATACAGGTACTGATTTTCACACTGAATTACGTATGTGCATTTTCTTGGCATGCCTGAGCGCTTGACACGGAGCTTTGACTTGAGGAAGTGAAACGCTTCAGCAGACCAAGAGTACAGTGAGTGCAGAATCCCTGGCTAGAAGTTCAGCAGGTACCTTGTGTACCGCAGTAATAGTAACTTGGCGTGCGGTGAAACTGCAGTGTAGGGCTGCCATCCTTTGACCCTTTTGTTGTTTGCGCCAATTTAAGTGGGGCACATTTCAAATGAATGAAGATAATGTTGGGAGATTGACGCAAGAGTTATGTGTATCATATCCATGAATTTGAGCCACGAGTGTATTTTACTGTAGATTTTGATCTCAGCGGTCTACAAGTTAGTTTTATTGTCGTGCAGTTGTTCTGTTAAGTTAATACATGTACTGGAAGACAAACACGAATCTCTCAAGAAGAAAGCCTAGCATGTGTGTGTCACACTCACACTCACAGAGTGAATGAATGAGTTACCGGTAGTTGACTGCAGTTGGTGAAAGTTGAATTGTGTGAGAGAAAAAAACCAAACAACAAAAAACTCACAAAAGACTGATATCATTTTTGTCATCAAACAGTGACAGGGCTTCAGTCCGTTGGTACTGTCATCAGACTAATAGGATATTATGTCCTGGCTTACCAAGAAAGTATAGGACATTTTGTCCTGAACAAAAAGAAAATGACGCAAAAACGATAGGACGGTTGTTTGCCTTGGTTAGATGGTAATCTTACATTTGGAAACAAAGCTGCCTATTACTGATGTCTGTCACAGATATGAGCCGTCTGATGGAAATAAGTTATGTGTTTCTTTTGTTGCTCGGGATAACATTATCCACAGATGTTCTTAATCACAAAGATCAGACATGTAAATATTCTGGTTTAACTGTGAGACAAACATCAGACATGTAAATATTCTTGTTAAACTGTGAAACAAACATGTTGTTGTCACCACCTGTGTACCTGTCTGTTGCACGGTATTTGATGTAAATTATGTTGGGATTTTCTCCTGTGCAATTTATTTCTTATAATATTAGATGTTGGATTGACTGATAGTCAGTGTGTGTCAGATAATGACTCGTACCCTTCACTACGAGGAGAATGGCTGTGATTTCATTTGCTCTTGAAAACATTGGAGGTTGTGTGTGTGTGTGTGTGTGTGTGTGTGTGTGTGTGTGTGTGTGTGTGTGTGCATTTTCTTTGTGTTTCTTCCTACATTTTGTTTTTAATGAAAAAGTTGTAACTTCTGTATTTTTGTTCTCTCATTTACCTGAGTGTCTTGGAACAGACACAGTGGATATGGGAGACCGGAAACATTGAGGAATCATTGCCGTGGCCTCCCTACGCATGCTTTTTGCTTTTTGAACTACTTCTCTCCCCGTTCCAAATGCCCTAGCTTTTATTAAGTGTCTAGTTCTGTGGCTTTGATGCGATGTCAAGTTCGAATTTACAAATTTGTAGTTTCTTTCATCTAAAATTGCCTTCCCCCCCCCCCCCCCCCCCCCCCCCACTGAAAAATCGGCAAAATTTCAAGTGTGACTTTTGCAAATTTACTTGTTAAATGTTGTTTTCCCTTTGAGGCATTTCTGCTTTCACCTTAATCATTCATGTTTTCCAAGTTCTTGTGCAGTGCCGCCTCCACACAAGAAGCTGGTTTGTCAAAAGTACTTTGAGTCATTTTGTTCTAAGGCTGGTCACTGTGCCTGCTGCTACGATTCCAAAAGGGATATCTATATATATATATGGGCAGTGTCCTGTTTCCCTTATCCACTGTCTCTGCTTCGAATGACAGAAAAAAACATTCCATTCTAACGTAAAATACAGTGATTATATGAATGTTACACTTGGGGTGTTTGGCAAGTGCAGTGCCGTGGTTGTATGAACCTGACAGTAGCAGATCATGGTGATATTTTAAGATTCTTACATTTCATTGTAATAATAATAATAATAGTATTGTATAGGCGCTTTTCCCAATTGCATGAACCGGCTCCAAGCGCCGCGAACTGAACCAACACGCACGCTCACGTGAATCACACGCATCCTCTCACATACTGGACATAAACACATTACAATCACGTGGTGCGAAGGGTCAGCTCAGCTATTTAAATTTCGGAATTTAGAATTGCATTTATTTTTCAAATTTGGTGGGCTGAACATTTCCAAAGCAGAGGGGGAGGAAGCCGGAGTACCCGGAGAGAAGCCCCGACGATCGGCCCGAATGAACGGTGCCACGTACGAGAAGGAAATATTCTTCGCCCCGAATGGGACTCGAACCTCTGACCTCTCGCATTGGTGACAAGTCTCTTAACCACTAGACCACCGACCGCCACTTTCGTCTCAAAATGTTGAAATGCATGCAGTGAGTGAAACTTTCTGTGTGTTTTTCCCCCGCACTATTTACGTTTCAGTTTCTCTGTGCATCAGTGTATGACTGGTGAATGATTCTGTCAAACTGTATCCGACTGATTGTGAAATTTCAATGAAATTATTATCTGGTCACAAACAGCATTTATGTTGTCTTTTATACCGGAAGTTGTGTGTGTGTGTGTGTGTGTGTGTGTGTTACGAGTGTGGCTGTGTCTTATGTTTGTTTTGTTTGTATGCTGAAAGGTAACAGCTGTATTGTTCTTTTGAAGATTGAGTGAGACAGAGAAGTTGCTATGTTAAAGTTCATATTGTGTTTTAGTAATGTAAATCTGTTTCCCGTGATCCAGAAGTTTCTATTGTTACCACGAGTATTCGAGAAGTGAAAGTTATAACGTGCAGTTCCGCAGTTCCGTTACGTGTAATGATTATGTACATAGCCTGCGCGTGCCATTCTTGGGGTGAGCTGTGCAATTACCTATAAGCGGTGGAGCTTACTTGTTTAACTGAGCCGATTACGTTCCGTAAACTCGTTGATCTGTCGATCCCTGCTGCGAACACCCGTGTCTCTACAGTAGCCTAAGTGTTCATTTAGGTTTGCGTACAGTGGAACGTTTTACTGTAGTCCGCAATAGCCGGTCAGATGGCTCACTGAATTTTTTGCTTATGACGTGGAAAGGGCCGGATCTGTTCGGGTTTTTAATTAAAAAAAAAAAAAATCGTTTTGTGTGTGTGTGTGTGTGTGTGTGCCGGTGTGTGTGTGTGTGTGTGTGTGTGTGTGTGTGTGTGTGTGTGTGCCGGTGTGTGTGTGTGTGTGTGTGTGTGTGTGTGTGGATGTAAGAATAGTAGCAGCCACGACATTTACATGACTAAGGGCCGAATCAGTCCGGTTGTTTGTTTGTTTTTTTTGGTTTTTTTTTGGGGGGGGGGGAGGGGGGGGGGGGGGGCTTGGCCGACTGATAAACGAACAAGATGGCCACCAGCCCAATATGTTGTTTCCATTTGATCACCTGCTATCGTCACGGTCGTTCTTTTGTAATGCCATGTATCCACACACACACACACACACACACACACACACACACACACTCTCTGAATGGAAACAACTGACCGGGCTGTCACACCAATCTTGTTTTTGGAAGAGAGACGTCAAGTTGTATTCTTTGAAATCTATGACGTTTTTGCTCACTGGGATGACGCATAATACATTTGGCGTAATAACTTTGATACAGTTCTTGCAATGAAAGCAGGCCCATGAAAATTGAAGTGTTGCTGCTGCGTGCGCAGTGTAAAGATCGAATTAATACCGACCCAATATGTTTAACAGACAAGTCTGCGCGGCGAACGTTTTCTAACTATGTGTTATGTCAGACATACACACGCGCGCGCGCACACACTCACACGCACGCACTACGCACACGCACACACACACACACAGACTCGCGCGAGCCGCGTTTGTGCTCCACTGAGACCTATGTGGTGTCCTCTCACTCTACTATGCTATTGAGTGAGAGTCAGTGGGAAAAACAAAGCACACTACATCAATGAAACTCCCGCTTTCCCCGTCTACACATAGAGAACGTCCAAAAAGTGGCGACACATCCCCAAGAAATGCCAGTATCACGTCAATCAAACATGACGTCGGAAAAATGACGCTGATACTGCCTTTTGCGTCAGTGCGCGCGTGCCTTTTCTGCGATGGATCTGACCTGTTCAGTACGTAAGCAGCCCTGCACAGCGTTCTGGGTTCTTCTTCTTTCATGAATTTGTTCTCCGTGCATATTCTGTTCATAAAGTATTGGAGTTGTATTCTGTTATATCCCGTGTCTTCTCTGCGATTGCACGAAGATGGCGACATAGTAGAAGTAAAATACACCACGTCTCCAAACAGAGGAATTCGGAAAGAAAGTGGCGAGACACCCCCAAGAAAAAACAGCATCACGTCAATCAAACATGACGCACTTACTTTACGTCAGTGCGCGTGCGTCTCTTCTTCGATGTTTGTGAGGCGTGTGGCTTGTAGAGGAAATGTGCTGTGAGTACAAATTTTCGAGTCAACTGACGATAACGGCTGCAGTGAATTTTTCTAATTTTTTTGTATATTTTTTATGGCACCCCAGGCTCATTATCTATGTATAGTAGGAGCGATTTTGAGATCTAAAGTGTGTTCACCAGCACTTTCATCAGGTACGGCTTACGCCAAAAGTAAAAAAGCGACAACCTCCAAAATTCACTTAGTTGAGAGTCCGTATTCATGCTATCTATGTCCAAAAAATGGAGTGGTTTAGGTAAATATTACGCCTTTAAACGCCAGAAAGCCACTCGCAAATCATGTGTGCAATCGTACCTGGATCGGGCCTTCTATTCAACAATCTTGATTCATTTAGAAACCCCAAATTTGAAATCGATCGGTTCAGTATTTTCGGAGAAATAGGCATCTGAACTGGGTTCACATGCAATGTCAACTCAGGCTCGGTTTACATGAAAACTATAAGAGCGACCATTTTCTAGTAGTGACTCTGTTCAGAGTCCGTATTCAAGCTATCTACTGCCAAAAAATTGAGTGATTTAAATAAATATTATGCCTGTACACGAAAGACAACCAACTTGTCTCAAAAGGGCGATAACTCCCAAATCACTTAAGCAATCATCACACGCTTGAATCGTCTAATGTAACATTTTGATATATTTGGATACCCCAAATTTGAAGCCGTTCGGTTGAGTATTTTCGAAGAAACGGGCCTGGACACAATTCACACACACACGCACGCACGCACGCACACACATACGCACAGACGGCACTCACTGAGGAGGAGAAGCGCGTTCGGCGGACCGTACATGTCAGCATCGATGACGCATGTTTTCTTACGTCATTGTCAGAGTTACACTTGCAAAATCGTCTCTGCGGGAGATCGGCAGTGACGTGCGTTTGTACCACAGATGCTTGCCCATGAACGTGGAAAATTTAGCCCGTCCTATGATGTTGTTTCCATTACTATGGAAACAACATAAAAAGGGGGAGTGGGACGCTCGACTTCTCAGACGCTTGATTTTTGACTTGGGGGTGGGGTGGGGTGGGGTGTTGAGCGCCCAAAGTGCATAAACAGCCTTTCGTCCGGCCCTGTTACTCCTGTCGTATGGTTACTGTCCCTGCAGGGGTCCCCGCCTGTCTCAGTTGGGCAACTATGGCAGCATTTGGTTTCAATATGAGAGTGCTTCCGGGGCAGTTAAAAGACAATACCCGTTTGTAAAAGCAGGAAAAAAATTATTGTCGAGTCCACTACAGGGAACAATTTCTTTGTGATTTATTGTATCACTTCAAGTCTTCAAAAATGTCAAGCCAGCTGTGTCTGGTGGACTAATATTACTAGTCGCTTTCAACAGGCCCCGCTGTCTTTTCACACAGCGGTTAAGTACCGGCATACCGTTAGGTTAGTCTGCAATATGCTCTTTGATGCGAACGGCTCATGTGCTTAACCTAAATGTTTTCCTATGCCAAGAGATCAGAAAACATCTAGCACGTAGCAGACAACCCGGAGACTAAACACTGAACGAACTTTTTCAGCCACTGTGACGACAGAGTGACCGGCCGCGCCGGACAACTTTGGTACTTTACAAGGTGAGTATGCTCTTTTTGCAGTACGTATTTTACTCAATAGATTTTGGTTCCGGGCGTTCGAGAAACACTAAAATTATTGCTTTTATCGGTAAAAATGAATGTCATTTTTCAGTAGAATAAATCGATTCTGTTGCTCATTTAATTGGTTAATGGTTGTTTGAGTTTTTTTTTTTTTTCGGTTTTGTGTGTACTGTGTGTAAGTGACGAAACTACTATCTACCATAAATTCATTCCGACCGCTATAGGTTCTCATGATCGCCATTGCGGTACTTGTATCCAGAGGAACGACTGTTCCGGTTCATATTGTGTAATATTGAAGCTCAAAACACACGTTAGTTCTTCAGCCAGCCTCCTGTGTGTGTGTGTGTGTGTGTGTGTGTGTGTCAGTGTGTGTGTGTGTGTGTGTGTGTGTCAGTGTGTGTGTGTGTGTGTGTGTGTGTGTGTGAGTGTGAGTGTGTGTGTGTGTGTGTGTGTTAAGGGGGGGGGGTGAAACTGACGGAGTCCGTCTATATAGTCTGATCGTCTATCCACCCGTTCGTTCGGCGGCGTAGACACTTCGCGCAGTGGTCAGGCTAGAGGGCTTTCCGTGCGTTTACGATTGCCTGTGTTCAATTTATTTTAAATCGTCTTTTGTGCCTTCTAATGATAATAATTGTAGAGTGAATCTTGAACCCGGCCCTAAAGATACCTCCGTGTTTACTACTGACAACGTTTACTAGCTGTGGCTGTCATAAAGTGGCATTGCATTGTTATGGTAATTTACAAGCGCTGTCACAACGGGGCGCCTCTGTGGTGTAGAGTGGCCTGAACTAAGGGCGGAGAATTTGGGGACACGCTTCACTACAGTTTTGTTGTGCAGGTTTGAAAGACTGAGACGAATTACTGTTCACGTTGTAAGCCGGATCCGAGTGTGCGTGCACACACACACACACACACACACACACACACACACACACACACACACACACACACACACACACACACACAGAGCTAAACCATTTACATCTCTCGAGCTATTAAAGTTTGTTAGTCTGTGGTAACTGCCTACTCAGAGGATAACAATAATCAATAGTATATCTGAACAACGGCCAGGGCAGGGTATAGAAACAAAGAGAAGCCGGCTCACTCTGACTTTATAACCACACACACGCGCGCGCGCGCGCACACACACACACACACACACTGAGAGAGCCGCTAAACTGTTTACATCTCCGAAGCTGTTAAGCATCAGTTCCATGAGCACAGGTCTAATCATAAATGATTCCCGCAAGTCAGTTTATGGGCCAAATATAAACCACACCCACTGGCACGTGACAAGCACAGGCTCGACGTAAAGTATTTCCCTCTCCGCCGGTCTGCCATGCTAGACACTCATATGCAGGATTTCCAAGGGGAAGTAGGTCCCTGACACGACACACATCCTTCACATCCTTTCACTGTTTCGACGTTAATGCAAACAGGGCTAACATCGTGTGCCGCTGTGCTGAGGTGTTTAATCTTGCTCGCTGTGAAAAGATACAGGGAATACATCATCTGTCTTTACTGACGTGTGCTGCGTGAAGTTGAAAACACGGCCGGATCTGCAGCACGGACTAGGTAGGAGAAAAAAACTTGTGAATTTCTCTCTCTGTATACCGGTGAACTGACTGTGAATTTCTCTCTCTGTGTACCGCTGAACTGACTGTGAATTTCTCTCTCTGTGTACCGCTGAACTGACTGTGAATTTCTCTCTCTGTGTACCGCTGAACTGACTGTGAATTTCTCTCTCTGTGTACCTCTGAACTGACTGTGAATTTCTCTCTCTGTGTACCGCTGAACTGACTGTGAATTTCTCTCTCTGTATACCGCTGAACTGACTGTGAATTTCTCTCTCTGTATACCGCAGAACTGACTGTGAATTTCTCTCTCTGTGTACCTCTGAACTGACTGTGAATTTCTCTCTCTGTATACCGCAGAACTGACTGTGAATTTCTCTCTCTGTGTACCTCTGAACTGACTGTGAATTTCTCTCTCTGTATACCGCTGAACTGACTGTGAATTTCTCTCTCTGTATACCGCTGAACTGACTAACACAGACCGCTGATTTCACATGGCCTGGCTCGGCTGGCACACGACTGACTGTCTTTGATCGGGAGCCCAGCTTGTAAGGTTTAATAGTATTAACTAATTCGCATTGTAGTGATGTTGTTGCTGCTGTCGGGGCATTGTCATCAGTCTCAAATTTATTTGTTTTAACTGTGACATATTTAGTAGGGTGCTAATTACGAATACTGGCCTACGTTACATACAGAGAGAGAGAGAGAGAGAGGACGTGTCCTTGTTTCGCTTACATTTTATGCTGCAGGGACGAGAATTGGGAGGTGGTGGTGGTGGTGGTGGTGGGGTGCTGGGGGGGGGGGGGGGGGGGGGGGCAAACGGTGGTGCATTTTCAGCGAATCGTATCGCTTACTTTTTCATGACGAGTTAAGCCGAGACGAGACCACTGAAAGCAATGAAAAGAACACCTATTGATAAAAATACAACCACGTAATTGGAACAGGAAGTTTAGCACGGTGACTGTGACACTGAAGCCGGCCGTATCAGTGCAACTGTCGCAAAGTTTCAGTTAGAACTGGCACCAGCACGTCTCAACTTATAGCGTACAAGCAAGAGATCGCGCGGGGAAAGTTATTACGGCTGGATAGTTAGATCCTTGTGATTGCAAATATCAAATTTTTCAGTCAGATCAGATACTGAGATCACTAGTCAAGACGGCCACTAGTCTCTCGATCTCGTGTTACAACTCCCGCCTGTCAAACCATTAGCTGTGGAAGATTGATTGGCGTGCCAGTTTACCCCTCTTCCATTTAACGTGTATTGCGCGGCCTTTGTTCGATCCTCTTCAAGTTCAATCCGCGGTCGTGAGTTCACGGTATCCCGGCTGGGGTCAAATATTTGTGCTGGCTTTTTCATCGTTCCCCCGTCTTTGATATCACCCGTATGTGGTGGAAAAGGACGTTAAACCCCCCAAACACCCACCCACACTCTTCAATCCGCATGCAGTTTCAGTTCCGCCGCGCCTATGTCAACACTGACTGAATGACGCTTAGCAAGATATTTAGGCGGCTTCAGCTGGCATTTGAACCGTCTTGTTTATTTCAAGTCGTACGGAGGTGGTATTGAAACTTTCGCCGTCGACTGACCTTTGAAGGTCAGTGATTGGTGATAATTATTTTGTATTGCCAGCGCGTCACGGGCCCACGGTGACTGACAACTGACTGACTTGAACAATTCGGTACTGGCCCAACCCAGCTGATGATTTTGTGGCCGGTATCATAGAGTAGCGCCAAAGGCGGCACTGTGTTCCGTTTAAAAAAGACGATCGAAGGTGTAGATTATTTATGTCAGTCTTGGTCACGGTGGTCGTCTACGCTGATCGGTGTAGTGTCGTCTGTCAAACTGCCGCTTACTGCCAGTGGCCACTGACTACTGTACGTTTTTCCTCAGTTTCAGAGCCAAGCCGCCGGGACTGCAGTGCCCGGCGCCACTGAGATGACGAGAACGTGGTGTTAGGGGACTTCTCACGGAAGGGATGTCACAGTCAACGTCTCGCGACGGTGGTTGTAAGTATACATCCATAGGTTATTTGCTGTCTCGGAGAATGTAGTTGGTGCAGGCAGTTCGGGCCAATCGAGGCGCAGATCATCGTCAACGTGCCAAGAGAGATAACCAATTTCGTAGCGTGGTGCAGGCAGGAACAGCAGTTACTCCCCTTTATGAGATTTCGCCTTGAGCGCATTTGCGACACCAAGTACACGCCGGAATGATTGTAGAAGTAACTGCACCCTTTCCCCGCCCGGTATGTCACAAACAAAAACAAAATTCTTCATATGGCAAAAATCATTGGCGCCCCAGTCCCATGTATGTCCGAACTAGCAGGGAAACATTGTAACTGAGAAGGGCGGTGGCTACTCGGACTGATCTCATCAGATGATAACACATACAGTGTACCTCATAAAATCCTGCATCAGTTGAACTCTTCTAGCAGGAGGTATTGATTTATGTCGAGCAGGACAAACAGAATAAAAATAGCTTTATTCCAAATGCAATTGTTACCACCGGAACTAACGGAAGCCACAGTAGTTTGTAAGTTGTATAAGTGTTAGTCTCCTGTAGTCCAGTGTTCTGTGAATTTTATTGCGAAACATTTACAGACCAAAAATTCCTTTGACTCTGACATCGACCTGACTTTTCAGCAACATCAACATGGTTTGTGACTGGCAAAGCTGATCGAAGTTATTGTGTAGAGTTTACATTTCTGTAAAGTTGTTCATCAGTGCCAAGGCGGCTTCCGTGGCGGGAACCGTTTAGTATGACGAACGTTCTTGTTGACCGTAAAAGTGCAGGACATTTGTCCTGTTCGCTGGGGTGCAGAACCGATAGGACATAATTATGTCCGCTCTTGTATATGTAAAATCAGGGTGGGGAATTTTCAGTCATTTGGCAATTTTCAGCCAAGTTTCCTAGGCCTATCCTTTCAGCCAAAACCAAGTTTCAGCCGAAGAAAATAATAATAATAATAGTAAAATGGGTACTTAAAAGACGCCCTCCCTCTCGCGGGAGCTCAGGGCGCCTTACAAAGAACACACACTCACTCACCCAGAAACACACACGACATGCCTCCACACATACATTTAACTAAAAACACATGATGTGCAGCATCATACACGGGCTGCCCCTGGCTTACACACACACACACACACACACACACACACACACACACACACACACACACACACACACACACACGACCAGCAAAATGAAGATGTGGCAACAGTTATTGGTTGAAGGCTGTGAAGAGGTGGGTTTTCAAATTTGTTTTGAAAGATAGTTTTGTGTCTGCATGTCTGATCGAGACTGGGAGATCATTCCAACAAGTCGGACCCTGGTATGAATAACTACGCTGACCAAAGGTCTTTGTCTTGACATGAGGGACACGGGGTTTCCGAGTGTCAGCAGCAGAACGAAGGGAAGAAAAGAAAAGGAAAGAGGAAAAAGGTTGCACCTGCAGTCATGTATCATGATACAAGTAATGCCATATGGGACAGTCTAACGTCAGTTTTGAAGACTTGCATATCAGTACCAAAGCAGTATTTTACTTCTGGGTGCCAGGAGAGGCTACGAAATGCGTTTAAAATTGCAAAAAAATTGTTTTCTGAAGTTGGGCGTTGCCCCCGTGGTCCCGCCCCAGCAGGGAGCTGCCTCTGCACCCAGGCTTAGGTTTCAGTATTTTCCCCGGCTAAGCAAATAAAACAATTCCACAGCCTGAAAATGTAATCGGGACATTTTGAAAATGAATCGGTCAATGACAGATGCCCGACGCGGATGGGGTCCTCCTGCAATCCATTTTACACCACTCGCCACTGCAGTGCAAACTTTCAGTGAGTTAATTATGAGTGCTTTACGTCCGAAAATAGTAAGGACAGAGAGAGCGAAAGTGTGAGTTATGACTTTCCATAATCCACTCAGTGGTTTACGAGTTCACAAAAACTCACTCCAGTTACGTCCCCCCCCCCCCCCACGTTTTGCGTCAACTATGACATTATTTATTTTTATATTACAGCGGTGACGCACACAACGCAACTCCACTGATCTTGGGCGGCTTCATCAACTGGAGTGTAGCCGCTGTGACGTAGACAATCAAGGCCAACCGACAAAAACACTGACGCTGTACACAAACAGCCATGACGTTGGACGCGGAAGATTACGCCGCCATCGCGTGCGGCGCGTTCCTGGTGGTCTGTTTCGCGGTGGTGATGCTGATTCGCCTGTGCAGACCGGAACTGCTGGACCGGAACTTAAGGAAAGAGAAGAAGGAGGCAGAAGAAACGCCGGAACAACTATCTGGTGCTCCGGCCGGTAACTTGAAGTTGGAGGAATGTGAGAGAGACTTGCAAGTATGAACGTGGGGAAAATGGCGAAGAAGGGGCTGGGTGGGTGGGTTGGGTTGAATGTAAACGTCCTTTTACACCAGTCAGTGATGGTCTGTCGCCCGAAATTGACTGGAAAATATTATGGGGGAAAAAACGCAACTTGAAACAAGCATCAACAATAACAAACAACAACAACAACAATAAGCCAACCACGGCAAAACAAGAACACCCCCCCCCCCCAAAAAAAAAAAAAAACACACAAAAAAAACACGATTAAACGATTAGACGATTAAATTAATCTGCCAGTAAACCAACCTACATGCCCAGCTGACCAGGTCACCCCTTGAAAAAAGCGTGATAGGTATGGAGTCGTGTGTGTGTGTGTGTGTGTGTGTGTGTGTGTGTGTGTGTGTGTGTGTGTGTGTGTGTGTGTGTGTGTGATATTTCATATAATTCAAGATAACGTTTTATACGTTGCTTACGCCATTGTTTCACCATTGAATAAACAGCATTTAAAAAAATCTTACTACTGAAGTGTTGGATTTCGTGAACTAAGTTTTTGTTTTTGTCCTGGTTTTATATTAGCTGTATATTGTATGTATATTTTATAATTCGTGTATGGTATGTTTTCATCGTCGTAATATTGATATTTATTTTTTTTAAATCTATACTTCAAATTGTTGCTGAACGTCACTCCCCTACTTGTGCAATTTTGGCGCCGTTTAAGATTTGTAGATTTTTGTCTTAATTGTTAACTTGCCTTTTTTCTTCGCTTATCATGTAATACTTAGGGTTTGGGATGGTCTTAAGATTCTGCGTACAAGCACAGTGTGATATTTGTATGAACAAATAATAATAAAGTGGTCATCTTTGTTTAAAGTTAGAAGAGACATACTGTGTGTGTGTGTGTGTGTGTGTGTGTATGTGTGTGTATGTGTGTGTGTGTGTGTGTGTGTGTGTATGTGTGTGTGTGTGTGTGTGTGTGTGTGTGTGTATGTGTGTGTGTGTGTGTGTGTGTGTGTGTGTGTGTGTGTGTGTATGTGTGTGTGTGTGTGTGTGTGTGTGTGTGTGTGTGTGTGTGTGTGTGATTACTGCAAGTATTTATCTATGGAAAACCGTGATGATTTGGTAATGTGTTTAGGACTGTGATTGTATGAGGAGAATTATTTGTAATGTGTGTGTGTGTGTGTGTGTGTGTGTGTGTGTGTGTGTGTGAAGGACAGTGTATATCAAAATGCGAGACAAAGATCACTTTATTCATGCTTTTGCTGGGGAAATTCTTGTGTCCGTCCAATAAGTTAACCAGACACATAATATTATATACATCTTATCTCGTAGTACAACAACAAAATCTCGTTGACTGTATTTTTTTTTTCGGAACTCGTAATTTTCAGCAGCGGTCGAGTGAGTGTTAGTGCAGTAATGGATTCCTAAATACACTGCCGGCGTGCCAGTGTTCCAGTTTACATGTTGTGTTCCTACTCCATAGACAAACACCACCACCGTAATTTTTAATCAAATCGTTTTGTTTTACAAGCGCTTAACCAAAAACCTCAAAACAGATCGATCTAGTTCTGGCTGTGTCATGAAACACAGAACACTTAATACTTATTGTACACCTTCTGCAGTGTCGACTAGTGGTTAGCCCTAATCGAAACATGTATATCGGCTCTTGGCCTTGGGTCGTATGTAGCTGAGCGCCTATTGTTGGCAGACCGAGCGCATTATCGGCGAGCGCCTCGGCTTAGCGGATAAGCCGACTCCAACTCGCCTACTTTGACCGCTACGTATTGCAAGTGGCAACTTCACCTCAAGACGTACTCCTGGGTATGACGAGAATATCGGTATCGCGACTGAATATCGACGACTAACGCGATGAACAAGTACACCACAGGTCCATACTTTGTGAAGGGTGTTTAACGCTCTCTTTGCTATGGTCCCCAGTTGAGACCCTCACGTTCACCTTTTGCTGAGGAGGTCCCATTTCATCGCCAAATTTCTATTTTTTATTATGACATCATAAAGAGAACTAAATACAGCCATAGCAAAAAGGGTTTCTACCGGTCAAAGGGAAGCAACAATAAGACTCGCATCATTGTGTATGCCTGTGTGCTCTTGTGTGAGTTGCATCGTGAAGTGCAGGTTTACCGACGTTGCGACACCCAGAAAGTTGGACACGTGCGATTTCTAACACCGAAGAGCTGGGTTTCCCTAGAGCTCAGTGTGTGCCAGGCCCCCGACCCTTATTTTTTTTTTTTAATTATCATATACCGGTACTTCAGTAGTACTCCGCACCTACACGCACGTAACTGCTGGGCTGTGGTAGTAGGTGTGAGTTTACCTGACCAAACTGTAGCACTGGTGTGAAAACACAAGAACTGCAGCGGACTTTATTGTGCTAAGGGATCCAGCAAAACACTAACATGGTTTAGTAGGTAACTCGTTATGGTTACACGTACAGTACCAATAAAAATGTCCTTGCACAGCGGCTGAGAAGGTGTATTGTTTCAGCGCAGAGACTGCTCACGGCTACACGTACCAAAAGGAGTGCCACGCAGAGCGGCTAAGGAGCTGTATTGTTTCGGCACAGACAACTCGGAAACGCGAGCGTGCATTGCTGGATAGTAATCTACAAAAGACGCACAGCATCGCGTGACTTGTTGGGAAGAAACAGCGGAGTATAAGTATATGGTGACAGGGCTGATACACCTGCGGACGGCAACAATCTGGTGCCGCCCAAGTCTTTAATGACAGGGCCGAGACATTTCTGGACATTCGTGCGTGTCTTCTAATTTGAAAGGCAGGCAGGACATTGATACGTTGTAACCAAGTCCTTTCCAGTACTAACTTCCTGCGCAGGTGTGTCGGTGTATTAAAGAAGTATATCGTGGACAGCGCACTAAGGGAACGTGTCAGGATTTAGGCGGATATTTCACCCAGTGAGGTAACGGTCAAGATATTGACGATGTACTGTGAATGACACTTTATTTACATAGTAATAATAGTGTAGTATAGTGTGTGAATAACAGTAACCAGCTGTGTCTTGGCTGTTTAGTGAACTCTAAACCTTTGCAGGTGAGATTTGCAAGGCCTGTGCATGATCGTGATTGTACTCGGATTCGCATGTTACTCAGTGTTGAGTTTTGAAGTGGTTTTAAGCACTGAAATCCATCTGTGAAGTGTTAAAATTCCACACTGTGGGGTGTTAAAATTAAGCACTGAAATCCATCTGTGAAGTGTTAAAATTCCACACTGTGGAGTGTTAAAATTAAGCACTGAAATCCATCTGTGAAGTGTTAAAATTCCACACTGTGGAGTGTTAAAATTAAGCACTGAAACCCACCTGTGAAGTGTTAAAATTCCACGCTGTGTTATGTACAAAGTCGATGATTCTTCTGCTACTGTGAGTTTTGAAAGGACGTTAGGCACTAAAACCATATAAGTGCTTAAGTTCTACACCGTGTTAGTGTGTAGTCCCTGGTTCCTTTCTTCTCACGATCACTGGAATGAAAACTGACACCATTAATGTCATGTTCCGCGTCAAACTCTGATGTGGTAGCCGGGTCATAACTATCGTCTAGTGGAACACGATCTCTGTATTCTGATTCTGAATTCTGATGTATTGACAGGAATACGTTAGTTGATAATCATCACTTCTCCTCTACTGCTCCGGCCTGACTCTAATGATATGTTCTGTTGACTGGCATACAATTCGCAAGTTTACGTCAAACTGATCAGTGCATAACGGATGTGTTATCCTAAACTTGCAAATCGTATTGTACGCCTTCCGTGCCAAGAACAACAGTGAGCCGTGTGTGGCAAGCTAAAGTTACCCGCGAATGCTTGTCTGCTTCGAGGCGATTGTACCACGTACGGTGGAACGCAGATTATCGTCTACGATTTCAGACACGTATAAGCATTTGTGACTGTAACAGCTTGCATTGTCTACAACGAGGTGCGGCAGAGAGGAATGTGTCGGAATTTGTTCTTCCCTCTTGGTCTTTCAGTATACGTACAGTAGAGACAGCGGGACGACCAGCTGCGTTCTTGAAGAAAGTTCCTGTGTGTAGTCTGGAACTGTTCAGCAGGGATAACCGAGGTGGTGGGGCGTTGGAGTTCGTGTTGTGAGTTCGATTCCCGGCTGTGTGCCAAAACGTTTCGCTGGCTCTGTCCTTGTTAATCCGACTCGGATATTATCCTTACGCGGCGAAAGAAGAAGTCAAAAGCCTCGAGCAGCCAACCAACCAGACGTTCTGGCTAGGTAGAGCGGTTCTGTTTCTTCTGGAACGGCCGGTGAGCGACTCAGCGCTATCAAATGTAGTGAAAGGTTGACGTAAGATTGACACTGCTTTGTGTGTTTAGTTCTGAGTTTGCTCTTGCGTAGTTCTGGCCTCGTCGGCCACTCTGAAGACCACGACGACCACCACCACCACAACCAGCACCACCACCAACAACAACCACAGCATGGAGCTCCAATTTCCCAAGAGCCCTCGACACGACGTGTCAGCCAAACCCATGCTTGTTCACCTGGGACGACAACGTCTGCCCGACGACTACAACAACAGCGACTCGGAGTGGTTCTTCAACATGAAAGTCCAACCGGAGACACCGAGACAGCTCGATCCCATGATTCGACCTTCACGACAACACAAGGCGCTATCGCGGACCCCTCGGGATGTGGGCAACGCCGGCAAGCCTCTCTTCACCAGACACCGGAAGTTGGCGTCCATCAAGAAAGGGGACGTCACTACCCCGTCCCCGGCTGACCTGAGGAAGGAGATTGACTATCAGACGTCAAGGTCAATTGGGGACAGCCTCATCTTCCACAATATTCCGGAGAGATGCGAGGACACACCAGAGGAAGAGGTAGGTTCAAAGGATTTAACTCTTAAAAGCCAATACAAAACTCGCAATTTTACTTCAAATCTTCAGATCACTGGAAGCCATTTCAACCCACTGTCATGCAATCTGCAGCAATCTCTGGCCTAACAAGGAAGGCTCGGCCACGCCTTACAGATTAGTGGCTTGAAGTGGCTTCTGCTGGTGTGGAGTGGCTTGTTCTTTTTAACCAGTCTCATCACATAGCGACCAGGGGGTGGTTCGGGTCGGGCTCTTAAGCGTTAATCTTGTGGCGGCATAATTATTTTGAACTTGCGCCTGTAGGGTAGTCTTCATTTACCTGTCCTTTCCTTCTTTTTTCATTTCGTGCCGCCCACGACGAGTATCCCATGTTTTTTTTTGTTTTTTTTACTACCCTTCTTCGGTTTTGCGAAAATCACGCAAGATAAACAGTTCCTTGACGGCTCTTACTACAGCAAACACGAGTATAATCAAAGTGCAACACTCCGACTAAGCCAAATTTAAATCAATGTACATAATCATACCGTTTTTTTTAAAGTTTTTTTTTTTGTGAGGACACGTGCGCAAAGAGTAAAAAAACAAACAAAAAAACAACAACAAACAAACAACAACAACAACAAAAAACAACAACAACAGCAGCAACAACAACAGAAACATGGGATATTCGTGCGCCGTAACGAAATGTGTTAAATGTGGCAAGATACTTGAAAACGGCCACACACACAACCGTCTCATGAAATCGACTGAACAACCATATACTGAAACAGAAGCTAGCATTCAGCCCAGGCACTGCAGTAACAACTCCTCTTGCTTCTATTTTCAGGTTGTGACGTTCTGCCGAGATTATCTGGTGGGCCGACGGGGAATCAACCATTTACGGTTTGGGGAGGTTCACCGCATGGAACAGCGCTTCGACAAGGAAGGACCAATCACAGCGCGCTTCAGCCTCGTTCTCCCGCCAAAACCTGACCAATCGGGGAGCGAGCGTCTCCAGCCGTTACCTTGGATACCAGCAATTCCCAAGCGGAAGCTGCCAGTGCTGAACAAGACGAAGGCTGCCGGGAAACGCAAAACGCGATATAAACTGGCTAACTAACTGAACTGGAAAGTAAAATGTGGCCGACCTGGCAGCCTGACTGGACTGAATAGTGTTCAGCTGGACTGTTCAGTCAGTAGGGTAGCTGTCCCCCCCCCCCCCCCGTAACCTGTCCCTTAGGGCCGTCTCCTAACACTCTTATGACATGGCACGTTAAACCCAACTAACAAACCAAAGAGAACGTTTAGGGTGCGCCGATGGCGTAGTGGGTTGGTGCACTGCGCTCGCGTTTCGTGCGGCGAGTGGGTGTGAGCAAACATAGTACGCCTCCGTAGGCGTACTATTTTTGGTGTGAGTTGGGCCACGCCCCTAAGCGATAGCAAGACATTGTGTGTACTTAATAATGTGTTCCCCGTTTTTTTCTGGCTGTAAGAAATAGGTCCGTTTGTGTGGCTTGTCCATCACAGTCAAGGATACGCCAAATGCGGCCGACTTAGCAGTCTGGCAGGACTGAACAGTGTTTAGCTGGACTGTTGTTTAGGGTGCCCCCCCCCCCCTCCCCCCAGTAACCAGCCTACCAGGGCAGGCTCCAATCACATCTTGTGGAAGGTCTTTAAACCCAGCTAACTAACCTAACCGCACAGACCACTAGAACTCTAGAGTTAAACGGGCTAATTGTCAGCCAGCTTATGAGGCGGGACAGTTTCGCTCGTAAGTGGACCTGTACGCTGTACTCTATCTTGATCATTAGTACAGCTCTAAATGCGATACAGTGCTGTTCACACTTTGCGCGAGCGGTCGAACATTCAAATTCTGCGACTTTTGTGGCACAGCTGGAGCGCTGTGTCAGTGAGGTCGCCGTGTCATCGAGTACGCTTCTGTTAGCTCAGTCGCAGCAATTACAGACGCTGTCACTGTCCAGGTGTCTAAGTGGTGTGATATATTACACTTGTACAGCGCGGAGTTCTGCTTCGAAAAGCACTCAATGCGCTTTTGCTCACGCACACACACAACATTCACACGCACACATTTATACACATCAATACAGGCGGTGAAGTTTAACTTGAACTTAAAGATTAAAAGCTATTTTGAAAAGATGTGTTTTGAGTTGTGCTTTAAACTGTAGGAGGGAAGGGATGTTTCTCAGAGAAGATGGCAAGGAGTTCCAAACGTGGGGGACACTATAACTGAAAGAACGTTGGCCAAATGTTTTGAGGCTGACCCGGGGACCTTAAGTAGCTTTTCTGAGGATGAGCGGAGAGTGCGGGATGTTGATGAGAGATCTCCCCGTCTCGCTGTGTCTGTCTGTCCGTCTGTCTCTTGTTTCACATTTAACTGTGACGCTGCGAAATAAGTTAACCTGCGCACTGTCTGGTTAGAGGAAACGAACATTCCCATGATTCAAGTAAACTAAAAGTTCGGCATGTTTGTACAATGCACACTCAGACTGATAATTTTCAAGGACATGGAAACAGAAACAGAGCTTTGATGGCCCGTGTCGTTTTGGCCGACATTGTCGAATTGACGAATTTCAGGGCCTTCGTGTAAAAAGGCCATGTATATAGAAGACGAGTGATGTTTCAGAATGATGGAGGGGAAATTCTCGTGGAGTGATGGCCGGTTGGGGGCAAGAATAGAACACTCCACGTTTTGTTCGTTGCCTGCTCGAAATTGTGTGATAATGATACATATAATCTCATATAATTATGTATATCTCATCATATTTATATATGTTATATTTTTCATATATGTTACAACATCTTTGAGAAGTGAGAGGTTTGTTTATGGTACTGATAAACTGTCGGGGAAATGGTTCCTTTTTGTGTTCCAGACCCTCTGTGTGTGTGTGTGTGTGTGTGTGTGTGTGTGTGTGTGTGTGTGTGTGTGTGTGTGTGTGTGTGTGTGTGGTGTGTATTTTGATTCGCTCTCGAGTTCGGACAAGGACACACTCAGTAATGCATTAAGAATCCGGAACTCCGAGCACAAATGATATACATACATTTTTCAGCTGTGTACTCGCCCGCACCTGAACCGGCTTAATATGTCGGTCAGCTGACGTACGGGTAAACATTCCCCTACGATGCTCTCTTACAGTTCCACACTGCAGAACCGCTTTATCATTCGCGTACACACTGACTGACGCAAAACATGAATAAGACGCACGTGCCCAGGCCTATAAATTAAAAGCCGATGTCTGACATGCATTTGCTTGTAGCGGTGACGACTGCAAACACTCCTGTCATCAATTACAGGCTAGGCCGGACTCTGTGTGTCCTTGCGACATACACGCAGGTGAGTCGTGACCGAGTCAGTCTTGCAAAGCACACTCAATTGACCTTGACCTTGGTTTGAAAAGTGACCTGTGTTTACTGACCTAGAAAAAGCTTTCAAAAGGCTGGGCTCAAAGGCGGGGCCCGAGTAACCGGAGGACATACAGACCATAGGCCACACTGCGGCCAGGTATCTCCTTTAGTGCGGATCTGCAATTTAGTCATTATAAAGATTATCGTAGCTCCACTGAAAACATTGTTTTCCATGCTGCGGAGTTGAAGGAAAATTCGACCACGGAAAATTCGACGAAAAATGTTTCGACCGAGAAATGTTCTACAGATGAGTATGCAAAGTTAACCAAGGAACGAATCTACAGTCGAAGGTCGAGATTTCGTCGACCAGAATCACGAGTATATAGTGAATTTGGTAACTCAGTTGCCAACGATTCTCGACGATAACGTTTTATGAAGTCACCTGTGCAGACCTATTGCGGAGAGAAGGGTAGTCATTTTGTTTCTTGTCGGTGTAAATGAAACCAGCCTAAATTGATATTTTCATTACTTTGTTTGAAAAACCGAGAAGCCCTTTTCAAGAAGTGAAACTGTTCCAAAAGATCACTCTGACGTCATTTACTGACGTCACTTTTCCCACTATAGTGTATAATGAAGGTTTTAGGAGTACACGTCAATTGCTGAACAAGATTACATTAAATTTGACATCACTGTGACAAGAGGTTTTTGGGAGGTATCGTTTAGGCTCATTTCGATGCTTTATTTTGCCCAGCTTGCATTTTCGCCCAAATGCTCACTTATGCCGATGTCGTCATTTCAGAATCATATTCATAGCTGATAAAAAGTTAGCTTACAATTTTCGAACGTCTATTTCCAATAAATATTCACAAAATCACCGTTTCACATAGAAATATTCTCGGAAAGCTTCAAATGGCGACTGCATTTCCAAACGGAGTATAATAGAGAGTTTGCGTGAGTTCGAATAGAGAGACTGCTGCCGCACTTGGCAGAATTGTGGTATTGTGCAAATACATTTAAAGAGTGTTTTGTTTGCCATTTACGGCCTACTTTTATGCACTAGCTTGCCTTGAGACTCCATGATGGGGACACAGGAGGAGTTGCGCTGGAAATGGGTCATCATGGCGTCTTCTGTTACGACCATAATAGTGACAACGTATGGATTTTACAGCATTGGGGTCATGAAAGTAGCTGTGTTACGTCATTATGGTAGTGACGACATCATCACTACGTGGCTGATGACCTACACATACAGCCTGTTCATGCTAGCAGGTAAGGAGTACCTTTTGTCTATTTTGGGAACTCACGGGGAGCCGGGGTGGTCGAATGGTAGAGCGTTGGACTTCTAATGCTCAGGTCGTGAGTTCGATCCCGGCTGGGGCCAAATATTTGTGCTGGCTTTTTCATCGTTGCCCCGTCTTTGATATCACCCTATGTGGTGGAAAAGGACGTTAAACCCCCAAACACCCACCCACCCTTGGGAACTCACTCATGTCGGAATGTGTAACACGCTGAGACAATCACTGAGGGATTAGGGTCTTGTCTCGCCGCACTTGCTGGGTCGTGGTTGACCCACAGGTTCATGTTTGTGCCGGTATTTCCTTCTTTCTTAAAAACTAAGCGTTCTTACACCAGGTGTGTGTGTGTGTGTGTGTGTGTGTGTGTGTGTGTGTGTGTGTGTTCACAATGACGATATATATTTCCAGCTCCGCTAGCAAGTGTTGTCATCAACATGGTAAACTGTCGCGCATGCGTGGTGCTGTCCGGGATCCTCTGCTTGGCTGGATTCACGATAAGCGCCTTCATCACCAACTTCTATCTACTCTTCTTTTCTCTGACTTTTGTAGGTAAGTGAGTTTTTTTTTCTTTCTATTTTCCTCTGTCGTTTATCAATAACCTAGCTGTGGATGGGGGAGGAGACTTAGAGAGAGTGAGGGAGAGAGAGTTGCAAGCTGTAAGGTGGGTGGTTTTTGCTTGGTGATGTTTATCGCAGACTGTCAGCACCGAGTCCCACTGAGAAGCTTTTCTGCGACGCATATCAAGACACTGCCTTGTATTGCGGCACGGTCTACCGTTTAGCAGAAGCACAACGAACCATACATAGTTATATTATCATCATTAGTAATTGTTATTGTTCCAAAACGTAGACAGTGGCATGAAAAGTAAGAAGGAAACACAAACACGTATTTTTTTTTATCATCCCATTTGCAGGCGTTGGGTATGCCCTAGGTTATATCGGTTCCGTGATGATCTTGGCCTTCTACTTCCCGGATAGAACCAGTCTGGTTACCGGCGCCTGTCTGGCGGGAGCTGGGCTGGGCATGTTCCTACATCCCATTCTCTTCGCCTTCCTGGACGAGGTGTACGGTCTGCCTGGCGCCTTCCTGCTGTGTGGGGCTGTGGCTTTCCATGGGACGGTGTGTGGCTGTCTGATGCGTCCACCAAGGTTTGAACAACGTCGTCGCCGTCATCATCATCATCATCATCATCATCGTCGTCGTCGTAGTCGATTATGGTCGTTGTCGTCGTCATCATCACCATCATCATCATTATGGTCATTGTTGTCGTCATCATCGTCGTCGTCGTCGTCACCACCACCACCACCACCACCGTCGTCACAATTAACATCACTACAGTCATTGCTGTCGTCGTCGTCGTCATCATCATCACCATCATCACAATCGACATCACTGTGGTCATTGCTGTCGTTTTCTTTGTCATCCTCCTCCTCCTCATCAAAACTATACGAGCTCCTGAAGCACCATACGTGGTGGAAAAGGACGTTAAACCCCAAAACACCCACCCACCCACCCTCCTGAAGCAACTTTCACACTGAATTGTTTTCGCACGACACTGTCAAGCCCAAACCCTTCCTATCATTCAGTTTAGAATTTTTTCGCTGCCGCCCATTCGCTTGTATTCAATTTTTCAACACTTTGAATTTCATTTTGTCGACAGTTTTGAAAGGAAAAGGGCCCAGAAGTCAGGTGTGAGACACGTGCTGTGTGCTGATTGGCGGGATTGGCTGGCTGTTCTCACTGACCGCGCCTTCCTCTCGTTTCTTCTCTCCGTGTTCTTTTTTGCCACGGCCTACGACACGCTGATAATCCTGCTTCCTACCTACACTATCCGTCTGAGGTGATTATTTGCATACAGGGCGAAGCGGTTCGTTCTGATACCAGGACAAAACGTCTTCCTCTGGAGACAATGTTTGATCTTATCTTAGCTTATTGTATTGTAGGTTTACTTACACCACCAAAATATGTCCATTTATTTATTCATTTCTTCATGCTCTTTGCGTAAGGGAGAAACGCTTTACATGGCTGTATTACAGGGAAGTTTTATATGCAAAATACTGCAGCGAGAGAAGACGCTGGCCAACCATTGCGTCATGTGCCCTCGGCCTCCGGCAAGGGAGACAACCATTAACCGCTAAGCAGATCGTCTGCTACACATGACCACCAGTGTGTTGCCGGCGTGAGACTGAGATGACAGTCCTTACACAAAGTTAATTATTTTCTAAAATTGCAGTGGCCAGTTTTGAACGATGCTACACTGATGTAATCTGGTTTTCCTTGGGCAGTGGCCTGTCGGCAATAGAAGCCTCGTTCGCGGCTTCCATGTCTGGGGTGGGCACCGTGGTGTCGCGTTTGCTCGGCGGAGTTCTTGCCCACGATCGACGCGTGGGTAATCTGCTCTTGTACTGTGGCTTTCTGGGAGTGGAGGCGTTTGCAGCTCTGGTGGCGCCACCACTTCTCACGTCCGGTCAGGCTGGTATGTGCTGAGCCATTGCATGAAAAACTTATACGAGTATATACAGGGCGGTCGGTGGTCTAGTGGTTAAGAGACATGTCACCAATGCGAGAGGTCATTGGTTCGAGTTCCACTCGGGGCAAAGAATTTTTCTTCTCGTATGTGGCACCGTTCATTCGGGCCGATTGTCGGGGGTTCCCTCCGGGCACTGCGGCTTCTTCCCTCTCTGCTTTGGAAATGTTCAGCCCACCAAATTTGAAACATAAATGCAATGCTAAATTACGAAACTTAAATAGCTGAGCTGACCCTTCGCACCACGTGATTGTAATGTGTTTATGTCCAGTGTGTGAGAGAATGCGTGTGATTCACGTGAGCGTGCGTCTTGGGTTCAGTTCGCGGTGCTTTGAGCCGATTCATGAAATTGGGTAAAGCGCCTATATAATACTCGTTATTATTATTACAGGTGCAGCACAACATTTTACCAAGGATGGAAAATTGTCTAAAGCACTACGCAAAAGTCTTAAACGCGCATTCTGTTAAGGCATCACATTTCGGCACAGCTGGCAAAATTAGCCAGAGCCTCGTTTCCATGTAGGCTATTGAATGCGGGTGTTCAACGGCGCCAGCCATTTTAGTTCTTCAGCGAAAAGCTGAATCGGTGTTGCGAGGTAGCCTTGCTTAGACACTTACACGCAAGCTCAGAAATTCAGTCATCGACACCTCCACTGGCCCTCGCGATATAACTCAGTTCGCACTATGCACACCAAATCATCGGCTCAAGAAACCCCGAGCATAGCAGACTGGTGTAAACGCGGCATTGACTGTTCACATACACCCTTAAAATGGAATTAAAAACGCTATTTTTTTTTCATATGACACCACAACACAAGCAGAAATGAAAAGGATCAGTCCATGTTCTTGAAAGATGTACGTGCGTCAGTGTATATTCTAGAAAGGTGTAAGTGTATCAATTTTTTTTTTTGAAAGATGTACTAGTGTCAATTGTATGTTTGTTTGATTTGTTGTTTTGTTAAAAAAACAACAACAAACAACCCAGCAACAAAAACCACCACCACCACTAACAGCAACAACAAAAAAGAATTACAAAAGTGAAACAAGGACATGTACTGGGAAGAGTAGCGGAAGAACGGGGAATTCCCGTGCGCGGTACGTTATTCGTGGTAAGCGTACGAAATCGCTAACACGAATACATCGTCTCGCCATCTGTTTGTATGATTTCTGGTTTACCCCCAGGTGCCTACACGTATTGTCTGCTGGTCGGCCTGTACACTGGGGCACCCATCAGCCTCTTCAGCCCACTCACAGTCAACGTGATCGGTCTTGAGAAGTCGGCAACAGGTCTTGGCCTGAACTTTTTCGCACAGGGCGTTGGTGCTTTGATTGGAGCTCCAGTAATTGGTGAGAACCCCCTGAAGTCGGACCAAAACAGAGCGAGCCTTGAGCCTAAACGTCTTTGAAATTTGGCCTTTAATTGTGTAACTTGCAGGCAGTTTTGTCCTGTCTGGTAATAATTTCACAACCTTTTGCGTAGATCTTGTATTGCGAATGTCCGCAATATTGTTTGTGTGTGTGTGTGTGTGTGTGTGTGTGTGTGTGTGAGAGAGAGAGAGAGAGAGAGAGAGAGAGAGAGAGAGGGCACATTCCTTTCAAACGCCCCACCTTCCGTATACTTTTAAAGACAACTTTGGTGTCTTTGCAGAACTGGTGACTGGGGGAGCTGAAAACCCGAATCTAGCTTTCGGGTTTGTCGGTAAGCACGCAATGCATTCTTTGGGTTTGGAACTGGAAGGTGCTGGGGAGGACGGGGTGGTGATGAGTAAGAGTAGAAACGATTTCACCCATGGTAAAGGAACGTTATAAAAGCAAGTGTCAAGAACATGTGTTTGCCAAGCGCACAAAAACACACACAAAACACAAAAACACAGAAATAGAAATATATAAAAAGCGCTACTTGTGTCGATTGTTGTCAATTTTTTTTTGTTCAGTACAAAATAGACAGCCACCCCAAGAATGAACCGTGCACGCGTTCAGACACTTTTCTTTCTGTCTTTCTTAGCTGGTCTGTTCGGGTTATCAGTCGCCTTTGGTTTGCTGGTAGCTTACATCCGCCCGAGCGCCGCAACTGCCGAATACCCGGATGTTTCGCCATCACATCCCGACACACCAGACCCTGACGACGTAGAGCCCACGGGAGCATCTCGCTCCACACTCTGTCACGTGACACTAGGACCGACCAGCACCGCTTATGGCATGGAGCTTTGTGCCGTGAGAGGCCGGCAAGGTCAGCTCGTGACTACAGTAGATGTCGGGTCACCAGCCGCTGCCGCCGGTCTCCAGAACGGTGACGTCATTGTGGAGGTGAACGGAGATGACGTCAGGACGGAAGACATTCACGGGGTCGTCAGCAAGATCCGGGCCTGCGGCGACCAGGTGGCGCTGCTAGTGTTGAGATGTCAGAGTGATAATACTGATCGCCAGACTGATGATACTGATCGCCAGACTGATGATACTGATCGCTACACAGATAGTACGGATCTTTAAATGTATGTGCTTAACTAGTCATGATGTCCCTCTCCAGTAATCGAGGGTCATGGATCCAACCATAGGACAGAATCAACACATTAATATCTCTGTGGTGGCTGGACCAATATTTATATACTGATTGGACACAATTGACGCTGAATAACGCTCCTTGAAAATATACAGTTTAGCCCTATAAGCTACAGTGCGTGCGTGTCTCAGTGGAAAATGTCCCACGCTAACACAGCGAGGTGAGGTTCGCCGTGCGCCAAAGCGGATCCCATTCTAAGATCAGTCAAGCTCAACTAGTAAACATCATAGTACAGCTTAGGTACGCTGCCATGTTACTTACCTTAGCCTGACGTTTACCTGTGCTTAGCCATCACGCAAAAGATGTAGCCACCAAAAAGTTCGTTCGCTTGGATCCCTTTACCCAGGATGTGACTTTCACGATCACTCATGGGTTACCCGAAGTAGTGCTTTAACAAGAATGAGTGCGTTACGGAGAAATCCCTTGTACTGTCCTGAACTTGAAGTTCAGGCACAAGGCCAAAACTATCAATAATTTACGCGCTGGAGTGAAAGTGTTGCTCTGTGTGTGTGTGTGTGTGTGTGTGTGTGTGTGGGTGTGTGTGTGTGATTCGCTCGCCTTTGACGTGATCACAATGGCAACCCAGTGGAGGGTTTTTTTTCCCCCGTTGTTGTGAGTGCACATAGAACCTCTCTCGCTCTCTCTCTAATCTATCATAATTACTTACCAGTATAGTCTGCCATTTCAATGCTGTCAATAATGATATGTACTTTTTCCCCACTGAGCATTAACAAAAGCGGTGCCGCTTGTGTGTGCTCGCTGTCTGTTTACTTGAACGACTTGTCAGTATTGCAATAAACCTGTATAAACCAATGGCACCCCGAACTCCAGGCGCAACAGGTACATGTGCACTGACAACTGTGCATTCAACTGCATCGACCGAAACACTCACGTAGACAGCATTCCCCAGGGGCCGTGGTCACGACGCGTTCGTAACTTTTCCGCCACCGATTTACGCACGCGAGGGTCCGTAACTTACGATATGTGATAAAATTGGGTGGTCATGACGTTTGCGCAGAATTACGGCCGCTCGTAAACCCTTGCGTATTGTACACCACCTAGGAGGGTGTCGGAAAGGTGCCGTAGCCTTTGCGTAAATCTGAAAAATGGCGGCCCGCTTGATTTACCAACTGCAAATGAGAAGAGCATTGCGACGGGAAAGGGTGTTTCGCGATCGTACTAACCCTTTTGACTTGTACGACGATGTGGACATGCTTCAAAGGTTTAGATTTAGGAGGAGAGACCTGCAGGAATTGTGCGATCTGCTGTAGGACGACTTGAGGTACCCGTGTAGAGGGGGCGCGTTCAGTTCACTACGCACCCTGCAATGCAAAGGCCTGTATGGCCGGCTGTACACACATCGTGGGTTGATTTGTTTCCTTCTTGTGGGTTAACATTTGTTGTGTGTGTTTCGGACTTGTTCAGTGCTGAACGCACTCGGTCAGTCCTCACTGATCAGCCACCACCGTTTTGATCGTATGCTTGTCAATGCAGGTCTCATTCATTGTGTTGTGGACCCGAAATGTGCGGGTTCCGAAATCAGAGTTTTGGTCGAGTCATGTTTCTCTGCCGCAGCAAGTCAGGTTAAATGCGTGGCATGTATGTGGAGAGTTTTGTTGATGTTGTTGTTATCCTCTCCTCTTTCGTTTTTCGTTGTTCTTTGATTCAGTGAGGTTCATTCCGTTGGTTTTCTTGCCAGTGAGCCTGCTACATACGGTTTGTACGTGCAGTAAATGCTTCTACTGGTTGTAGTCCGTCCAATGTTGAGATAGAGACTGCTAGAGAGCGGTCTATATGCGACCAGCATGCACTCCTGATCACACTATCCACATACATGCCACGCATTTAACCTGACGCTACGGCAGATAAACATGACTCGATCAAAAACTCTGTAGTGAACGCGTAGTGAACACACCCCCTCTACTCTTTCACTCTTCACGCTGGAAGGAGAATTTGTGCAGGTCACGTGATGGTGTTTTCCGTGGGAATCCCGGGGGTCCCCACACCTATCTAAAAATAACCCGTACGTGACACCGTTTCCAGTAAGTGCGCGTCGTGACCGGCCAACTAGCGGAAGAGATAGTTTTCACGTAGCCACGTACGAACTTACGATCCGCAACCTATTTGCGCAAAGAAATTTGCGTTCGCGTCGTGACCATGGCCCCTGGATCGCATTACGTAGCGCTGCTAATATTTCACATTGCCCAACCACCATAACATTCGAGTATTGCGCAACGCCTGAACATCACGCATATGGATAGTTTAGAAAGGTGCACGGGAATGATTTTTGACAACTGACAGACCAGCTGAGATCTGACGTGTTGTACTTCTAGAAGTGACGATCGGAGAAAAGAAACCCGACAAAACCCATGTTATCATTGTGACGTTAGGACTGTGTGTGCCGTTTACATAGTCCGCAAGAAGGTAAGTCGTTGCCCAGTCTTGCGAGGCGTCCGTTTTCTAAGCCAACGGCCTCTCAACTTTGTTAAAATAATGGTTTCAGTTTTCACGCCATTGACTGACTGACTGAAACTTTATTTTGCAAGGATGAGATCATAGATGAACAGGTCTTTCTTACTGTCTTTGCTACACTAAAAAACAAACAAAATGCATCATCATCATTCTCAGCACACACACACACACATACACACACACACACACACACACACACACACACACACACACACACACACACACACACACACACACACACACACACACACACACATACACACACATACACACACACACACACACACACACACACACACACACACACACACACACACACACACACACACACACATACACACACACACACACACACACACACACACACACACACACACACACACATACACAAACACACACACACACACACATACACACACACACACACACACACACACACACACATACACACACACACACACACACACACACACACACACACACACACACACACACACACACACACACACACACACACACACACACACACACACACACACACACACACACACACACACACACACACACACACACACACACACACACACGCGGACTGACCAGCGCTTGTACGCTTTTACGCATATTTCGCGAACATTACAACGTAAATGCTCATTAACGTCCTTTTCCACCACATACGGGTGATATCAGTCAAAGACGGGGCAACGATGAAAAAGCCAGCACAAATATTTGGCCCCAACCGGGATTCGAACTCACGACCCGAGCATTGCGTGAGAACGGAGGAACGGGCGACAAAACATGTAACGCATGTAGAGTTTAAGCTTCTTTTTGAGCGCTTAAAACCATTTCAAAACAGTCATAGGCAAATCCGTGAACAGTGACGGTTATGCGGAAATCTTGCAGTAATACACAGACACCCGGAACACCAAGCACAACTTGTGTGCGCTTTACCTGTGCACCCGAGCGTAAACCGACTAAGTGGGTCAGTCAACTGACAGGTATACAACATTCCACAATATCGCAGTATGCGTCACCTGCAAAAACGCTTTCACAAAACTGTGCCGACACGCTCTCATAAGCTGGTTGCTAGTCTTCAAAGGCTGAAAACAGTGTTATCTCCTTGTGAAACCATTTCTTTGTGTTTGGTCGAAAGCGAAATCGGGTGATTTGTCCTGCTGTTGCTCGGTTAAAGGTCGAGATATCATTGGTTTGTTTCACGCAGTGCAGGAGCAATCTCTCTGCAGACCAGATACCGTACATGGTATGGTATGGTAAGGTAGACTTCTCCTCGGCGCACATATCCATCTCTGCTGAAATGCTCACGACGCCGCAGGGCTGGAAGACGAAGCAGTGAAAACCTGCTGTCGCTAAGCGCTACTTTATGTGCAAACTTCCACCCTGCTACACGTATTCACTCTGGTGCGTGCGACAGTATTTCTGTTTACCACGACACCGGCCACAGCCTACTCTTCTTCGAAAGATGAACGTGGGATTTTTAGCGTGCACACTTGATGAATGTGCGTGTGTGTGTACACGAAGGCGAGACAGGCACCGTAAACGAGTCTGCACATAGATTTGACTCGATATGGTCAGGAAAAATCCCACCATATTCCTGCCCACCGGGGACTCGAACAAGGCAGCGCAGGATCCGAAGTCGGATGCCTTAACCACTAGACCAAGCACCCTGTCATTCTTTGGAGTGTTTTGTGGGAATACAGGTGTGTGTGTGTGTGTGTGTGTGTGTGTGTGTGTGTGTGTGTGTGTGTGTGTGTGTGTGTGTGTGTGTGTGTGTGTGTGTGTGTACTGTATTTTCGCGTCTTGCACTAGCTTGAAGCCCGATTATGAAGACAGAGAGGCAGTCGCCATGGAGATGGGCCATCTTGGGAGCTTCCGTTATGGCCAACATGCTCACCACATATGGAACATTCAATGCTGGCGTCTTGAAAGTGGCCGTATTACGTCATTATGGTAGTGACGACATCATCACTACCTGGCTGATGACGTACCACTTCAGCCTGTTCGCTCTAGCAGGTAGGTGCCTTTACTTTTAGGGTGACGGGAACTCGCTTCTGTTTAGACCTAGTTAGCTAGTTAGTTAGTTAGTTAGTTAGTTAGTTAGTTGGGGCTTAACGCCGCACAAGCAACAAATACTCTTTCGCGGCTAATCAAGGTCCTTCTTCGGCAGACTAAAATAAAAAGGAAGACCGGCCCCCGTAGTGTAGTGGTTAGCACTTCGGACCATGGACCGGGAGACCCGGGTTCGAGTCCCGGCCGAGGCAAGCGGGATTTTTCCTACCTAGGTCGGCTCCTACCCAGAGCGGGTGTGCTATGGGCCCAATGGGGAGGCTGTTGCCACACAGCCGAGCTTCACCCACTTCACGGGTGCGACTTTGGGGGGTGCTTCCCTTGGTATGACACGTCTTATGATGTGGATGATTACACGGCCGGCACCGCGGGTGCTGTAGTTCCCGGGCCTGGTTAATGCCGGGATATTTATGACAGGAAGCGTGGAATGCGGCCCTGTCCCGCTGTCCCAAACCACATGGACCTCCATAGCATCATCTTACCATCATCCTCATCTCCATCATCATGCATAATAAAAATTGCCCCAGCTTCCGAGCCCTCCGTGGATTCCACCCATTACCAGGAAGGAACACCACTGGAGCCGGCAAAGAGTTGTGGCAGCAACAAAAAAAGAAAAAAAAAAAGAAAAAAGAAAAGGAAGACAATAAAACAAGGTGTAAATATATATATAAAAAATCTATCCGGTTTTAATAATAAACACGTTTCACTTCTCTGTACATCGAACATAAAGAGGTCGATGATAGTCCGTATTACATGAGGTGTCTAAATTTTATAGAACAGATTTGACTCTTTCAAGAAGCTAAAGATGCTGTCAGGGGGAACATCCTGGAACAACACCTACAAAGAATTTGCGCAGTAATGTTGTACGTTCTAAGCAAGACATAGTCGTTTTCCAGGGTGATGATTCCCACTGGGTCACCGGGGTTAGCTTCTGTTCACACGCATTGGTAGGACGTCTTTGGAACCAGTTGTATGTGATTGGACCATATAAGAAGGGGACAAAGTCCCCAAGCCACCCGAGAGAGAGAGAGGGAGAGAGAGAGAGAGAGAGAGAGAGAGAGAGTTGGTTAAAAAAGCCAAGACATCCACAGTGACGGAAGTCAAAGATTAAAACATTTGCTGCGGCCAAACACACGTGTACACTCTCTCGTCTGCGCACCTCGGGAGTGCAGACTGGCCATATTTGTGAAAGGAGTTACGTCACGCTTGTAACCGAGTGTCCTCACATATTCTTTCGCGAGAGAGAGAGAGAGAGAGAGAGAGAGAGAGAGAGAGAGAGCTGTTTGGGAGTTAATTTTAGCGCCTTTGAGATTTTTGTTTTATTTTCGGGGTCCTCAGACTGATACAACTTCTGTGAAAGTTTCAAGGTTGAATATAGATCGGGTAACTATTGACTGATCGTGGAGGTCACATTCAGGAGTACAGGATAGGGGCACCATGACTAGGCTGAATGTAGCTTATAAACATGTTAATTAAAACAAACAAACAAACAAACAAACAAACAAACAAACAAACAAACAAACAAACAAACAAAACAACAACAACAAGGAAAAAAAACAACAACAAAAAACAAGCATTTAATTCAATCATGCTGTACCGGCACGATTACTAGGTCATACTGTAGCATTCGTTTTCTCAAAGTGGCCGCTAGTTAATAGCAAGTTTTCAACAAATATCCTACAGAAATAAATTCTATGCCAGCAGGTGTGTGTGTGTTTGTGTGTGTGTGTTTGTGTGTGTGTTTGTGTGTGTGTGTGTGTGTGTGTGTGTGTGTGTGTGTGTGTGTGTGTGTGTGTGTGTGTGTGTGTGTGTGTGTGTGTGTGTGTGTGTGTGTGTGTTCACAATGATATATTTCCAGCTCCGCTGGCAAGTGCGGTCATCAACATGGTAAACTGTCGCGCATGCGTGGTGCTGTCCGGGATCCTCTGCTTGGCTGGATACACAATAAGCGCCTTCATCACCAACTTTTATCTGCTTTTCTTTTCTCTGACTTTAGTGGGTAAGAATTCCCTTTTCGGCTGCTTTTCATTTTTAAGTTCATTTAGTGATGCCTCCTGCGGTCATGTACTATATCAAATTGTATTCAGTCTTTCATGACTCGTTTCCCATCATAATTTCGCCCAAAACACCAGAAACTGTTGCAGCATCAATGCTAGGAAATGAGAGCAGGAAGACTACATTTTGTATTTGTTTAAAGTGCAGGTTCATTCTCCACTAAAGGCGATGTCACACTGAAAAGATGTTTTCCTAAAACATGTTTTGAAAGGCAAAACGCCCGAAACATGCTTTCCGAAACAATACATGACACACGTGAAAACAAGCAAGCGCGCGTCTAAGGCGAGAGAGAGAGAGAGAGAGGGTCCCGCTACGGACATGTTGACTGAGCGGATACGGGAAGGTGTCACTTGACACTCCGCACGGCGGCTTTCATTGGTTGAAACACAAAACATGTTTTCGGATTTTAGGGCAGGCTCTAAAACTGAAAACACGATCAAAACATGTTTTGAAAACATTGTTGTGAAGTATGTCACACGACAAAACACGTTGTTTCGCAGCGAAACATCTGAAAACAATGTTTTCAAGTGTTTTTGCCCTCTCGTGTGACATGGCCATAAGAGGCGCCATTTGAACATTTTCGCTCCTCCGTATCCAATGCTGCCGGAAGAGAAAACAGCCATGAAATCTATTAACTCCTAAAAGCCCATGAAAAATAGCAATTTTACTTGAAATCTTCAGATCACTGGAGGCCACTTCAAGCCACTGTTATGTAATCTGCAGCGGTCTCGGGCCTAGCGGGGAAGGCCCAAGCCTTGCGTAATAGTGGCTTGAAATGGCTCCTGCTGGTGTGAGGTGGCTTTTTTTAAAAACCATTCTTATCTTGTAGTGGACATGCAGGGAGTGGTCACTGGTCAGGCTTGGGCTCTTAGGAGTTAATCAAATGAAAGCTGTCACCGCAACACTTGTCACTCTGACTCTGGCCTGCTACCACACCCGGGTTTTATCAAGTCAAGTCAAAATACTTTATCTATCCCCATAGGGCAATTCATGCGGGCGAGCATAAGACACACAAAGAAGTTAAGATCACTAAATTCATATCATTGTGCTCTCTCTCTCTCTCTCTCTCTCTCTCTCTCTCTCACTCACTCACTCACACACTCACACACTCACACACTCACACACTCACACACTCACACACACACACACACACACACACACACACACACACACACCACACACACACACACACACACACACACACACATCCCGCACTTGGTGACTAACTGGAGAATTATAAGCATGAGGCGACTGATAAAACGCATCACAGACAAGTATCACAAGCATCACAGAAGCGGAAACAGCAGCTTATTCAAATACATCACAGTAATTATGGCACTCAGTGCTTCTCGTTGAGAAGGGATATTGCAGTTGGAATAGAAGAAAACTTTCGACGGTTAGTTTTACAGAAGTGGACTCTGAATCTTCGACCAGATTCGATTGAATTGCAGGCCGCAGAGCACAATTTAAATGAGTCAGTTTTGGGAGTACCTGCCTTAGGGAGGACCTGCGTAATGAATTCTCCCCTTTTTCATGGATTTCTTTTCAAACTGCCATTTGGCTTCAGATTTTTGTTTTCGGTGAAAACAGGGATGTATGATGTGTTGAAGAATGGCAGCTTTGATTTGAGGGGTGACCTGTTTTTGACCATATTCTTGGGCGTGTCCCAGGGCATGCCATGACTAACGGAGTGGACAGTTTTGTGTATGGGGTTGGGAAGGACGCCGAATCAGCAGACTATGAAAATTGATGTTTCGGGGCTAGATTTTTCGCATGCAGCTTATGAACACGTCTGAACGCTTCTGAAAACCATTGTCTGTTTTGGTTGGAAAATCTGTTTTCAAGGACATGACTGTGCTACCTGACATTTGTAGGAACCAAAGCAATAAACTGTATTCTGTGCCGTGCAGGAGTTGGACGGGCCCTGAGTATGACCGGTTCCATAATTATCTTGGCCTACTACTTCCCGGATAGAACCAATATAGTTACCGGAGCCAGCCTGGCTGGTGGTGGACTTGGCATGTTCATACATCCTCCACTCTTCGCCTTCCTGGACGAGGTGTACGGTCTGCCTGGCGCCTTCCTGCTGAGTGGGGCTGTGGCTTTCCATGGGACGCTGTGTGGCTGTGTCATGCGTCCGTCAAGGTTTGAACGTCAACTATTTTAGGCTAATTTCGATACTTGACACTTTTTCAGCTAGCCTTTTAAACTGAAAATATCCCTTGAACACAGAAATTTGTGTTACATTGGCTCCCGTACGAAAAGCTACAATAATTATCAGATTATTGAATGAGCACGTGCATAAGCACCTAGAGATGCAGGCACGTGTGTGTGTGTGTGTGTGTGTGTGTGTGTGTGTGTGTGTGTGTGTGTGTGTGTGTGTGTGTGTGTGTGTGTGTGTGTGTGCAGGCGTGTTAAAGCAACTAGCATTTGTAGTGACATATATCAGCACCTGCCTTGTTGATGTTTTTATTGGATGTTGACATTGTGTGTTTGTCACTTGTTGGAAAATCCCAAAAACAGAAATTAAAAAAAAAAAAGCATTCACTTGAATGCCGAGAGGAAACGGAGAAACTGACAACCTCGACTGTCATGAAATAAAGGCGGTCACTGGGCCAGGAACAAATGTTCCTCTTTGATAGTGGGCCAATGCGACAATGGGTCAATGCGACAGTGGGTCAATGCGACAGTGGGTCAATGCGACAGTGGGTCAATGCGACAGTGGGTCAATGAATAGTTATCGCCGAATGTCTTTGGTGACTCCATTACCAAACGTACTATATACACAATCCGATCGTCTCCCGAAATATGCCCGTAAAGACATCATACTATTATACTTATAGGCTGGTTTTCGTGGGAAGGGCCGTAGGTGTAGTTTGAGGGAGGTGACAGAGAAGTAAGTTGAAGACCAAGGCCGAAGGGCTACAACTTTCTTCTCTGTCACCTCCCGAAAACTACACCTACGGCCCTACCACCGAAAACCAGCCTATATTAGTTTTGTTTTCATTTCCATCTCACCAACATTTCGGAAACAGCTAATAACTTCTCCCTGCAAGCTTTGTTTACAGAAATAAATCTGTGAGGCACCATTTGCACGGAGCGCGCCTTAGGCTGAAGCTCGTTATTGAACAGTACATGCATCGCATTGTTTGTGCGTTTGGCACACACGAAAGTACTCTGAAGCTGTCATCTCAGTTTATTAAACCTTAACCTTAGTTCAGCCGAGTTTTTGTGTAAAGCTGAGTCGTAAAACCAAGCTTCAGCTTTGGTGCAAATCTACAAACCGGTTTGGTGCAAACGTCGCTCCATATGAAATCGGGGAATGACCGCTGCCGCTTGAAATTTTCCCTTGGCTTCTTTGGTATAGGTATGTAGGTGAAATGTTTGTTTTGCTGTCTAGGCAGTTCGTCGTGTTCGTCTGCGAAACGTTTGCTCCATTTCTACGCGTTCTCTTATCATTTGCTTGCTCCAGAGTTCTAACCAGTACCGCTATGCTGATACAGCTACCTGCCGCTGCAGAAATGATCACAGTAGCAGACGACTTCCCGTTTAGCGAATCTTTCGTTAGATTTGCGAGGTCTGTGTCTACAAATCGGCAAAACTCGGTCTGCGTTCGCGCATGTTGATATTTAGTGATAGTCATAAAATGATTTCAAATCAGTTACGTACCGTTTGCACGTAATCTTCGGCCGAGCTATATCCGAAACGATTTTACGGTTTCGCAGCAAGGAAACAGTAGGCGAAAGTGAAGCGCTCATCGGAACAAACCTGACTGGCTGGTTTACCGCAATGTCAGGGCACTTGTTTTAAGCCTGGTGGGTTTTAGACAGGGACTTTAGCAGTGTTTACGTGGGTATCGCCTTTGTTTATAAAAATATCGACGTCCTTTCCCTTGGCGGTACAACCAGGGCTACCGCACGGCTCTCCGCCAATCGCTGTAGGAGAACTAAAATGAAATGAAAACATGAAAACAAAATTAGTTGTACAGCAATTTCCTCTGTCGACCTCCTCACAGGGCTACTACGATCCTCTTTGTAAGTCGCGTTTATTCAGTTCAGAAATATCCGCCTCCTCACCCGTACTCATGTTTATGTATACAATTTTCGATTTGTTGGCAGTTTTGAAAGAGAGCGTGTCAAGACGTCACGTGTGAGACACGTGCTGTGTGCTGATTGGCGGGATTGGTTGTCTGTTCTTGCTGACCGAGCCTACCTGTCTTTTCTTCTGTCCTCTTCGCTTTTCTTCATGGCCTACGACACACTCGTGATCCTGCTTCCCACCTACACAATCCGTATGAGGTGATCAGTTGCATACGGGTGTGTGTGTGTGTGTGTGTGTGTGTGTGTGTGTGTGTGTGTGTGTGTGTGTGTGTGTGTGGGTGGGTGGGTGGGTGGGGCAGGGGGGGGGGGGTAACGTCCTTTTCCACCACATACGGGTGATATCAAAGACGGGGCAACGATGAAAAAGCCAGCACAAATATTCGGCCCCAGCCGGGATACGAACTCACGACCCGAGCATTAGAAGCCCAACGCTCTACCATTCGGCCACCCCGGCTCCCCTCTCTCTGTCAGAACTCAGAACTCTTAATTTCAATGACATTTCAGTGAGTTTTGAGTGTTGAGGTGTGTGTGTGTGTGTGTGTGTGTGTGTGTGTGTGTGTGTGTGTGTGTGTGTGTGTGTGTGTGTGTGTGTGTGCAGAGCGCTCTGAGCCAGCGTCTGCTGGGATACTGCGCTATATAAAAGCAATTTATTATTTTATGTGTTTGTTGCTGTGATGTTGTTTCTTTGTTTCCCCGTGTCCACCACACCCTCTTGGGACAATAAAGATGTATTTCATATGCTTTGATGTACCGGCACACTTAGGGAACAGTTACCTGCCCGACTCGTCGAACATCGCTGGCGACAGATTTCAAACGCAACGTTGTTGTGCTTGTCGTTGTCGTCCGTTTTGTTGCTGTTGCCGCTGTTGTGGCTGAACGACAATAATAATCTCGGTTTTCCTCGGACAGTGGTCTGTCGCAGATAGAAGCTTCGCTCGCAGTGTCCATGTCTGGGGTAGGCAGCGTGGTGTCGCGTTTGCTCGGCGGAGTTCTCGCTCACGATCGACGCGTGGGTAATCTGCTCTTGTACTGTGGCCTTGTGGGAGTGGAGGCGCTGGCAACGCTGGTGGCGCCACCGCTTCTCGCTTCCGGTCAAGCTGGTAAGTGCTGAGCCGATGCATATGAAGACCGTGAATTCCGTTCCGGTATTAAAAACTCCACGAATCTGAAAACTGTTTTAAGGTTGCTCCTCCCGTTGTGCTACCCTTTGCGCCTCCGTGAACCACCCTAACGCAGAAGTGACTGACTGATGCAATCAAAATAAATTACGTTCAGACGCTGCAAGACGATTTTACTCAGGATAACAACCATAAACTGAAAGATTGTGGTTGCCTTGTTATGTAAAGCAAATTTTCCGATCGTGCGTTCTCATTTAACGACAGGCCGCACTGCGGACTTGTATTGAGAGGAACCAATGACAGTAGAGACATCAATTAAGTAATCTTCCCTTGACCTGTATATATTCTCATAAAAACATTTCTTTTTCTCAGTAATTGCATCTTGATCAAATATCATTTCAGCAGTATTCTTTACTAGGAAATGTATTATCTTTTCGATTAAAAGTTCAGGGCCCGCATGTAAAAGTCGAGGTTAGGGATTTTAGCACAGGGTTAGAGTCTAACATCAAACTAAACTAGCTCTAGGGTTAAATTTTCTGTTTTTTTTTTTTTATTTAACCAGGAAGCGGGTCCATTCCACCTTGGTCCCTAAGTCTTTAGAGAAGGAATTTTTTTTCTACCTTTCTTCGCTTCCTATTTTATTATATAATTTAGTTTTGGGTTTCTTTTGTCTTAATCTGGGTTAGACCCGTAGCCACGTGTTAAATTAACCTCGAATTTTACATGCGGGCCATGTTCTCTAAATGACCAAAGCAATTTGTTGTTTTTTGTCCCTTTTGGTAAATTCCACATGGCTCTGGATCTTGGAATGATGCCTTTCTTAAATCCTGTATAGTACTGTTTTTTTTGTTTGTTTTTAGTTCAGGTATAGGAACGTCACTGTCACAAACACTCTCTTCCAGAATAGAAATTTCTCTTATACGTGTTTTTTTTGTCCTCTTTCTCTGTCTCATTTCTTCCCGTGCGCAGTTGTAACATGGATTCCTGTAAGAACCATTTCAAAAATAGTTGATCAGTGATTGCAAAATGAAGATGCTTACAATACTTCGAAACCTACTGTCGTCAAACTCTACTCATAGGCTGTCAAAGGCACGAGCAACCTTAACTGTGTGTGGCCAATGCAAGGGTAGCTGGCGATGAGACTGTTACGTGGGAGAATGTTTGAAGAGCCCGTCGTCTTACCGAAGAATACGATGACACACAGGCGAATACTCCTCACGTAGCGAGTTCTTATGTTGACTGCGTAAAAAGTCTCTTTTACCCACAAAACCATAATTACTATCCAGCAATGATGTGGAAGCGTATGAATTCGCACAGACGATACCCTCAGCTGTATTCATGATTTCTCCTTCAGGCACCTACACCTACTCTCTGCTGGTTGGCCTGTATACTGGAGGCGCAGTCACCCTTATCAACCCAGTTATAGTGAACGTGCTTGGTCTTCACAAGTCGGCAACAGGTCTCGGTGTTGACTTTTTCTTCGCTGGTGTTGGTGGTTTAATTGGAGCTCCGGTATTAGGTGAGAACCTTTACATTGCGAACGTACAGAGAGAGAGAGAGAGAGAGAGAGAGAGGGAGGGGAGAGGAGGAGAACAGCTTCCTTTCAAATACTGTCAAATGCAAATTCGGTGTTATGTATTGCAGAACTGGTGACCGGGCGAAGTGAAAACCCGTACCTAGCTTTCGGGTTTGTCGGTAAGTACATCATGTATTCTTTGGCGTTTACGAGTGGGTGGTGCTGGGAGGGGCGAAGGGGAATTGGGGGGGGGGGGGGGTAGTGAGTAATCATGTACCTTTAAGATTGTGTGACGCTGCATCGCGGCGCCGCGCATCGTCTCTTGGAAGCAGCCCGAATTACCAGAAAGGGATCTCACTCACCTGGATGGCCGGGATCAGTCCGGTGATCATACATTCAACTCCCCCCCCCCCCACCCCCCCCTGTCCCCAGTGCTAGGCTTTTTGCCAGTCCCGTAGCCTTACCCCAGGCTAGTACTAGAATTAGAGTGGTATTTATGTAACGCTAACGGGACATACATAAACACAAATGTAGAGGGACAGGCAGATAGAAAAGGACACACAAACACGTCAAGGTAAACCAACTCGGGCAGGCTTCCCCCTCAACTCGACCCAGCACGACCGGCCCACGCCCCGCCCGCTACACGCACCCAAACGGCGCACTGAATAGGGCCTACCTAGGTAAATGACACCTACCCGTCCGGCCCTCGAATCCCAGCGTCAGGACAACACCTTGGCGCTGCACCCAGCTGACCGAACAGCTTCCAGAATCTGGTCGTCGAAACCAGTTCCCCTAGCGTTGAGCTAGCCCGCGACGAGCGGTCCACCCTCGCACGGTCAATGGCAAAAAGGCAATAGAAAACTTAGGGACAGTGGTCACGCGGTCTGAAGAGGTGACCGAGGCCA
Source organism: Batillaria attramentaria (assembly GCA_018292915.2). Taxonomy (NCBI): domain Eukaryota; kingdom Metazoa; phylum Mollusca; class Gastropoda; family Batillariidae; genus Batillaria; species Batillaria attramentaria. The sequence goes on from JACVVK020000503.1 coordinate 216,603, forward strand.
GTCGAGCCCGTACTTAACGGTCTACCCGTGTCCATGATATTCACACACGCACGTGCACACAATACAACACAATAACGTGGCACAAAGCTCCGCCGCAGCGGATTTTTTTACTCCTCGGTTTTATACATCTCGCGACTCTGGTAGACCCGAAGCGGGTTGTGACAGTGAGAAAAGTTTTAGACACGGGGCTCGAGAGAACCTGTCCAGATTTTGACTTTGGGAATTAAACCCGGGAGCTTCTGACTCTAGCCTACCACGCAACCGGTTGAGCCACTTGACTCCATTATTACCCTAGGGTGGCCTTGATAAGCGCTCAGGCAGCATGTAAGAACTAACTATGCAGACACTTTTCTTTCTGTCTTCCTTAGCTGGTCTGTTCGGGTTATCAGTCGCCTTTGGTTTGCTGGTAGCTTACATCCGCCCGAGCGCCGCAACTGCCGAATACCCGGATGTTTCGCCATCACATCCCGACAAACCAGACCCTGACGACGTAGAGCCCACGGGAGCATCTCGCTCCACACTCTGTCACGTGACTCTAGGACCGACCAGCACCGCTTATGGCATGGAGCTTTGTGCCGTGAGAGGCGGGCAAGGTCAGCTCGTGACTACAGTAGATGTCGGGTCACCAGCCGCTGCCGCCGGTCTCCAGAACGGTGACGTCATTGTGGAGGTGAACGGAGATGACGTCAGGACGGAAGACATTCACGGGGTCGTCAGCAAGATCCGGGCCTGCGGCGACCAGGTGGCGCTGCTTGTGTTGAGATGTCAGAGTGATGATACTGATCGCCAGGTTGATGATACGGATCGCCAGAATGATGATACTGATCGCCATACAGATAGTACGGATCTTTAGATGTACTGATGTATGCCAGATGACTTGCGTTATGAATGTGCTTGATAAGAACAAGTGTCATAAGGAGAAATCCCTTATGCTGACCTGAACTTGACGTTGAGGCTCAAATCCAATACTACCTAATTTTTTCGCGCTAGAGTATGACTGTGTGTGTGTGTGTGTGTGTGTGTGTGTGTGTGTGTGTGTGTGTGTGTGTGTGTTGATTCGCTCGCCTTCGAGGACGAGACCACATTCAGAAATGCAATAATGACACTAGATACTTAGGCACAACGTGCACATGCACCGGCTTTCAACTGTGGCATATTTAGTAGGACTTCGTAAGGCATTTCTGGCGAAACAAGAATGTAACAGCCCCCCCTCCCCCCCTCCCCTCCTTCCCGGCCCGAGGAATTTATGTACAAATGAATGAAATGCGGCCGACCTAGGACGCGCAGAAGACTACGAGGCCGGGAACCTAAATAATCCTGATTTAGGAACTGGCCACCCAGAAGTACATTTTTCACGAAACGTGATGATTGTTTGTTTTGGGGCCAAATGAAGCCCCCCTTCCTCCCCGTTGTAGACAGGTATTGGGTGGCGCTGCACCGCGGCGACGCGCATACCCAGGTGAAGCAGCCCGAATTTCTCGAAAGGGATAATAGAGTAGTTTTAAGAAAAAATTAAGACTCGCCTGTGAATGGTAGGAACGCAATGTTCACCACTGGGGAATATTATTCATTTTCAAACATAAAATACTGCAACACGCTGCTGCCCCTACTATCACTGCCCGCTAACCCGTGACAATCATTTGCCCACCATCCCTGCCACTTCACGCCTCACGCGCTAGAGAGCGTCGCTGTTAGGCAAAACCGGAAACTAGGTTATTCCGAAGTTCTCCTAAATATGCCTCCTCACGTACACAGCATTCCTCAATATCACATTACGAAGCCGCTGCTAGTATTTCGCATTGCCCTATCATTATAACACTCAAATAGCAGGCGAAATCTGGGCCCGTATGTAAAACTCGAGGTTAATTTAACCCACGGCTACGGCAACCCAGACTAGGAGAAAAGAAACCCCCAAACAAAATTAAATGAAAAAGGAAGCGAAGAAAGAAAGACAAAAGTCTTTCTACAACGGCATAGGCACCTTGCTGGAATGGACCCGTTTCCTGATTAAAAAAAAAAAAAAAAAAAAAACCCAGAAAATTTAACCCTAGAGCTAGTTCAGTTCGAGGTTAGACTCTAAACCGGGGCTAAACTCCCTAACCCCGACTTTTCCATGCGGGCCCTGACTAACACGCATGAAGATAGTTTACTAAGCTGCACCAGACGAACTTTTCACAAATGAAAAAAAAAAAAGAAAAAAAGTTGAGATCTGGGCCGCGTTTCTTAAGGCGAGCGTTCCGAAACCTTCCGGGGCGCTTTGCTATGAAACCGTTTGCACGCACCTTGCCCGCAACGTGCGAAAAAGGCGCTCGCGCGCGCAGTCTGAAGCAAGTTCGCCACGAACAAAAGGTCACGTGGTCGGTTTCTATGTAAACAAAGATGGCGGCGCCCACCGAAGGCCTCGTTGAAGTGGAACTAAGAAATGGCTTAAAATGAATTTGCGGGTGGATGGAGACCTTCTGTCCCAACTTGTAATTGTGCAGAATAGTATACGAAAATAATTTGAGCTAATTGCACCGGGCCGTGGTCGCCAGTCATTCAGGGATATGTTGTGCGTGTTTGTGGGGAAGGAGTGGTCAAAGTGAGTACGTAAGGGTGTCTTACGTCTCCGTTTTGCATCGAGCAGAACATGCATACTAGCGGTATATCATGCTCCAAGCCAGTAATTATTGCTCCTCCTCAAAAACGTCGTCTTCTGCGCTCAAAAGATGACTGATAGCTGCGAGCACTAGAGTTTTCTTCTTCCTTTTCAACCTTGCCAACAACCGTGTTCGTGATTCCGCCGCCATTTTGAAAGCGCCTTGTTCTAATTGGCCGTTTCCCAACGAGGCAGAGCGACCTCCGCAAGCGCCCGCGAGCGCATTTGCGTAAGAAACGCGGCCCTGACGTGCGGTGCTTCGAGAAGTGACGATCGGAAACACCCATCATCCCATGTCATCATTCTCAAGCTGGGACTCCCCGTGTCTTTGAAGTTGTTTGCGAGCAGGTGAGTTGTTGCTGAGTATTGTGGAGCACCCATTTTCTAACTCAACGCTCTTGCAACTTGGTTTGAAAGGCCGACCTTCAGTCTAAGTTTAGCCCGGCCTCCTGACCTCATTCTGCCCGCACCATGACTGTAGCCGTGTCACGCTTCAACTCTGGTCGGAACAGCCATGTGGGAAATCTGCGTCCCATTCTGCCGTTGCTATCCGTAACCAAGTTTTGTTGGAGTGGTTTCTGTTTTCGCTGGTAACTGTTGTGAACGTTTCTAAAGAACGGCAAAAAGATGGTGGCTTGGTTTATCTACCACAGGGGGCTCCAGGCAACTGGTGTCAGACATGCCTAGCGCCAGTGTAGACTGGGTCAAAAGCTATGGTTGAATGCCTTCAAAAGCTGCGCGCAAAAGCCGTAAGCCCGGCTAACCGCAGCGAATACGGAATTTTCCGCCATGCTGTATAGCGATACTATGGTTATAATGGGCACAGCTCATCCGAGAAACATTTTTTAAATGCGTGCACTGTATCGCTGGAAACAGACTGAGAAAGAGTGTCGCATAAATGTTTTGTTGACAAGATACACTGCATATTCTGGGCCAAAAACTATTCGACGGTGGCTAGCAAAAAAAAAAAAAAAAGAAAAAGAAAAAAAAGATTGCTACTGCAATCAAAGTACCATACATTTTGTGGGTAGTTTTTACAGGTAAGAGTTGTTGTTTCCTTTGTTTTTGGTGCGTCAGTTCTGTCGTTTTTTTGTGTGTGTGTGCGTGGCGGCAACAGCTTGAGATTCCGTTATGGAGACAGAGAAGCAGGATCCGTGGAGATGGGTCATCATGGCGTCTTCCGTTATGGCCATCCTGCTGACAACGTATGGGGGATACAACATCGGTGTCTTGAAAGTGGCTGTGTTACGTCATTATGGTAGTGATGACATCATCACGACCTGGATGATGACTTACCATTACAGCCTGTTCGCACTAGCAGGTAGGTGCCTTTACTTTGAAGAACACTATTTTGGGAACTCGCTTTTTTATTTTTATATTTTTTTTATGTAGAAATGCATTGAAACAAAATCACTGCTACCTCTCTCTCTCTCTCTCTCTCTCTCTGTGTGTGTGTGTGTGTGTGTGTGTGTGTGTGTGTGTGTGAGACCAAATTTATGAATTTGCAGCTCCGCTGGCAAGTGTGGTCATCAACATGGTAAACTGTCGCGCATGCGTAGTGCTGGCTGGGATCCTGTGCCTGGTCGGATACACAATAAGCGCCTTCATCACCAACTTTTCTCTGCTCTTCGTTTCCCTGACTTTAGTGGGTTAGTAAGTTTTGTCTTAACAAAAAAACAAGAACCCCTCAAACAAACAAACAAACAAACAAACAAACAAACAAACAAACAAACAACACCACCACCAAACAACAAAAACAAACACAAAAGGGGGAAAATGAACCCCAAGAAATAAAAGAGAAAACAACAACAACAACAACAACAACAAACAAACAAAAACAAAAGCAAAGACACAATGCCCTAGCCTATCTCAAAACACACGTCCACATAAAACACACATTCTCGAGAACAGCAACCGAAAACAAAACACAACCATCACCACCGCCACCACCACCACCACCACCACCACCAACAAAAGACAAAGAAAGAAAAACAAACAATAAACAAAAGGAGAGTACCAAAAACCACGAACAAAAACACCATCTACCTGAACACACCACATCCGCACAAAACAAGCAAACCGCCATGAGCGAGAAAATACATCAGCTACAAGAAAACAGAACAAAGAGAACCAACACTCTGTATCACTTAGAAAAACAATAAACAAACAACATACAAACAGAAATGAACATTGCAAATATGCACAAACAAACAAAATAGCATCAGCAACAGCTATTTTTCAACAACAACAACAACAACAACAACAATAACAACAACAACAACAACAACAACAACAACAACACTTCTAACCCTTTAGCTTTGCCAAGCACACTTGTTTTGTAGGTCAAGGGTGTACTTAATAATAATAATAATAATAATAATGAATATTGTATAGGCGCTTTACCCAATTTCATGAATCGGCTCAAAGCGCCGCGAACTAAACCCAACACGCACGCTCACGTGAATCACACGCATTTTCTCACACACTGGACATAAGCACATTACCACCACGTGGTGCGAAGGGTCAGCTCAGCTATTTAAATTTCGGAATTTAGAATTGCATTTGTTTTTCAAATTTGGTGGGCTGAACATTTCCAAAGGGAGGAAGCCGGAGCACCCGGAGAGAACCCCCGACGATCGGCCCGAATGAACGGTGCCACATACGAGAAGGAAAAATTCTTTGCCCCGAGTGGGAACCCCTGACCTCTCGCATTGGTGACAAGTCCTCTAACGAGTGGCGTCATAACTGACATGCAGCCAGTTTCTGATAGACAAGTCAGTGCAGCCAATCACAGCGCACCAATACTCCGGCAGACATATCACACGTGTGGGACTGTCTGTCGGAGTAGTTGAGGGTTCCCTGCCAAAACGTCGTATCTCTCTTAATAATAATAATAAATAATAATAAATGTTATTTCTAGGGCGCATTTCTTTAAATAAAACTCAATGCGCCTATCACTCACTCACACTCACGCACATCATACAACGATGAACAGACATACACTGGTGAAACTGACTAGTTAAAATAACTGGTGTTAGTAGTTTGTGGCCTCATGCCGCTCAAGCAACAAGGACTGACATGCGGCTGAGGAAATTACTGATAGGCTTTGCGGAAGAGGAACGTTTTCAGACTGCTCTTGAAAACAGACAGCGTGGGCGCATTTCTCAGATCTGAAGGCAGAGAGTTCCAAACGGCAGGAGCGGCAAAACTGAAAGAGCGCTCACCGAAAGATTTCAGGTTGCGCTTGGGGATTTTGAGAAGCCTCTCGGACGACGACCGGAGGGTTCGCGACGGTATATAGGTGACAAATGAAGCTGAAAGGTAAGGTGGGAGAGTGCCATCAAAGTGACGAAATGCCAGAACAGATATTTTGTTAGTGATATCGATAGCAGGGAACCCTCGATTTGCTGGACAAGGCTGCCGTGTAAAGGCAAACCACAGTAAATCCAAGTGGATAAAACCATCACGTCAATGTGTGTCAACATGAAAATTATCACTCCTTTTCGCACCAAATGACGTCATGTACTTACCGTGCTGTGCCACTGCACGGCAGAACGTAATCAGATGTGTTGCTATGGAGAATCAGAGGGCGTGGCTACTGGTCTGCGAACTAGATTGTTCATTGTTAGGTCAGTAAGAAGGGTCTGCGGGCTACCTTGTTCATTGTCAGTAAGAATGGTCTGTGGACTGCATTGTTCATCGTCAGTAAGGAGGGTATCGATCTCATTTGCAGGAGTTGGGCGGTCCCTGGGTATGATCGGTTCCGTGATGATCTTGGCCTACTACTTCCCGGATAGAACCAATATAGTTACCGGCGTCAGCCTGGCGGGAGCTGGGCTGGGCATGTTCATACATCCTCCACTCTTCGCCTTCCTGGACGAGGTGTACGGTCTGCCTGGCGCCTTCCTGCTGAGTGGGGCTGTGGCTTTCCATGGGATGCTGTGTGGCTGTTTTATGCGCCCGTCAAGGTTTGAACGTCAGCTGAAGGGTGGGTGGGTGGTTGTTTGGGAGTCTAACGTCCTTTTCCACCACGTATGGATGATATCAAAGACGGGGCAACGAGAAAAAGGCCAGCACAAATATTTTGGCCCACCGACCCGAGCATTAAAAGTCCAACGCTCTGCTATTCTGCTGTCCTGGCTACCCGAAAGGCGGAATCCCACGAATTTCAACTTCAATCAAGAAATACCTTTTACCTACGGAGTTTTATTTCGTCATTTCCATATTTGTGGTATTTTCAGCACAAAATATAAGGAGAAGGGGGTGGGGTGGAGGGGGACACATACTATCGACGCCCTCTCTAAGAAGGAGGGGGGAGGGGGGAACTCCCCCCCCCCCCCGCCCCGCCTGGTTCCTACGTCAGTAGTACAGTCGTTGTGATTGCTCTTCTGATGACATTCCTGTGATGACCCGTCCTAATGTTTAATTTTCAATGATTTGATTTTTTTGTCGACAGTATTGAAAGAAGGCCAGTCCAGTCGTGTAGAAGCCACTGAAGCAACTTTTGCAATTATTTGCGCCCCACCGTGTCAAGCCAAACCCTTCCCATAGGGTCATCATTCAGTTTGGAAATTTTTGCTGCCATCCATTCGCTTATATTCAATTTTTCAAATGTTTGGATTTCACTTTGTCGACAGTTTTGAAAGAGAGCGGGCCCAGGAGTCACGTGTGAGACACGTGCTGTGTCCTGATTGGCGGGATTGGCTGTCTATTCTCACTGACCGCGCCTTCCTCTCGTTTCTTCTCTCCGTGTTCTCTTTGTCCATAGCCTACGACTCGCAGATAATCCTGCTTCCTACCTACAATATCCGTCTAGGGTAAATATCACATACATCACGGGAGACTGCCTAGACAGCTGACCTATCCGCGGAATTACTGAAGAGTTATTAAATTTTGGCCTTGGCTTTCCCGGATAACTGAATCAACTACAGAATGGCGAAAAAAGGTACATTATAGAAGATCCAATTATGCTCCGTAGGCTATATAATATTTATGACGGAAGGATCATAACACGCGCTGTACAAGAATTATAATGTGTGAATCTCTCTTTGAATTGGTTACCAGGAGAGCCAACAGTAAGGGACTTAATTGTTAACTCACTCTACCCGCACTTTGTTTATGGTCGTAGCAGTTTGTTTACAGTTACCTCCCTTTCTAACAAGGCCTGCTGTCAGCTTGTTTTGGCAACCCACCCAAGGTGATGTCAATGTAAACATCTAAGCAACACTCCCCCTAAATTTAGGGGTGGGGTGGGTGGGTGTTTAACGTCCATCTCCACCACATAGGGTGATATCAAAGACGAGCCACCGATGAAAAAGCCAGCACAAATATTTGGCCCCAGTCGGGATCGAACTCACGACCCGAGCATTAGAAGTCCAACGCTCTACCATTCGACCACCCCGGCTCCCCCCTAAATTTAGGGCCATTTAGAGGCATTTAGACTCCGCGCCTCTAAGCTGTAACTGTTCATGTGTCGAATTATTCGACAATTGAATTCAAAATCAATTCCCCCCTCCCCCCTCCTCTTCTCCCCTGTCCTTTTGGAGGAAGGATGTGCGTGCGCTGTGTGTGTGTGTGTGTGTGTGTGTGTGTGTGTGTGTGTGTGTGTGTGTGTGTGTGTGTGTGTGTGTGTGTGTGTGTGACTTCATTATGGTAGTGATGACATCATCACGACCTGAATGATGACTTACCATTACAGCCTGTCCGCACTAGCAGGTAGGTGCCTTTACTTTGAAGAACACTATTTTGGGAACTCGCTTTCTTATTTTTAGATTTTTTAAAAAATTAGAAATGAAACAAAATCACTGCTACCTGTGTGTGTGTGTGTGTGTGTGTGTGTGTGTGTGTGAGAGAGAGAGAGAGAGAGAGAGAGAGAGAGCCTCGGCCGGGACACACACACACACACACACACACACACACACACACACACATTCCTCAACACCTCTCTCTCTCTCTCATTACAAACTTCGCCAAAGTTTTGCGATGGGACTGTACACGTTTCCGGGAAAATCCTGTCTATTAATAGTACGGTGCCGGTAGCTAACGCCGCTCCGAAAACGACTCATGCAATCCAAACTTGATAACAAAATTACCCGCCGGTAGCTAACGCCGCTCCGATAACGACTCATGCAATCCAAACTTGATAACAAAATTACCCGCCGGTAGCTGCCGGAGCGGTAGCAGTTTACCGGCATCACGGTAGACGTTTTTCCATACAACTGTCCCCTGGACTGTTTGGTAATGGGTTGTGGCTTGAACAATGAATGAATTGAATTAAGAATTGAATCGAACTTTGCCTTAATATAAATGTATTTGGCCCACACGGTACAGTGTCTTCACGGGATGCAGTCAGCTGGTGCCAGACGTGAGATGGTAGTGTTAGTGTGGAAAGGGTTATATCACCCGGTGTATCAGTTGTCATCCCATTAACTCACACTTAAACTTATCTACCAAACCAACCAACCAACCAACCAACCAAACTGCCGTCCACGAAAACCTCTCCTTCTCTGTTCTTCTTGGCCAGTGGCCTGTCGCAGATAGAAGCATCGTTCGCATCTTCCATGTCTGGGATAGGCAGCGTGGTGTCGCGTGTGCTCGGCGGAGTTCTTGCACACGATCGACGCGTGGGTAACCTGCTCGTGTACTGTGGCCTTCTGGGAGTGGAGGCGCTTGCAGCGCTGGTGGCGCCACCACTTCTCACATCTGGTAAAGCTGGTACGTAATGAACTGACCGTTCCGGCGAAAATGTTTGCGGATGGTGTACATGTACTTGTGATAAGACCTTTACAATTATATTATGTTCGATGGCCTGTCCAGCATGTCAAGGTCACAGGGTCACGACCAGTGAAAGTTTCTCATACATGTACTGAGCAGCCGACATCGCGCAGCCCACCCGTGATATATTTATAGTTTCGGAAATGTTTGGATTTGCAGAACATCTTTGCCTTTTGCATAGTGATGGTTCGTAACAATGCCGTTTGAGTTATCAAGGTCAAGGTCACGACGTTCATACATGTACATTTGTTTTTCATTCTAGTTTGTGTATGACCTACTTTACACCTAAAGCCGGCTCTTAACTGGACACTGCGGAGCGCCACAGTGCTGTCCACAGTTGTGATTTGGGGGGGGGGGGGGGTTCCGCCGCTGTGGCGTCATCACAGCAACCTGGATTTCAAATAGTCACAACTGTGACTGTGGTTTCCACAACAGATCCTGATTGGCTGTACTACGTCACTCGGCGCGCAAACATGGCGGACAGTGCATCTTCAATCGGTTTGTCACCGAGCACAGCTGTGTTCAGTTTTGTAGTTAGTAGACACACCGAGCGCAACGACTGTGATGTGCACATGTGTGTTTCGCGCGCTGTGCCCAGTTAAAGATCTAAGCTCCCAACCAAAAGCTTTCCCAGGTGTGAAAAAAAGAGTTTTCAGTGCTTCGGGGACCCTTATAAAACCAGCGGTGCACGAGTTTGTCGTGACATTATTTGGCGTTTGGTCAGTGAGCGAGACACATCGCTACAGTGTCCAGCGCCGGGGTGTTGAGTGCTGCACGATCTTTCTCGCTCAGTGTCAAAACGCAAACTGAGCTGTGAATCAGGCTGCCCTTGGCTTTTATTGGGGTTTCAGGAAAGCTTTTTGTTGGGAGCTTAGATCTTTAAGAGCAGGCTTTAGAGTCTCAATACGTTTGGCATAGAGCAACGCTTCGGAAAACTTTTCATTATGAATCAGTCTCTTGGGACACAGTATACGCTCGTAGCATCTGAAGCCATTGTGGTGACGCGGGTTGGCGTACATGGTGTTCTACGTGCGTAGAAGCCTACCGCGCAGACGTACAGAGCAAACGATGTCACTGATTTGGGTGCGGACTGAACACCACTTAGGCCCGATGCACACGAGCGTCAGCGTCATGATGCCGCGCGGCGGATCTCACTCCCGGCGGCAGTTTCAAGGCGCTGCCACGTGTGCATGACATCGGCGCCTGGCGTCAGGCAACGGCATCAATGGTGCCAGGCGGCGGAATCCTATGACGCCGCGTATAGAACATGTCCTATTTCTGCTGCCGACGCCGCGCTGCAGACTTGGTTTCAGCCAATCAGAAAGCAGTGTGGGTCAGCGCTTGCAGTGTGGGTCAGCGCAACAAGCCATGCAGGCGAATGACGCCGAAGCCAAGTGTGCACGCAAACGGCGCACACCGCGCGCTCACGCGAGGCGTATGATGCGAGACAGCCTTTGCTGCTTGCTTTATGGTGCTGACGCTGACG
>JACVVK020000503.1:232500-285000 GCA_018292915.2 Batillaria attramentaria
GTCAAAGTAAGAATCAAACGACGGCACTTGTTTCCTGCCGCTAGTCTGAAGACCAGCACCTCGGACGTTTTGTTGTCATTTCGCTCATTTGGAATCGAGGTGATTTCACCTTGGACAGGGAGTGAAGAGTGGGTGTGGGTGGGTGTTTGAAGGTTTAACGTCCATCTCTATCAGAAAGGTGATATCAAAGACTGGGGAGTGAGAAAGAGGCCCGCGGAACAAGTGCTTGGCCCCAGCCAGGATTCGATCTCACGACCCAAGCAATGGAAGTCCAACGCTCTACGATTCGGCTATCCCGGCTCGCCGCAGGTCTGGATAACATGTTTTAACATAACATGCATCGCACGTCTAGATAACTACGAGCATTGCAAGGATAACAAGGAGGAACGGCCCCGTCCTACAAAGTTGTTTCTCCAAACTTCATTTTATTTTGTCTGTTTTGTTGTTATTGTTGCCGGTTCTCCCCTCTCCAAGTTCTACCGATGACACTAGATCCTCTACGACCTCGACCGATTAGCCACGTGACTGAGAGTGGGGCCGGGTGGGGGAAGAAGGGAGAGAGAGAGAGAGGGTGGGTGGGTGGTTGTTTTGTCTGTTTTGTTGTTATTGTTGCCGGTTCTCCCCTCTCCAAGTTCTACCAATGACACTAGATCCTCTACGACCTCGACCGATTAGCCACGTGACTGGGAGTGGGGCCGGGTGGGGGAAGAAGGGAGAGAGAGAGAGGCAGAGAGAGAGGGTGGGTGGGTGGTTGTTTAGGAGTTTAACGTCCTTTTCCCCCACATAAAGGTGATATCAAAGACGGGGCAACGAGAAAAAGGCCAGCACAAATATTTGGCCCCAGCGTCCGGGATTCGAACTCTCGGCCCAAGCATTGAAACTCCAACGCTCTACCATTCGGCCACCCTGGCTCCCCAGAGAGAGAGAGAGAGAGAGAGAGAGAGGTCAGTTCCGTGAACTAAGCATTTGACGTCAGCCTCAGGCAGGTCGTCATACAGAGAGAGAGAGAGAGAGATGGCGTCAATTCCGTGAACTAAACTTTTGACGTCAGCCTCTAGCACTGAGATCGTCTGAGGATGCTTGTTCATGTCTTGTGATTTCCCTCTTGGCTTTGTGACTTCTCCGACTGAATTATTTTTCACATGACATCTGGAAGATCTAGAGGGCTGATGAAATGTCGGAAGCAGTGACGATACTTGCAGATTTTGTCTGTGAACCAAACATTTGACGTCAGCCTCACGCTGCTCGTCTGACAGATGATACTTCTTCATATTTTGTGATTTCCTTGTTGCTTTTGTGACTTCCGTGACTGAATTAATTTTGACATAAAATCTGGAAGATCTGGAGAGCTGATGAAACGTGGACTTCAGTGCCTTGGATTGTACTTACGAAATTGCAAAATTGGAACTTTTTTGACCGGCGCTTTCTCGCAGAAACGTGAAAAAATGTGTTTATCTAAAAGCCCTGTTATTCTTAATACTAAAGCTATAATAGTGAAGTAGTTCATGTCATATGTGCAGTTGGCACAAGTGACAAAAATACCGGAATGATGAGTAATTTGAAGGAGTCTTTTCATAGATATTTGGCCTTATATGCAAACCACCCCTACCTCGGAAATATTTTTCTTACACAAAACCTGTCAGAGCTACAGAGCTGTGCTACGAAAACAGGCAGCCATCATTACATCCGTCCACACATACACACACACACACACGTCTCACAACTCCCGCCAAAAAGAACGCAGCAGCATAGTGTGCACGTCAAGTGTCTATGACGCAGATTTCGTTACGTCACTGTGTGTGCGAAAGTATGTATTGTGTGGAGAAACGTCACAGTCTTGTTTTGTATCACTGAAACTTGCTGCTGCGCGTAGCAAAATCTGCCCCGTCTCATAAAGTTGTTTCTCTATAGAGAAACAACTTAATAAAACGAAGTGTAGATAACAAACGATATCACTCACTTGAAGAGTGAGGTCTTACACTCTACCATTCGGCTATCCCGGCTTCTGGCAGTTCTGGATAACATATTTTAATATATCGCGAGCCTCGATAACTATGTGTATTGCAAGGATAACACTCTACCAAAGGGGAATTCCGGCTCCCCGCAGTTCTGGATAACATATTTTAATGTATCGCAAGTGTAGATAACTATGTGTATTTCAAGAATTAAAAAGAAAAACAAACCCGAAGTATAGATAACAAACGATATCACTCTCTTCAAGAGTGAGGTCTTACACTCTACCAAACGGTAACCCCACCTCTAACAGAGAGTGAAAAAAAAGTTTGACTCTAGTGTAGGGAACTTTAGGCGTCGCATCAGATAGTTTCGATTTTGAAACAAGCCCCTTGTTAACCACGCCATCGCTTTAGCCATCTCCCAATAAAACGGTTGGGGTGGAGGGTGGTGGGGGAAGGGGTGGGGGAAGGGGGCGGGGTTCTAGGAAGTGTTTGGTGTTTGGGAATTTAACGTCTTTTCCACCACATAAGGGTGATCTCAAAGACGGGGCATTGGGGAAAAGGCCAGCACAAATATTTGGCCCCAGCCGGGATTCGAACTCACGACCCGAGCATTAAAAGTCCAACGCTCTACCATTCGGCCACCCCGGCTCCCCAGGAGGGGTAGGAACTCAACAATATAATAACTAATAAGGCTTAAAACAACAAAAAAAAAAAAAAAAAATATGACTCACCGACTGTCGCCACTGTCGTGCTCATGTCATAGAGTTCCGAAAGTAGCGTACTTTCATCTTGAACAGAGAATGAACAAGTGTCTTGTTGAATACGTCATCGCGTTAGGTGACCTCTGAACGAGGGAGGCAAAGTTAGCGAGACCCTTTTCGCAGGAAGAGCGATGCTGACGGAGTCGGAACTCTATTTTTTTTTCGCCATCATCATGATCACGATGTTTGTAAGAATGTATTGTATGACTGTGTGCATGTAATGTATGTAATATGCATGTAATTGGAAGGCGTCCAGAGCTCCAGCAGGTGGTTGGGCGCAAAAAAAAAAAAAAAAAAATCTTCTGCTTATTATCCATATTATTTCAGGTAGCATGATATTTGTGTGTTAGTGTGGTGTGTGTGTGTGTGTGTGTGTGTGTGTGTGTGTGTGATGTGTGTGTGTGTGTGTGTGTGTGTGTGTGTGTGTGTGTGTGTGTGTGTGTGTGTGTGTGTGTGTGCGCGCGCGCGCGCGGCTCGGGCAATAAAATACAAGTACAACGCTCCGTGCAAAGACAGAACTAAACAAAGACAGGATCAAACAAGACTCAGCGACTAGCGATTCTGTCGTGTCCGTATCATAGTGCTCCGGTGTGGACGTGCTTTCATCTTGAACAGAGAATGAGGACGAGAATGAACGTTTAGAGTACTTTAGAAGCGCCTGTTAGTTATGTTTCTGAACACGTTTCTTGCTGAATACGTCACCTGTTTATGCGATCTCTAATTCAGTGTCCGTTCGTGCGTGTACATTTCCACACGTTTGAGGTGGTCTTGTTCCAGAGTAAATCACACCCGAGAAAATACTCAGCCATTATTAAAACAACAAGCGTAAGAATGGCCGTGGAGGAGGAACTTGATGTCCCACGTTGGCCCTGGAGCTGAGCGCGCGTGAGGTATCTAAAACCATTTTGGGTAGAGGGAGCGCGTAATACTACTTCAGTCACGGCAGAACAACCTACTCGGGAGGGTAGACCAAATGTCCTTGCCTCGGGTGTCCTACTTGAATTTGCCGAGCGTTTTTTTTTTTTTTTTTTTAAATAGGGCTGAACTTTCTTTTGTTTGCCACGGCTTCATTTACGTGTGGAGTGTAATCGGACAAAATGTCCAGGGCCCGTATGTAAAAGTCGCGGTTAATTTAACCCACGGCTACGGGCCTAACCCAGACTAGGACAAAATAAACCCAAAAGCAAAATTAAATTTTAAACAAGGAGGAACGGCCCCGTCCTACAAAGTTGTTTCTCCAAATTTCATTTTATTTTGTCTGTTTTGTTGTTATTGTTGCCGGTTCTCCCCTCTCCAAGTGCTACCAATGACACTAGATCCTCTACGACTTCGACCGATTAGTCACGTGACTGGGGGTGGGGCCGGGTGGGGGGAGAGAGAGAGAGAGACAGACAGACAGAGACAGAGAGACACAGAGAGAGAGAGAGAGAGAGAGAGAGAGAGAGAGTGGGTGGGTGGGTGTTTAGGAGTTTAACGTCCTTTTCCACCACGTAAGGGTGCTTTCTAAGACGGGGCAACGAGAGAAAGGCCAGCACAAACATTTGGCCCCAGCCGGGATTCGAACTCTCGACCCGAGCATTGAAAGTCCAACGCTCTACCATTCGACCACCCTGGCTCCCCAGAGAGAGAGAGAGAGAGAGAGAGAGAGGTCAGTTCCGTGAACTAAACATTTGACGTCAGCCTCAGGCAGGTCGTCATACACAGACAGAGAGATGACGTCAATTCCGCGAACTAAACATTTTCACGTCAGCCTCTAGCACTGCCATCGTCTGAGGAAGCTTGTTTATGTCTTGTGATTTCCCTGTTGGCTTTGTGGCTTCCCCGATTGAATTATTTTTCACATGAAATCTGGAAGATCTAGAGGGCTGGTTAAATGTCGGAGGCAGTGACGATACTTGCTTATTTTGTCTGTGAACTAAGCGTTTGGCGTCAGCTTCACACTGGTGGTATGACAGATGATACTTGTGCATGTCTTGTGATTTCCCTGTTGCTTTTGTGACTTCCCTGGCTGAACTATTTTTTACATAAAATCTGGAAGATCTAGAGGGCTGGTGAAACATGGACTAGAATACCTTGGATTGTACTTATGAAATCGAAAATTTGGAACTCTTTTGACCGGTGCTTCTCGCAGAAACTTGAAAAAGTTATGTTTATCTAAAAGTTCAGTTATTCTAAATGCTAAAGATATAATAGTGCAGTATTTCCTGTCATATGTGCAGTTGTCACACTAGACAAAAACGCCGGGATGATAAGTAATTTGCAGTAGTCTTTTCATAGATATTTGATCTTATGTGCAAACCACCCCTACCTCGGAAATTTTTTTTTTTACACAAAACCAGTCAGAGCTACAGAGCTGTAGCACTAATCAATGCAGTGTGATTGGGTGAACTTCCAAAGTCTAGAAAATGAAGGAATTTGAACAACTTTTTCGAAAAAATTCGTAACATGACCGATTTTTTTAAATTGGCGATAACTCTTCTGAAAATGCGGCAGGCTAAAAATCGTGAAAGGTAGCTCTGGAGAAGGTGATTTCCCATTTTATCTCAAAGTAAAAAGGCCTCCATCGAGGTGGTTTAGGAGATAGCCATCATTACATCCGTCCACACACACACACACACACACACACACACACGTCTCACAACTCCCGCCAAAAGGAACGCAGCAGCATAGTGTGTACGTCAAGTGTCTATGACGCAGGTTTCGTTACGTCACTATGTGCGTGAAAGTATGTATTGTGTGGAGAAACGTCACAGTCTTGTTTTGTATCACTGAAACTTGCTGCTGCGCGCAGCAAAATCTGCCCCGTCTCATAAAGTTGTTTCTCTATAGAGAAACAACTTAAAAAGGAAGCGAAGAAAGGAAGAAAAAATTCCTTCTATAACGGCTCAGACACCTTCCTGGAATGGGCCCACTCCCTGATTTAAAACCAAAAACAACAAAAAATTTAACCCTAGAGCTACTTTAGTTCGAGGTTAGACTCTAACCCGGAACTAAAAGCCCTAACCTCGACTAGTACATACGAGTCCTGGCTGTCAAAGCATAGAACATTTCGTCCTGAACATTGTCCATTGTCAAGACATGACATAGGGGGCGTGGGAGTGTGGGTGTTTGGGAGTGCAAACCTTTTCCAGCAAGAATGGGTGATATCCAAGACGGGGCAACACAAAAAAGGCCAGCACAAATAGTTGGCCCCAGCCGGGATTCGAACTCACGACCCGAGCAGTGAAAGTCCAACGCTCTACCATTCGGCTATCCTGGCGCCCTAGAAGTGATATAATTATGTCCCCCTTTGTAAGTGATTCGATCTAAGGCTGATGTCCGAATGGGCATAAAGACCTGGTGTGTGGGTGAGATAATTTATCTTACGACGAAGCAAACAACAACAAACAAACAAAGATAAAGAAGAACAACAAAGAACCACCAAAAGTTTGATTTAATAATAATAATAATAATAATGAGTATTGTATAGGCGCTTTACCCAATTTCATGAATCGGCCTAAAGCGCCGCGAACTGAACCCAACACGCACGCTCACATGAATCACATGCATTCTCTCACACACTGGACATAAACACATAACAATCACGTGGTGCGAAGGGTCAGCTCAGCTATTTAAATTTCAGAATTTAGAATTGCATGTATATTTTCAGATTTGGTGGGCTGAGCATTTCCAAAGCAGAGGGGGAGGAAGCCGGAGTACCCGGAGAGAACCCCCGACGATCGGCCCGAATGAACGGTGCCACATACGGGAAGGAAAAATTCTTTGCCCCGAGTGGGACTCGAACCCTTGACCTCTCGCATTGGTGACAAGTCTCTTAACCACTAGACCACCGACAGCTTTCCTGTCCTGGAAAGACCCGATGATTCACCTATTAGGGTCACTCAGAAAGAAAGTCGAACATAAGAAAAGCTGAAAACAAAATACAAACGTCTCATTGTCAAGTCTGGTCTGAACTCATGAACGCAACGTTTGTCAGCGCACAAGGAAACACTCCGTGCAGACAACATCAAGGGAACACAGGGCCCTTATTCACATTATGTAAATATTTTGCCTCGCCTGATCTTTGTGACATGTTTGTTGTCAGTATTTCACACACACACACACACACACACACACACACACACACACACACACACACACACACACACACACACACACACACACACAAACCCGAGCGCGCGCGCACCCATGCGGCACGCACACACACTCTCTCTCAGTTAACGCGGGAAGCGCCCCGGAGGATACTGACCTGGGGAATACGTCCCGCGTGTGACACTGTTGTGACATGTCAGCTGAGCTCTCCGCCACGAATGACGCTGGGGCACTTCCAGGCTACATTGACCCGGGTCACTTTGCGCGGACGTGTAAAGCGGGTCAATCCAGCTTAATCCACCTCTAATCTTATTAAAGTGGCCAGGGATTAACTGGTTTTGGCCTGGGGGAGGTCAGCTCGCGAGGTACACCGAGGCAGCCTAGCTCGTACAGTTGTGGACTTTCAATGCTTGGGTTCGAATCTCGGCTGCACACACACACACACACACACACACACACACACACACACACACACACACACACACACACACACACACACACACACACACACAAAATGGAAAGAAAGAAAATAAAGCAGAGCCCCCCCCCCCACCCCCCCCCCAAAAAAAAAAAAAATAAAAAAAAATGGTATGCTGGCTTTTCTCTCGTCACCCCTTCGTTGATATCACCTGTATGTGGTGGAAAAGGGACGTTCAACAACCGATCAGCCAACGAACAAACGACTTAATCAACCAGCCAGTGTCGTTGGCGTTCTCCGCTATGTTTTTTCCCCACAACCAAGCGTGACCTACAATAGGCTGTATTCGTATCTTCTCCTTTTGAATTTCGTGTACTGCGTGACGCGTACTGTTTCAGCCTATTCAGTGTGTGCGTGCGTGCGTGCGTGTGTGTGTGCGTGTGTGTGTTCAGTGACCTGTAACCACGCACTGCAGCCGAACGGCGGGGGACTGACAGCTGCTGGCTAATATGTAAAGAAACCAGAAACAGCAAAACACGTGAGCTATTCATTTGCCGACTCATTGAAACTGCGCAGGCAATTGTGATGGAGGCTCGTCAGGTTACACTGAGCTGAAATATCCGTATTTCCTGGGCGTTCTTGCTGGTTTCGCGCCTTCAGTATCAAGACAGTTAAGGTGAGTTCATCAGTTTGTCGGTTTGTCGGCTTGTCTCTCTCTGTTTCTTCAAGTTGTCTGTCTGTCTGTTTGTTTGTCTGTCTGTCTGTCTCTGTTTGCTCATATTCTCGTAGTTTAGCAACGGCAAGTTCAGACATACTATTCCTGCCAAAGCGTTTACCGCTGGAAAATAAAGATTATTGTCATTGTCATAGTCATTCTCTGTCTGTCTCTCTGCCTCTGTCTCTGTCTGTCTGGGTTCTCTCGCAGTGTCTTTTTCCAACCTTTTATCAATCTGTGGCTTATTACTTTAACTGTCTGTGTTGTGTACGTAATCATGAAAGCCGGGTTCCTGAACACGATGGATTGGCTTTTGTGAGTGTTGGACCCTTAACCAGTGAGTTTATAGACTTTTCAATCGTCCTCTGCATGAAGGCAGCGCCGCAATGTAGCCAAGCTGTGTTGTATCAGCACACCCGTCGTCATCAGCAGCACAGTACCATGTGTTACAGTACTGTGTTACCTCTTCCTGTCCTCCATATCTATCTTCCTTGCTTCAGCTTTACACTCCTTCGGCTACGCGACGGTATTAGCTTCCGGGGCATGTAGTAAGAACTCGGCTAAATATAGTAGAAAATCTTTGCCCCTTTTAAAATTTGTGTGCAGAGTAAACAATGGCAATCTGGTGCTTTTTGTTGGCTTTGTAAACAAGTTTCATGCCAGGTAATAGTAAAAGTAGTCCGGGAAAATGAGGCTGGCTTGTGGACTATTTGTATTCATGCGCGGCTGGCACAGGAGCCAGCAGACGACCGTGGAATGAGGGGGTATGTGGTCGCTGCCAACATTGCCAAAAAACGGAACATTGGAATTTGTTTAAATTTCCTCTACGCATGAGTCTATGGCTGCCTGATTTTTGTGAATTTTTTTGGTGAATTTTAAAGCATTTCTAGGGTGTCATCTGCAGCGTTATGTGTAAGAGGAATATATAGCGTTTTCCTCCAGATTTGCATCTGTGTAACGTAGCCTGTATTCGAGACTACTTCGTTCTGCTGCCGACACTCGGAAACTCCGTATCCCTCAAGTCAGAACAAAGACCTTTGGTCAGCGTAGTTTTTCATACCAGGGTCCGACTTGCTGGAATGATCTCCCAGCATCAATCAGATATGCAGACACAAAACCATCCTTCAAGCAAAATCTGAAAACCCATCTCTTCACTGCCCCTAACCAATAGCTGTCGCCACATCATCATCTTGCTGGTCGTGTGTGTGTGTGTGTGTGTGTGTGTGTGTGTGTGTGTGTGTGTGTGTGTGTGTGTGTGTGTGCCGGGGGCAGCGGAGACCGTGTATGATGCTGCACATTATGTGTTTGTAGTGAACTGTATGTGTGAAGGAATGTTGCGTGTGTTTCCGTTTCTGTGTGAGTGAGTGCGTGTTGACTGTAAGGCGCCCTGAGCTCCTGCGGGAGGGAGGGCGTCCCTGAAATACCCATTATTATTATTATTATTATGTGTGTGTAGTGTATGTTTCCTGCCCCGCTGTGCCGGCTGTGTGCCGTGCACATCCGGCAGTCATGGCCACTGGTACATCCCTAAATTCTGTCCTCACTGGACAAGAGTCTGACAATACTAGGCCAATACTTAAAAAACTAACAAATGATAAACTGCAGAAAACGTTTACTTGTAAACTGCCTGCCACTCAAATGAGCTGGAGAGAAGCTCTATATGAGCGCTATGTTAATCAAATCCAGCTGACTGATGGAAAATTCTCTAGCGTATGGAGAGATACTGACTGACAACCAGGACTTGTCACTGCCATGCAGTCTGTCGCTGAAGAGTATCCCGGACAAACTGGCTAAAACGTTTTGCCAAGTAATAATAATAATAATAATAATAATATAACATTCTTATATAGCGCAGTATCCCCAGGAAGTGAGCTCAACGCGCTTTACAATTTCTGGCTAAAACTAATAATATCACACGCACACACTCACACACTCACACACACACACACACACACACACACACACACACACACACACACACACACACACACACACACCCTGCCATTCCACCAGCAACAGGGCTCAGGATGGGTCAAGAACTGTTGAGAAACTAGTTATAGGATAGTCTGAACAAGAAGGTTTTGAGTTTGGCTTTAAAATCAAGTAAGTCAGAAGCATTTCGAATGCACTGGGGAAGAGAATTCCAAATTACAGGGGCTTGATACTGAAATGAACGTTGTCCAAAGGATTTAGTGTAGTCTACTGTGGTGATGTAAAATACATCACCATCACACTTTACAACCACCTGAAAAATCAGACGAAGAGTGGTACTGGTTCTTGCCTCATACAAGGCAACGTGATGGCACGGTGGACAAAGTATGAGTTTGATATTCTGTGTGCCATTGTCTCTAACATTCTCAGTGACCCCATGATACATCTCTACATCCCTTCTATGCGCTGGGTGACAATGGAGATATCGTCACTGTGCCTTCTACAAGTACTGTTAGTGGAGAACATGACATCTCTCCTCAACCAAAGCAAGCCCTTCCCTTCTGCTACCTCAGCCAGCGTCAGCCTGCAATCCACTGCTATAAGTTCACCGCCTGCCCCGCCTGTAAATGGCGCACATTGTACTCCAAGTAAACGTGCCAACACGTGTGTAGTACTGCCTCCATCGCCCATCCTTAATTTACAAGATGCACCCGGTGAGGAAGACAAAACTGACACGCCAGCAGCGTTAACACCGCCAGCAGCAGTGACAGCTGAAACTGATCCTTCATCCGAAGGCGAGGTAGAAAGCGAGAAGGACACAGACGCCTATTGATTTACGCACTGTTTGATCTACAAACACGTAGCGGTCTGCATCACAGATTTCACAAAAGACAGGCCAGATTCCACCCTCAGCCCTTACACTGACACCAGATGAACACAAAAAAGCAAAAAAAACGGCACCTTTTCCAATTCATTTCCAAGATAGCATCACTCTCTACTGCCACCCCCCTCACACCTCATAGCAGACAGCAGTCCAAGGGACATAACTGCACATGTTGTTTACATGTCAACAAGCCCACAACGAGGCTGCCACCATTCTCATTCTCTCGCCTAAAAATACACCAAACATGCACCTTTCCACCCACAACAATGAAAAACCCTTCACTCAATTCCACTCTCCAAAAAAAAATTTCAAAAGTGAAATTTCAATACTTTATGCAGAACAGGTTCCTACAACCCACTTTTTGCGCAATTCTATTGGGCACCTGTGTCCAGAAGCACCATGGTCAGGTTAGCCCCCCTGCCCCTATTCCATCGGATATTCCCGCAAGCGTTGCCGGAGAGGTAAACACAGAACATGAGCCAAACATGTCCGATGACAAAGTGTGGGTCTGCTAACAGTCGCAGCCGTGTGAGCGATGGTCTAATAAATACCAAACAGTTACAGCATACCATTGCTGATTAGAGAGGACAGTTGACCACAAATTTGACTCGTCCATGTCCGCTGTTCGTGACCTACAACAACGGATGAAGAACATCAGTGATCAGTATAAACGTGCGTGATCTCAGATACGGTTGTATACCACTCCCACTCCCTAGGATAGACATTATTATATAAAATGAGCTTTGCTTTCTTTGGGCCCACAGTCTGGAACTCACTACCACCAAGTCTAAAAATTATTCCGTCACGTTCCACTTTCAGAAAAAGACTGTTTTCCCATCTACTTGAAACTGAAACACTGAACCAGACGCTTACTTCTCGGTAATAAGAAAGTTTCTTTCAAGCGTCCATTTTGGTGTATAATCTGAACAACCATGTCAGGTGTGTGTGTGTGTGTGTGTGTGTGTGTGTGTGTGTGTGTGTGTGTGTGTGTGTGAGAGAGAGAGAGAGAGAGAGAGAGAGAGAGAGAATAGTCTTTATTTTCCAACGGTAAATGTTTTCGGGCAGAGAGGCAGAGAGAGAGAGAGAGAGAGAGAGAGAGAGAGACAGACAGACAGACAGACAGACTCAGCGCGCGCGATTCCTCACAGCAACGCACCGGCGGGCCGCCGACATTGAAGGTTGAAGCTGTGCTGTAGACTCACTTGTGAGATGGGTCAAGGTCATTTCAAAAGAGTATGTTTGTAAAGCTCTTATCACTAGCTATCCTGGAGTTTGGTGTCTCTTGTGTTCATAGTTCCTAAGAAAACGGCAAATTGGTGCGTTGCTGTGAGCCAAGTGAGCCAACACAGCGAGTCTTCTGTTCTACAGCACAGCTTGAAGGCGCGCTATAGAACTCTACGTAGAAAAAGAGCGTTCTACGTAAACGCTTGAAGCTTCTGTAGAACAGCTCTACCGGCAGGCTTAAGCGTAGGAAATGTGCGCGAATCGGCTGCAGAGAGAGAGAGAGAGAGAGAGAATAGTCTTTATTTTCCAACGGTAAAAGTTTTGGGGCAGAGAGAGAGAGAGAGAGAGAGAGAGAGAGAGAATAGTCTTTATTTTCCTCTGTGTGTGTGTGTGTGTGTGTGTGTGTGACTGTGTGTGTGTGTGTGACTGTGTGTGTGTGTGTGTGTGTGTGTGTGTGTGTGTGTGTGTGTTAGCGCAGTGAGTCCAGGCCTGTGAAAACCTGCGCTTCATAAGCACTATCTATCTATCGATCTATCTACCTATCTATCTGTCTATCTATCTATCTATTATGGAAAAGGACGTTAAACCCCCAAACACCCACCCACCCCATCCATCTATTATTATTATTATTATTATTATGTGGATGGTTCCTTGCATTTTTAACTCTTTGACGACGAGGAAATCGTGTGTCAGAAATTGCGCTCCGTCGTCAAAGAGTTAAAACGGACGGCCGATTCATCAAGATCGGGTTGACACACTCAGCGCCGAATTTACCGTTTCAGTTGCTTTAAAACAAGATATTCATCGGTGCAGATCTTTAACTCTAAGCAGACCGCGCGCTGGTTACACTGTAGCCTGTAGCGCGGTAGGGGAGTGTAGCATGCGCCGAAGCTCTAACAGTTGCTGTCTTGCGGCGGTGGCTGTAAAAAGATGAAGTTCCCCTGCCAGGCTCATACTCGTTTCTGACTGGCTGATAGCAATAATTTACGCGCGTCATTGTCGCAAGAATAGAACATTTTCTATCGGCCCGCGACAGAGATTTTTCGTTGCGGACGAGACGCGCAGCAAGGGGTCTCACACTAGAACGCCGCGCGGGGAAACTTGATGCTTGCGACAGAAATCTTGACGCTAGTGTGAGAGGGCCCTACGGAGTTCCGTGCGTGACTAGAGTCTGAGATCGAGGTCCTCCGTCAGTGCGTAGTGCCACGTAGGGCACCAGCTGAGAGCGGGGTCAGTGATCGATCGATTGTACAACCGACCACAAAAACAACAACTAGCGCGCCAACTGTAGTGCCGTGCGCAAAACCAAAACACCGGGAGTTGTGGAGCGGGGAGCTGGCGGAGAGTTAGCCAGGTGAGAGCCAATAATCTGTATGCAATAATGTTAATAATATTCTTCGCGCATTTGTATGACTATTACTGAGTGTCTGTCTGTGTGATGAGGCGGACGTGCTCCGGCTGGTTGCCGAATGCATGTGTTGATGTATGCGTCTATATCTGCATATATATTACACGATTATTGTGGGGGTGGGGGGTGGGGGGTAGAGCCGTAGGTGCAGTTTGAGGGAAGCGACAGAAGAAAGTTGCAGCCCAGTCAGTACCGCGGGTTCTCTATCACCTCCCGTTTTCATTTCAAGTTTAAATCCAAAATTCCGAGAGAGAAAAAAAAATGTTCAGCTAAATGAATGGCTTTTCCATCCAGGTTGTTTAGACTAGGAATATATATGGGGCATCGTTTACACCAACCGGTTCTGTGTTGTTTGAATCGATTGCTCGCGTGTTTGACATAATTATACGAAACTGTGCTGAGGCTTTCAACTCACATTTTACCTGACTTGCTACGGCAGATAAACATGACTCGATCAAAAACTCTGAACTCGGAACCCGCACAATTCGGGTCCACAAATGAGACCTGCATTGACAGGCATACGATCAAAACGGTGGTGGCTGATGAGGACTGACCGAGTGCGTTCAGCACTGAACTAGTCCGAAACACACACAACAAATGTTAACCCACAAAAAGGAAACAAATCAACCCACGATGTGTGTACGGCCGGCCATACAGGCCTTTGCATTGCAGGGTGCGTAGTGAACACACCCCCTCTACACGGGTACCTCAAGTCGTCCTACAGCAGATCGCACAATTTCTGCAGGTCTCTCCTCCTAAATCTAAACCTTTGAAGCATGTCCACATCGTCGTACAAGTCAAAAGGGTTAGTACGATCGCGGAACACCCTCAGTTCCCGTCGCAATGCTCTTCTCATTTGGAGTTGGTAAACCAAGCAGGCCGCCATTTTTCAGATTCCCGCAAAGGCTACGGCACCTTTCCGACACCCTCCTAGGTGGTGTACAATACGCAAGGGTTTACGAGCGGCCGTAACTCTGCGCAAATGTCATGACCACCCAATTCTGCCACAAATCGGTCCCTCGCGTGCGTGAATCGGTGGCGGAAAAGTTACGAACGCTTCGGCTACGGTCACAACCGGCCGTACGGGCTCCTACGGCGGGTCTACGGCCAAAAATCGTGGCAAATCTTGCGAACGGCGCACGGGCGTCCTGCGAAATTTCCAGGTCGCAAGGAGGCCGCAGAGCGCTGCGGCCGGTTTTCGACATGATCAACAAACTCTACGATCACCTGCGATTTTTTACACACTTACGTTGGCCGCACGGCCACTGTACGGCCAACACACGATTGCCGCAAGTGCATCGTACGACTTTGACCTCTCCGAGCGAGAAAAATAGGTCACGATGGCCGCACGATGAGCGCACAAGTGACGCACGGTTGTCTTGCGTGCTTCCCACGAGGACCGCACGATGGCCGCACGTGATCACAGACCGCAAGTCGGTAGTACGATGTTCCCACGATGCACGCACGTGCTCCGTGAGTGCTCCGCAAGGCTGACGCAAGACCAGGGGCCGAGGTCACGACGCGAACGCAAATTTCTTTGCGCAAATGGGTTGCGGATCGTAAGTTCGTACGTGGCTACGTGAAAACTATCTCTTCCGCTAGTTGGCCGGTCACGACGCGCACTTACTGGAAACGGTGTCAAGTACGGGTTATTTTTAGATAGGTGTGGGACCCCTGGGATTCCCACGGAAAACACCATCACGTGGCCTGCACAAATTCTCCTTCCAGCGTGAAGCGTGAAAGAGTAGAGGGGGTGTGTTCAGTACGCGTTCACTACAGAGTTTTTGATCGAGTCATGTTTATCTGCCGTAGCGTCAGGTTAAATGCGTGGCATGTATGTGGAGAGTGTGATCAGGAGAGCATGCAGGTCGCATATAGACCGCTTCCTAGCAGTCTCTATCTCAACATTGGACGGACTACAACGAGTAGAAGCATTTACTGCACGTACAAACCGTATGTAGCAGGCTCACTGGCAAGCTGAAAACCAACGGAATGAAATCAAAGAACAACGAAAAACGAAAAAGGAGAGGATAACAACAACATCAACAAAACTCTCCACATACATGCCACGCATTTAACCTGACTTGCTACGGCAGAGAAACATGACTCGACCATAACTCTGGATTCGGAATCCGCACATTTCGGGTCCACAACTGACACTGTGTGACAATGAATGAGACCTGCATTGACAGGCATACGATCAAAACGGTGGTGGCTGATGAGGACTGACCGAGTGCGTTCAGCACTGAACTAGTCCGAAACACACACAACAAATGTTAACCCACAAAAAGGAAACAAATCAACCCACGATGTGTGTACGGCCGGCCATACAGGCCTTTGCATTGCAGGGTGCGTAGTGAACACCCCCCCTCTACACGGGTACCTCAAGTCGTCCTACAGCAGATCGCACAATTCCTGCAGGTCTCTCCTCCTAAATCTAAACCTTTGAAGCATGTCCACATCGTCGTACAAGTCAAAAGGGTTAGTACGATCGCGGAACACCCTCAGTTCCCGTCGCAATGCTCTTCTCATTTGGAGTTGGTAAACCAAGCAGGCCGCCATTTTTCAGATTCCCGCAAAGGCTACGGCACCTTTCCGACACCCTCCTAGGTGGTGTACAATACGCAAGGGTTTACGAGCGGCCGTAACTCTGCGCAAACGTCATGACCACCCAATTCTGCCACAAATCGGTCCCTCGCGTGCGTGAATCGGTGGCGGAAAAGTTACGAACGCTTCGGCTACGGTCACAACCGGCCGTACGGGCTCCTACGGCGGGTCTACGGCCAAAAATCGTGGCAAATCTTGCGAACGGCGCACGGGCGTCCTGCGAAATTTCCAGGTCGCAAGGAGGCCGCAGAGCGCTGCGGCCGGTTTTCGACATGATCAACAAACTCTACGATCACCTGCGATTTTTTACACACTTACGTTGGCCGCACGGCCACTGTACGGCCAACACACGATTGCCGCAAGTGCATCGTACGACTTTGACCTCTCCGAGCGAGAAAAATAGGTCACGATGGCCGCACGATGAGCGCACAAGTGACGCACGGTTGTCTTGCGTGCTTCCCACGAGGACCGCACGATGGCCGCACGTGATCACAGACCGCAAGTCGGTAGCACGATTCTCCCACGATGCACGCACGTGCTCCGTGAGTGCTCCGCAAGGCTGACGCAAGACCAGGGGCCGAGGTCACGACGCGAACGCAAATTTCTTTGCGCAAATGGGTTGCGGATCGTAAGTTCGTACGTGGCTACGTGAAAACTATCTCTTCCGCTAGTTGGCCGGTCACGACGCGCACTTACTGGAAACGGTGTCAAGTACGGGTTATTTTTAGATAGGTGTGGGACCCCTGGGATTCCCACGGAAAACACCATCACGTGGCCTGCACAAATTCTCCTTCCAGCGTGAAGCGTGAAAGAGTAGAGGGGGTGTGTTCAGTACGCGTTCACTACAGAGTTTTTGATCGAGTCATGTTTATCTGCCGTAGCGTCAGGTTAAATGCGTGGCATGTATGTGGAGAGTGTGATCAGGAGAGCATGCAGGTCGCATATAGACCGCTTCCTAGCAGTCTCTATCTCAACATTGGACGGACTACAACGAGTAGAAGCATTTACTGCACGTACAAACCGTATGTAGCAGGCTCACTGGCAAGCTGAAAACCAACGGAATGAAATCAAAGAACAACGAAAAACGAAAAAGGAGAGGATAACAACAACATCAACAAAACTCTCCACATACATGCCACGCATTTAACCTGACTTGCTACGGCAGAGAAACATGACTCGACCATAACTCTGGATTCGGAATCCGCACATTTCGGGTCCACAACTGACACTGTGTGACAATGAATGAGACCTGCATTGACAGGCATACGATCAAAACGGTGGTGGCTGATCAGTGAGGACTGACCGAGTGCGTTCAGCACTGAACTAGTAGTCCGAAACACACACAACAAATGTTAACCCACAAAAAGGAATAAATCAACCCACGATGTGTGTACAGCCGGCCATACAGGCCTTTGCATTGCAGGGTGCGTAGTGAACTGAACGCGCCCCCTCTACACTCAAGTCGTCCTACAGAAGATCGCACAATTCCAGCAGGTCTCTCCTCCTAAATCTAAACCTTTGAAGCATGTCCACATCGTCGTACAAGTCAAAAGGGTTAGTACGATCGCGGAACACCCTTTCCCGTCGCAATGCTCTTCTCATTTGCAGTTCAGGTAAATCAAGCGGGCCGCCATTTTTCAGATTTACGCAAAGGCTACGGCACCTTTCCGACACCCTTCTAGGTGGTGTACAATACGCAAGGTTTCCGAGCGGCCGTAACTTTGCGCAAACGTCATGACCACCCACTTTTATCACAAATCGTAAGTTACGGACCCTCGCGTGCGTAAATCGGTGGCGGAAAAGTTACGAACGCGTCGTGACCACGGCTCCAGGTGCGGGCCCGGGGGATGTTGGTGTGCAATGTAGAAGTGTTGCAGTGCTGTGTCAGTGTCTGTCAAGTTGTGTACGTGTCCATAGGTTTGTCAAACTCTCTGTTAATAATATCCAAATCCTCTGATGTCTTCTTTCCATAAACAAACTACATGTATATGTGTAGGCTGGTCCCTATATGCATGAAAAACGCGCGTCGGCCATGGCCGTCGAACGACCGACGCACACCACGCGTACAGAGCACTTACGATAGCCGTACGGCGCACGCACGACATCCGTATAGCCCGTGCAAACATCGTCAACATCGCACGAACGTCGTACGAAGGCGTACGACCTCCGTACGATAACTGCGAGGACAACGTACGATCCGTACGGCCGTCGTACGATTTTTGACCAACTGAAATCGCAAGACGTTACCCGTGCGAGACTTGCGGGGAACGTACGCCATCGCACGTATATCGTACGCACGATTTGCAACCTTAATTTTTTTTTTTTTTTTTTTCAGATCGTAGAAGCCGCAGGCCGCAGACATTTCGTGGAGATCGCAAGCACAAAAAAATCGTGCGGCCGGTTGTGACCGAGGCCTTCGTGACCACGGCCCTAGGCAGCGGTGTTGAGTCTGCCGACACACCGACCTTGACTCCGGTAGAAATGATCTAGCAGACGACTTTCCGCTTCGCGAGACTTTCGTCACATTTTCGAGGTCTGTACCTTACTTCCCTTCAAAACGAATGCGCAGCGGTATATACTGACAGTTCCACAGTGGTTTCTAGCAATCTGAGTAGTTTGTCGTGTTCATCTGCGATCAGTTTACTTCATTTGTGTGGGTTCTTTTATCGTTTGCTTGCTTCAGAGTCCTATGGCGCTGTGCTGACACAGCAGAAATGATGTAGCAGACGACTTTCCGTTTGGCGAAACTTTCGTTAGATTTGCGAGGTCAGTACCTGCTTCCCTTCAAACTGTATGCGTAGCGCGGTATTTGCTGACAGTTCCACCAAAGATCTTCTGATCCCAAGGTCTTTGGTTCCACAGTGGTTTCTAACTAGGTTTTGTGCATTTTTGTCCTAACGGGCGAACTATAGCAGTTGAGCTTTACGTTGTATGCACTGATGTGTAAGTAGGCTATAACTGACAGCGTTATCGCGACTTGTGTGAGATGAACTTTCATTCTTTATCTCCGTTTTACTGTCACTATCTTATATGTGGTGTATTAGGTGCGCGAGATGTGCTTGCATGGTTTTTTTCTGTTTTTTTTCTGTTACTATCTTACGTGTATGAGTTCGCGAAATGTACTTGTATGTTTTTGTTTGTTTGTTTGTGTGTGTGTGTGTGTGTGTGTGTGTGTGTGTGTGTGTGTGTGTGTGACGCAAGTGACTTGACCACTAAAGCTTGATGCACTGGAAAAACACAACTATCTTATCTATGCCCACAGTGTCTCAGTCGAGACTTCAGCGATCGGCACTAGCCATACTCCCACCGTAAAAATCCCTTACCTAATGAGACCCTTTCCTGCAAGTTTCGTACATGTTTATACCTCCGTGGGCCAGGTTCGTTTCGTACTCATAGCCTTTCAGTAGAATTTCTAGGGGATAATCACATGGTAGAGCGTTGGACTCTCAATGCTCGGGTCGTGAGTTCTAATCCCGACTGGGGCCAAATCCTTGTAATGGCCTTCTTCTCGTTGCCCCGTCTTTGAGACCACCCTTACGTGGTGAATAAGGATGTTAAACTCCCACCCACCTTTTACGTGATTCTGGCTTCCAATACGTGATGTACGCGTACCCCTAGCTGTGCGTTATCTACAACCGTGAAGTAATCAATGTGTGGCTCTTGGTCTGAGTTAAATATTAAATGGTATTGTTGTTGTTGTAGTTCCTCGGCTTAACACTTCCATGGTCGTCCCAGCGGTTGCATTGAGAGGGTTGCTTGGTCAGCCCACTGAACGAGACTGAAAGGGTTGCGTGTGTACCCCGCTACTGACGCAACCACACTCTGATTAGAGACGAGTTGATCTCTGTTGCCAGGGAATGTAGATGGTGTTTATGCTAGAAGCTAACTGACGTGGCTGAAGGTATAAGCCCCACACGACAATAGTGGCAATAACATGTTGCTGTTGCCTCACACTTCTGGCTAGAGTCAACAAGCCGAAGGACACAAACGCACAGGTCCTCAAAATGCCTATATAATTATTCCCTATTAGCCTCAGGCATCGTGGTCACCACTAAAAATGCTTTAATCTAGAAACAATTACTACCATGAACAGACCATTCAAAGGTACGCACCTGACAGGGGTTTAAAAAAAAAAATTGAATGTCTCTTTTCCGCGCAGACCTCACTGGAGTAATGCACGTCTACTTTCTCTTTAGGCCAGAGAGCCAGTTCACACAAATCGGCTTGCCTCACTTGTGTCCCACCTCTGTCCAAAAAGTCAAAGCTTCACTGACAGTTTGCCTCTTTTAGTGACCGCCTGGTATGCATCTTGACCTACATAACACACACAAAAAAATCACGAAAATCACGAAAATCACGCTTTTTTCATGACAACAGAAATTACTACAGACTAGCATACTCGCCAAACAGGGTACTTCACATAAACACCAAAGATGACCCCCACGGTCAATTTGTCTCCTTACGCCACAATGTCCAGAGCCTTTGCACGGGGCAGGGGCGGTCGGTGGTCTAGTGGTTAAGAGACTTGTCACCAATGCGAGAGGTCAGAGGTTCGAGTCCCATTCGGGGCGAAGAATTTTTCTTTCTCGTACGTGGCACCGTTCATTCGGGCCGATCGTCGGGGGTTCTCTCCGGGTACTCCGGCTTCCTCCCCCTCTGCTTTGGAAATGTTCAGCCCACAAAATTTGAAAAATAAATGCAATTCTAAATTCCGAAATTTAAATAGCTGAGCTGACCCTTCGCACCACGTGATTGTAATGTGTTTATGTCCAGTATGTGAGAGGATGCGTGTGATTCACGTGAGCGTGCGTGTTGGGTTCAGTTCGCGGCGCTTTGAGCCGATTCATGAAATTGGGAAAAGCGCCTATACAATACTATTATTATTATTAATATTAGCTGTGTCTGTGTTAAAGGTCCCCATTTTGGGCTCTCGCCTTCACAACACTTGGCTGCAGAGGTCAGATTTATGTGGTCGCCAACATTCTGTGTGATTCTCTCGCTAGCTAATCGGCTGAAAGGAAGCAACCATCTGTATGTATGCCATTGGAAAACTCAGCATAGAGAGCGTTGATATCGATTGGATGGCTCGGTACTAGTGTAACGCCGGGAGGGAAGGTGTCGTCGTGTGTAGGTTACATTAATAAAAATAAAGGTGTGCATGATTTTAGTTAGCGTATGTAATGGACAGTGAATGTCTGGTGTGTGTCCGTCTGCGAGTCTGTAATTGAGGACACGGCCTCAGCAAGTTTCCAAGATCTTTGGCCTCAGTGTGCAAGCTCTCAGAAAGTATGAATCACGCTTGCTTTAGCACGCACTCACTTCACTCACACAACCACTCCCCAACACACGCTATCAATAACTGAGAGGAGAGGAACGTTCAAACATAGTGATTATTACAAAAATAAGGTAACAAACAAAAAGGGGAAATCACAGTAATCACTCAGTAAATCATGGCACAAATTAACAAAAGAAAGGAATTGCGATTGATTATGGCACAGATTCGGAGAAAAGTATAATCTCGTGTACGGCTGCTATGCTGTCTGGTGGTCACTTTCCGAATAGAAATAGCACTAGGAATGAAATAACCAAAGCAAAGGGAAAAGCGAGCTAATCCTGACTCTAACAAAATGAGCACGTCTAAAATAACAGACAAAACTCCTGATTGGCATAATTCACTGAACCCTTATCAACTGTTCCAAAAACAAACTCTACCGTAGTAGGCCTGGGAATTCCGGAGAGAGGGGAAGCGGTAAGGCTGGGCGCTAAGAATAGAATTCCTCCACTGCGGTGACTGTGTAGTCGCGAGAGTCAGAAGTTCGCGGTGCGCGCACGCTCGCTCGCTCGCTGCCGGGCAAAGGTTACACGGACTAGGGGTCGCTGCCGGGCAAAGGTTACGCGGACTAGGGGTCAGTGCACGCTGAGCATCTAAGCATCAGCGGTAAGAATAATTCACACACACTAACGCTGGTGGTACTGTAAAACTGAATGAGAACTATGCTGGAAGGAATACACTTACAGAAACTTAATATAAAAGAACGCACTGGTTCACACAATTTATGCACTAAAGTCCTCAAGAATAAAGTAGCAAAAATAGCGTTTACGTGAAAACATGGAAACTGACTGAATCACTACTGAAAACATCAAAACCGCATGAGACGGCACTGACTGGCAAACACGAGAATATCACCAAAAGAAACTGGGACACTTACGTTCAGCGGTCCGAGCTGGCCCGTAGCCAAAAGAAACACAACCACAATGGTAATCCACACAATTAGGAGGGGAATTTGGTCGGCCCGAGGGGGGTAATCCAAAAGTCGGGAGCGCTCTGATTTTCGGCGCGAAAACAGGGGCTTTTATAGGGTGGGGCTAGGCGGGGCTGGCTCGCGGAACGACCTTGGAACTGACCAGCGTGCGCGCACGTGAGGGGAACTGAGGAAGGTGGGAAGGCCAAGCAACGTGACTTCTTAATCTCGATTCCAAACCAGGGACTAACTAGAAAATAATAGCGAACTACTAACAAGAACTAAACTACGGCAAACATCCTGCATCTAACTACAAAGGCTGGTACTAAAATAAAAATAAAAACTCAATTCGCTACACTAGAAAGTAGACAAAGCGATCCGTGTTCACGTGATTATCAGTTACAGTAATGATACCAAGATTTTCAGTCAAAGAATCACTGTCAGTGATGTCGTACCCTGTTTATGCTATTTGATACAAGGGGCCCAACCGTAGGGGCACTGGATGGGCAATTTAACCGTTTTAGCGTATTACGGTAAAGGTATTGAGCAAAATATTACTTTTTACTGGGACTTTTTGACTTTTACTGAGTCATTAGCCAATCAGCTCTCCGGAATTTTTTTTTTTTTGAAGGGGGGGGGGGGGTGTTGGTGTTTTTTTTTTTTTTTTTTGGCAATAATAAGTTACATTGAATACTTCCAGCTGCTCTCGCTAACAGATGGATCTGCCGTCACCAAAGCAAGACAAAGTGTCCGGATGGCGTTGGGTTGTCATGGCAGCGTCATTTGTTGCCCTCTTCATCACCGGCAACGCACAGTATCACGCGGGCGCCATGCAGGTAGCCATATTACGTCATTTCGGCTGTGACGTCATCCTGTCGACATGGATGATGGCTTACTACATGAGCCTCTTCGCACTTAGTGGTAAGTTAATTTGGCGTCCGTGTGTGTGTGTGTGTGTGTGTGTGTGTGTGTGTGTGTGTGTGTTTGTTTTACCCACCTCGTGAAGACTCACTATAGACTACACACCCACATGATTGGGACCTGGAACTTCGTGAGGACTCACACACAAGTCCTCACGATGCGACGCCACCACTAGACGCGGACTACCCTTCTGTGTCATCTCTCAAATTATCGTTCAAGTCTTCACTATGTCGCCAGGTGTGATTTGTGCGTGTGTATCCCGCCTGTATCCCGCCTCGCGGATACACAAATTTGCTAAGAGCGACTCGGCATACACACCGTAAGACTTTTGCTATTTTTAACCAACCAATCACATACTTCACATACGTCACTCTTTCGCGCCAAAACCGACTGCGTGTTTTTATTTTTTTTATTTTTATCTGCCAATCACACGTGGCCATGCAAAAT
Source organism: Batillaria attramentaria (assembly GCA_018292915.2). Lineage (NCBI taxonomy): Eukaryota > Metazoa > Mollusca > Gastropoda > Batillariidae > Batillaria > Batillaria attramentaria. The sequence goes on from JACVVK020000503.1 coordinate 256,109, forward strand.
ACATGTACTTGCTGTCACAGATGGTAGGACTAGGCCTATAGGAGAAGCAGCATGGCAGACAAAAAGTAAGGACCATTCTTTTGTTGATGTGATGATGATTGTGACCACGTGTTTCACGCTGTTCTTTATAAGACTGAATAAGTGAGTTTTTAGTTGTCTCCTGAAGGATAGGTATCAGTGGTCACTTCCCGCAAAAAGTGACGCCGACAGCCCAATAGAATTAGAAGAGAGGAGAAGTCCAACCAAAGAATTTATTTCCTGATGGCAAATGAATAAAAATTTCTGCTTGATGATTTTAGTTTGAGCGTTTTAGATTGACAGGTAATTGATGCTTGCACACCTATGGCACACAAAACAAGTGATCCGATTCTGCCATCTTCTGCGGCGCGCTCGCCTGATAGGTTTGGCGTTATCAGCAGAAAAGCATTATAGTCATACTTCAGTAGAGAGCGACGAGCTATTCTGGCCTCTGTGCGAGCAGTGTCGGCTCTGGCAACCAATGAGAATCTGCCCTGAGTTGGTGCAAAACTAATGAGTCAGGCTTATACTGCCGTAATTGATGCGCACCATTGGGAAACATAACTGTCCTCTCCAGCAGAAAAAAAAAATCACTGGAGACGGTGTTTCATAGAGGAAGTGGGATTTTGGAGAGGGGAGGGGGGGGGGGGTTACACTGAATAAGTGAGTTTTAGCTGCCTTTTGAAGGATAGGTATAGATGCGGCCACTTCCCGCAAAAGCACCCTGAGCCCAATACAAGAGACGGGAAGTTCAATCAAAGAATTTATTTCGTGATGGCAAATGAACAAAATTTCTGCTTGCTGATTTTGATTCGAGCGTGTGTAGTAAAGTATTGTTTTCTCTCTTCATCCCAAAGAACGAAAACAGTGTTGCGACGAAACAGCAGAGATTCAGAAGGCCAATGACGTATCCATCGATAGCGCTACAAAATACAATGTTGTACAGAGACTGGAAACTTGGCGCGTCGCGAGGCTAGTAGGCTAGTCAAATTGCTGAACAAGGTAGAACAAATTTGATCCTAACTTTTTATTACAGATTTCAGTAGAACACAGACCTCTAATGCTGTGGTGGTCTCCGTGAATTTTTTCTCCGTCCGCGTCACGGTTAAAAACGACCGTTTATCTTGCCATTTTCACTATATGAGCCCTATAAGTGGGCTTTTGAGGGTGTGCACAAAGTATGCGTGTTTGCGGGTACAGAAATGCGCAGAACTCCGCTCTAAATACGGTTACTGTTAGACAAAACATGCATTGTTGACATACTGAAATTTTACCCCAATCAGAATGATGCTTCCTGGGTAATTGCGGCAATTAGTTTGACCGTTGATTCAAAGGACCCTGTAAAACGGCTGTATTTCATGCTTGTGCACTTATCAGGTCACTGCAGTTGACATGTATCGCGGAAAACATTTACGAACATTGAACAGTTCAGTCAGAAAACGCTTCTTTGGTGTTGTGACGTTTCCTTGTCACCGCATGTGCAGGTACGTATGAAATATGATATCCAAGTGAGCACTTTTTTCGGTAGCGATATTTTGGGGGTGTACTTATTAAAGTAGTTGCTGCGTTGTGAGTAGTGAACGGGTTTTCTAAAAAAAATTGACAGTACACAGCAAAGATTACAAATGTCGCCGCTGCAGCAGGTATTAATCACAAACCTCAAGTTTGACTACTGGATCTGTTAGACCAAACACCCTGTGGTGGTCCAAGGAAATGACCAGAAATTTACCTGTAGCAGCCCGAGGATATCAAAATGTCTTTTTTATATATAGACGCCCATTCATTCACTAATGGGGACCGGGCTGACATATAATGCTGCTGCAGCTGCTACGCTTGACAGATCATGTGCAGACGTACATCATGATTTAAGGAAATGGTCTAGCATCACAAAAATACTATTTTAAAGATACCCCTCCGCTTAAAATTGTATCGCACTAAGAAAATGTCGGACATTTTCATTAATTCCTGTTTTTGAGGTACAGGTAAAGAAATCAGACAAAATTAATTTAAGCTTCAAGTAAAATAACATTTTGCAAATGCCAATTAAAAAAAACAACAATCGACACCTAAGAAAATCTGTGAAATCTCTTTTATTTTCAACGTGTTTTTCCTTGGGAACAAACGCCGTTAAGTTGGCCTTTTTGGGGCATTTTCACATGTAGGAATGCAGTTCAGTACTTGCAAAGTGCAATGGAAATTATGTAGAGCACAACCTCAAGTCTATAGTAGTATGTGGCTGAATTCATTTCAAGTGTTATGAGGTATGTTAATCACACGGCAAACGTTTCCAAGGTCAAGGTCATTGGTTTGTCTATTTACTCCAAAACATTTTACTTCCTCGCTCAGAATAAGTATTTTGGTGCTGCTCACTTTTGTCCCCGTGATTTGATGAGTTCACGGCATCCTGTTCCCAGACCAGCTTTTGGTAGAGGGCTATAGAACGTTGTGGTGAATGTAGTTGCGTGTTTTTTTGGGTTTTTTTTTTAAAGCCTTTTCACCTAAAAGGAGGTGTGTGTGTGTGTGTGTGTGTGTGTGTGTGTGTGTGTGTGTGTGAGCTGTTTCAGAGGTTTCATAGATGGTTGCGCTTTCCTGTGTATAGATTATGTGTATGTTGCACAAATATCTTCTGTCGTATCGTTCTGTGTATAATTATATGGTCCTGGTTTGTTTAATTTTTTTGTATCTTCCATACCCCAAAAAGGGGGAAAGGAAAATAAAATCTTGAATCTTGAGACATGGGGCACCATCCCAAGAATACAAAACAGGCCACCGGCCACAGGCCGTTTTCGACACCACGAAGGGTCATCCGCCATATTGATCTTGTGATGGCGTTTCTGTGTCCATGTGCATTGGAATTAATAACTATGGCGGACTGAACATTTGTGTTTTTAGAAAACGTTCTTGCCAGAAAAACTGACTTGCTGACGATGAACTTTTCAGTGATTTTCAGGTTAGCCTGAACAGAAAAGAAATTCGCATTCCTTTCTTTCGTTGCTCAGTATATACGTGAATAGATATAACAACAATAATAATAATGATAATTATACTACTACTACCGCTACTACTACTAATAATAATAATGGGGGTGGGGAGAGGAGGGGGGCGTCCTGTTTTTCATGTTTGAATTTCGTCCAAACAAAATGGTTTTCGTAAACTTGAGTTTAGACTGGTTCGTTCCGCGTTATTTTCAGTAAACCAACTTCTTTGTGTCGTTGGAAGAATAATGACAATGGAATGAACAACTCAAACGGTCAGGTCCTGGTTTACTGACACGTCGCCTAGCACGGTCTGATGAACATTAGTGTTAGTCGGGTAGGGCTTAATGACCTGGTCCAACCAACGTCATTACCAGATCAGTTACCCGTGCACTGGGATAGACCTTCGCGTGTTTACTGTCCTTCTGGGTGTCATTGCGACCCGGATTTGTAATGTGAATACCATGAACCTCCCCAGCTATACCCGACACCCTCCCCTCAACCCCGTTAAATTTGTTTTAGCTGTAGCAATGAAAGCTGCGTAAGAAACACATACATCGTTACTGACGCGTAACGCGTAATACCATTCACTTGACTTGCAAGATCCCAGAATCACACGTATAGCGTAGGGCATTCAAGTCTTTGAAAATGTACCCTCTACTCTAGTGTATATATTCTACCCCACAGGGTGAGACCTATTCATTTTTGTGCTGGCCTTTTCCTCGTTGACATCACCCATGGTGGAAGTGGACGTTAAATTCCTAAACGACCATCGTGCCCCATAGCACTATTGCGTTTTTTAAAATATTTTTGCTGTTTTTTTTTTTTTCTTTTTTTTTTCTCCTCTTCTCCGAAGGTTCTTGTTATCAAAACCGGCATTTCACGGCTACACATGAACCTGTATCGTGGTATAAAATGCAAACTAGGCGCCTACTTTAATAAGTACACCCCCAAAATATCGCTACCGAAAAAAGTGCTCACTTGGATATCATATTTCATACGTACCTGCACATGCGGTGGCAAGGGAACGTCACAACACCAAAGAAGCGTTTTCTGACTGAACTGTTCAATGTTCGTAAATGTTTTCCGCGATACATGTCAACTGCAGTGACCTGATAAGTGCACAAGCATGAAATACAGCCGTTTTACAGGGTCCTTTGAATCAACGGTCAAACTAATTGCCACAATTATCCAGGAAGCATCATTCTGATTGGGGTAAAATTTCAGTTTGTCAACAATGCATGTCTTGTCTAACAGTAACCGTATTTAGAGTGGAGTTCTGCGCATTTCTGTACCCGCAAACACGCATACTTTGTGCACACCCTCAAAAGCCCATTTATAGGGCTCATATAGTGAAAATGGCAAGATAAACGGTCGTTTTTAACGGTGACGCGGACGGAGAAAAAATTCACGGAGTCCACCACAGCATTAGGGGCCTGTGCTCTACTGATTTCTGTAATAAAAAGTTAGGATCAATTTTTTCTACCTTCCGCTATATTAAAAAGCCTAATTAGACTAGCCTATAGGCTATAGCGGAAGAAGCTGGTGAAACTGGTATAGAACAAATTGCAAAGTCGCAAAAACCCCCCAACTGCAATCGGTCAAGGAGGGCCAAAAGATTAGTTCTTCTTAAAAGTAGGAAAAAGTAGATAATTTCTGAGTTGCTGATCATCAAAATAGTATTCTCAGTATCTATTCATCTAAAGCATCCTCTAGGCAATGCATTTTTAGGACCAGTCACCTGGGGCCAGTTGCACAACAGCAAGTTAGTGAGTGGTGCCTAGCGCATAGTTAAATCGCTAGCTTATAGTTAGCTACCTACAAGGTACAGCAGGTGGCTAACTTTGTTGCATGAGCAAGATTTAACACGTAGCTAGCTAGCTTCAAGGTACGGTCGTTAGCTGTAGCTAGCTATAAATAGATCGGAGATTCCCTCTCTCGCTCACTGCCAAACTCCTTATATGGTATTAGTTCTCGGAAAAGAAGCCCAACGCGGCTTCTCGGAAGGCTATAGCTGGTTCCTCACGACGTAAAGATGGCGAGGAGAGGAAGGAAGCAGAATTTTGCTTCAGCTGAGAGAGTCGCTCTCATCGAAGAGTCAGTTTCGCTGAGGAAAAGTGTTCTCCAACAAAGTTCAAAACATCTGCAAATAAGGACAAGCAAAAAGCGTGGTTGGAGACTGATCTGTGAAGCCGTTAACAGTGTTTCAGTGTGGCCGAACAGTGGTGGAAGTCAAAGAAAAATGGTCCAAACTTTCTTCAGAGGCCCGAGTTCAGCTTTGTGCTCGGAAATACCCCCCAACTGGATCGGGCAAAGTGGCAATTACTGTCTACACGCACATCAAACACGCACTTAACATACCTAACTCAACCCAAACACACCAATACAGCCATCACAAGCAGACCCTTTCTCCCGAAATATACATGGAAAGAAAATACAATTTGACAATTGCACTGGCAGCATGCACCCACAGACGTATTGCATACAAACGCATGCAGAAAATCGAACCGTGATCTTTTGTGATGTCATTTTCTTAAAAACTCACGTCACTGAAAATCTGACGTATACACGCCCGCCAAACACAGCCATTTTGAAGCAACAACACTAGGTGAGGTATTTCCGTAAACATATTTGCTTATTCTCACTTTCACTCATCCTCCATGTTAGCATTCAGTCACGGTATTTCCGAAATATATTTTACCTATTCTTCCCGCTCTGTCTTGACCTAAGGTGGCTGATGAGCCGGTGAAATTCCGGCGAAACGCGTTCCGATACGGTCAAGACTTTCCTACCTTATTAGACACCATTTCCTTGTATGTAGAACTTCAATGCGTATGAAATACCTCTGGATGGGGTTTCTGGGTAAAGTCGATGTCTTTATTCCTTCAACTGACAAGGCCTTCTTTAATCGTGCCAGTTTTGCTGTATGAAGCCAGCCATTTTGTCAGACCAAAATAAACAAAGACTGTTGATATCTTGACTAACTTGTAATTAGCTGACTTAGCGATGCTGTCGAGCACCTCTAAATTTTCAGCGCTAAACTAACTATCAACTAAGAATAACTACTTGCTAAAGAGCCCATGCAACTACAGTTAGGCTAACTGCCAGGATTTAACTTGTAGCTAGGAATTTACCAACCAGTTAGCCACTAACTTGCTGTTATGCAACTGGCCCCTGGAGTCAAAGTCAAAAGGGCACATGCATTTCATACAATCTACATGTGCTTAAAATCATGCATGAATAATTTCATGTATACAATACTGTAACTTTTCAATATGTTATCAAAAGGAATGTAAGTTGTCGTCAATTATGATGTAGTCTTATTGATATGGTGAATGCAAGTCCTTTATACGTTTCAAATCCTAAAGACTCCTAGTGAGACAAGTGTGCAATCATGCTAATACTCACATTACTGTTTAGTAATAATGAGGACTTACACAGGTCCTAGTGAGGCAGGTGTGCAATCATGCTCATACTCACACTAGTACCGGATAATAATGAAAACTCGCACAAGTCCTAGTGAAGCAGGTGTGTGATCATGCTAATACCCACACCAGCAACAATAAGGGCTTACTCAAGTCTTCAGGAGGAGGATGCAGTTTCTAATTATACACTGAGGACCCTCTTAACATCGTCTTTGTGCAAAAGGCTGGATGCAACAACAGTTGTCAACTTGAACAGGTGTTGTGGATATTAAAACAATGCAAGTTAGCTCTCCGCGTCTATAATAATCATTTACAGTCATTACTCGTTACTGTTGGTGTATTTATCTAAAATGAGTGCAAGTCCTCTCTAGGTTTCATGTCTCAGTGAGGCAGGTGTGCGATCATGCTAGTACTTGTAATAGTGAGGACTAACACAGGTCCTCAGGAGGAGGGTCTTGTCAGATACACAAAGTAGGTCCTCAGTAGGTAGTCTTCACAGTGCATGTACAAAGTCATATTACGTACTCAGCAATGCAATCCTATTAACGGGGTTTCCAACCGACAATCGTCATACCGAAGGCAACTTCATCTCATTCCACCGGCCATTTCCTCGAAAAAGCGGTATTTTCCTATAGTCCTCACGATGATGATGGAAGTTCAACGTCCTCGTCATGTAGGTTAAACAAGTGTGTGTGTGTGTGTGTGTGCGTGTGCGTGCGTGCGTGCGTGCGTGTTTGTGTGTGTGTGTGTGTAAGCTTGGGGCAGCCCGTGTATGATACTGCAAACTATATGTTTGTAGTTAAATGTATGTGTGGAGGCATGTTGTGTGTGTTTCTGGGTGAGTGAGTGTGTGTTCTTTGTAAGGCGCCCTGAGCTCCCGCGAGAGGGAGGGTGTCCCTTGCGATCCCATATTATTATTATTATTATTATAGTGTGCTACAAACTCTAGTCAGTAGAGTTTGTCATATACGAACCACCAGAAAAGGAATCTTTCAAAGTACTATCACCTCATCGATGTCCTCCATCTGAGAGAGAGGCGGTACTGAAGGAAAGCTGTAGGAGATGTGGTTGATTTGAGGAGAGTAGAGGTGTTTCTTGCGAGCCACAGCCGACAGGGGATACAACCCGGGCACTTGAAAGTGGAAGTTGTCGATCTTGTAGAAGTCCATGGCCAGGTAGAACCTCTTATCTGGTTCCGCGTTCAGGCTGTCGTCATCAGGCTCGGTGGAGTTAACTCTGTCCACGGAAACCAACATGTCCGTGGCTTTGGTGTTCCATGGGTTTAATTTCTGGGAAAAAAAAAATAAAGAAACGGAACGAAAATGTGAAGAAAGTTACGAAACTGTAAAAAAAAAAGTCGTAAAGATGCCAAACGAAATGGAAAAGAATCCAAATTGCAGACTGTAAGCAAAATCAGAGAAGAGGTTGTGCACGCAATCATACCACGGACAACTGAAAACAGGTTTGGGCTTGCCCAATTAGCTGCGCTTAATTTTTTGCTGAAAACTAAAATCCGAAGAAACAACAATCACAACAACAACAACAAACACAGCTAGAATACAACAAGACCTTAGCGACAACTGCCCCCCTCCCCACCCCCCAAACCAACAACAACTTCAGCAAAACACCAAAAAAACAAATCAAAACAAAACGTTAACAACAACAACAACAACCCGAATATCCATCGACTGTATTCTGTATTTGTACAACACGCACTTATTACGAATCAAGTTTCAGTTCACCAAAGTGATCTGAGAAAGAAAAAGAGAAAACAGAGAGGAAAGGAAGCCATTTCTCTCAGATTCGAAAGCAGACACATATCGGTAAATTGGCACACATCTTTACCATGCCAAGACGCTCTCCAGCCTCGTAAGACCTCGACAGTTCCGGAAGGCCTTGTGGCGCCCCCTCGTATCTCAACACTGCCTCCTGGTGGGATTTCTTCACACTACAGTCAGCAAGGCCTCTAACTCGGATCCAGTAGTTCTTCAGCTCAGTCGTCTTGTCGGCGATCAGAACGAAGTCGAATCTCTCTCCGGCGAAAATGTTGAACGAGTCCACGACGATGGGGTCGAAGCTTGATCCGTCTGATGCGATGACCATCAAAGTGTGGTTGTCGATGGAGAATTGGAGAGGGCAGTTCAAGATGGCGGCGCTGATGACCCGGAAGCGGTACCTCATGGATGGTTTGACCGTGAACTCTGCGAAGGGTGTGTGAACTTTGGCTCCGGTGTCTGGGTGTGTGAACTCTTCGAAAGCTCCCATGCCTGGGATGGAAAAAAAATATCGAATAGCAAATAAACATATGATTGCTCAGTGTGTGTGTGTGTGTGTGTGTGTGTGTGTGTGTGTGTGTTGTGTGTGTGTGTGTGTGTGTGTGTGTTGTGTGTGTGTGTGTGTGTTTAAGAGAGAGAGAGAGAGAGAGAGAAGGGGGGGGGTTGAGAGTTTAACGTCCTTTTCCACCACGTAAGGGTGATATCAAAGACTGGGCAACGAGAAAAAAAAAAACAAAAAAACAAAAAAAACACCAATATAATTGGCCCTGGCCGGGATTCGAACTCAGGACCCGAGCAGAGAGAGAGAGAGAGAGAGAGAGAGAGACCCTATCAACTCTATCCTAATCCGTTGCCCCAGTGTTCCCTTCCCTTACCCCCCACCCTCCCTCTCTCTTGCCCGTCCCCTCTCCCACTCACCAGCCAGCCCGACTCCCGAGCCCAGTCGTCCCCCCCCCCCTCTCGCTCAACCCCTCCACCATTCCCACACAAGATTCAAAATTAAACAGCAATAAAAAAAAAATCTATGATTGTCAACTGGATGACGGTAAATGTCAGCACAACGAGAAGGCACAGCCTTTTCCCAAAGCTGCGGAATAAATTTTCCTACCAGATACTTCCATACCAAGTGACACTTGTAGATCACCACACCACGCTGAACAAAGTTAAAAGTAAAACACCTTTCGCTCATCTAGTGAAAAGCTTCTCGAAGTTCCTGAGAGAAATTTAAAATCCTTTGGCGAACGCTGTTTCCGGTTTACCACCCCAGCAGTCTGGAACTCATTGCCTGCTAGCGCGAGACAGCAACCTACTCTTGTTATTTTTCAAATCAGAGCAAATAAAGCTTATCTGTTTCAACTTGCCTTTTACTGAGTCATGTACCCGTGGTGCCTGCTGTTTTAGGATGTGTTCTGTGTGCGTATGAGTGATGTGTGAATGCGCCCTGAGTTGATGTATTGTCTAGGACTGCGCTGTATAAATGTGGTTTATTATTATTATTATTATCAAAAACGAAAGTACAGAAAATTACACTTTCAAAATAAAATTAAAAAGCAACAACAACAAGAACATCCATAGTCTCAGGTCATCTTTTGTATCAGTCAAACCCCATCGATACATAATTATCTACTTTAAAGGTCTGCAATCTCAAAGAAAAGCCACAAACAGTGTGTTTTAAAAAAATAAACTATCCGACTGTGCAAAATGCACAGTCACCTCTGTCACAGTTACAGAGTTTTCAGCGTCTCCAAAACCCCTATAAAAGCCACGGGCAGCCTGATTTCACAGCTCCAAGGACACACGCCAGGATCAACTTGTCCTTAAGGGCTAAAAGCCATAGGACGTAAAGCAAGCTAATGATGATGATTTCACAGCTCAGTTTGCGTTTTAACACTGAGCGAGAAAGATCGCAGTGACTAGTCTTCTCGTGCAGCACACAACACCCGCTAGACGCTGTAGCGATGTGTCTCGCTCACTGATCAAATTCACAATAAAGTCACCGCAGACTCACGCTCTGGTTTTATAAGGGTCTCCGAAGCGCTGAAAACTCTGCAACTGTGACAGCTAGTGTTGCCTGCATTATGCACAGTCGCAGTTTTTGGAAAGAAAGAAGAAAAAAAAAGAAAGAAAGAAAAAACAATGTTTGTGGCTTTTTGTTCAGAATGCAGATCTTTAATATTATCTTATTCTGATTGCAGAACGAACGCTAATCAATCCCACCGTTTATCAGCATAGATGCCGGTTTGTTGTCCCCGTCGTCATGGTGATGTGCCGCAAACCGGTTCGTGGTCATCTCCACCAACCAATCGTTGACTGTGATGACGTGTTCCGGAAGGTCATAATCGTAGAGGGCGCTGTGTGGGTCACGTGACGCCGTCTGACGGATAACGAGGCTGCCAAAGAGACCATCTGCCCGCTGAAGTCCCGCGTGAGAGTGCCACCAGTAGGTTCCTGGGTCGTTTGCACGGAATCTGCAGGAATTTCAAGACAATGATTCACAAGTGTGAACAATTTTATAACCAGAGAGAGAGAGAGAGAGAGAGAGAGAGAGAGAGAGAGAGAGAGAAGGACAATGACAATGACAATCCTTTATTTTACAACGGTAGAAGATTTTGGCCAAAGGGCCAGTTTACAACCTTGCCGTTGAGAGAGAGAGAGAGAGAGAGACGGAGACAGAGAGATAGGGACAGAGAGAGACACAGAGACAGAGAGAGACACAGAGAGAGAGAGAGAGAGAGGGGGGGGGAGCTAGCTTTCCAACAAAATTAATGCCCCAATCTCCGTCCTAACCATACATTCAATCTCAATAAAACAAGTCATTCATCAAACTGTAGTAAGTTGATTCATTGTTTGATTGGCGGTGCAAGTCTACAAACCAGTGATAACAGGGCACAAGTTGCTCATCAAATCCATGAGCTTTGACGCTTTTACCAAAAATGGACGGCCGCTGCATATGGAACTATGGCTGCTAGGAAGGAAAGTGGATCTTGACAATGGCGATAAACGTTTACCTAGGAACGTGACACTGGCGTGACGCGACGTCACGTAACCAACTTGCAGGGGACTAAAATGTAAGAAAACTCGATTATGACAATGACTGCTCAACCGTTACACTGGGACGTGACGTGACGTGACGTGACGCGACGCGTGGCGTGACTCGTGACGTGATTCGTGACGTGACTCGGGATTCGTGACGTGACTCGTGACATGACTCGTGTCGTGACTCATGACGCGCGACTCGTGACGTACGCGACCCACCTGTACTGGAACGTAGAATAGGACGTGATGGGACACTGAGTGACCAGGTTGGTTTCCGTCCATGTGTTGGTAGCCGCGCTGAGGCAGACCGTGCCAGTGGATCGTCGTGCCTTCAGAGTTTCCCATAGCGTTGCGCACGTTCACCACGATCTCATCACCCTCACACACCTGCAGACACGACACTGGAACTGTGATCTCTCTGAGCACGGACGATAGTAGACATCTTCAGAAGTCTTTTCACACACACACATAAAAAGAACACTGCACTAGGCCTTGCTGTACATTTATTAATTTTATTTATGTGTGTGACAGTGTGCTTGTGTCTGTGTGATGACAGTGATCTGTTAAAATTGTTCACACCTGTTCTGTTGCACATCTGTTTTGTGTCATTGTACCCCTCATCTCCGCTTTGCCGCCAGTTAGCCTCTGCTGCTTGCGCGGCGTTAAGCCCTAAATAACTAACTAACTAACCCTCATCTCCGCCCTCCCCCTGACTCTAAACCCCCTCCCCAAAAAAAAACAAAACAAAAACAAACAAAAACATAAACAAAAAAAGAAACCACAACAAACAACAACAAACATCCGGCAACAACAACAACATCAACATCCCCCCCCCCAAAAAAAACAACAACAACAACAAAACAAAAAAAACACCAACAATCACCAAACAAACAACCCCCCCCCAAAAAAAAAAAACCAAAAAAAAAACAAACAAACAAACAAACAAACAAACAAAAAAAACACACAAACAAACAAACCAACTAAACAACACCCCCCCCCCCCCCCCCGAAAAAAAAGAGCAAACAAAATCCTGCCCACCAGAGACTTCAAATCCTATTTCTCAGCATCTGCAGCGGACTCCTTGACACTCGGTCCAAGTTCATAAAAACAAGTACCTGAATAGTTGGCCCTGGCAGACGGCGATTGGCTGTGAGGACACCACGTGAGGTACCGTCAGCAGGGACGCAGTGAGGTCGGTGGCAGTCAGTGAGGTTGAAAGGGCAGTCGAAACAGGCTTTGGACAGCGTGTAATACAACTCCAGCGTCCAGTCATATTCGCACGTCCTTGGCAACGCGTCATCTTCGCACGTGCGGATACATGGATGGTCAAAGTAATCTAGAAAATAATGACAAAAAAAATAAAAATAAATAAAAATAATAATCAATTAACTCTGATAAGCCCATCCAAAAAATCGCAATTTTACTTTTAATCTCCAGATCACTAGAAGCCACTTCAAGCCACTATTATGCAACGGTATCCGGCCTATCGGGGGAAGACCCCACGCTTTGTGTAATAGTGGCTTGAAGTGGCTTCTACTGGTGTGCAGTGGCTTGTTCTGTTCATAATATGGTGGGCAGGGGGGTGGTCGGGCTCCGGCTGTTAATAATAATAATAATAATAACAATAATGAGTGTTGTATAGGCGCTTTACCCAATTTCATGAATCGGCTCGAAGCGCCGCGAACATGAACCCAACACGCACGCTCACGTGAATCACACGCATCCTCTCACACACTGGACATAAAACACATTACAATCACGTGGTGCGAAGGGTCAGCTCAGCTATTTAAATTTCGGAATTTAGATTTGCATTTTTTTTTTTTTCAAATTTGGTGGGCTGAACTTTTCCAAACGGCGCTACTTCCACGTTTACTAAGTCAGCTTATGTTTGGAAAAAAAACGCTAGCACAAATATTTGGCCCCAGCCGGGATTTGAACTCACAACCTGAGCACTGAAAGTCCAACGCTCTACCCTTCGGCTATCCGGGCTCCCACACACATCTCATTACAGTGTTCGATGGTGACTTCTAAACAAAAATGAATAAAAATAAAATAAAATCTTGGCAACCGAAATCGGGAACACATTAGCATAAACATATTTGTTCGCACGCGAGTGGACAGGTCACGTCTAAGGGGTTTCAAAACTGGGTTATTTACTTTACGTATGGTGTAAGGAGCAAAGTAGGACTCAGTTGGTAAAGTTCGCCCGTTAGGAGGTGCAAATGTATACCAGTCAATTCCGTCGATATTTCGCATGAAGTTAAGTCGTAGAACGAAGTCAGCGGCCACGTGACTTCACCTCGCCAGACCCCGGAGTACATTTGCACCCCTTCCCGCGTTGCGGGGATTATAGTCGCCCCCGTTAGTGGACGACTGGAGTTTATTTGCCCCTCCTGCGCGTGACTGGTATACATTTGCACCCCCTAACAGAAACAGCTTGTGTGAAGATGGAGGACACACTGCCCTGAAATTCCACAGTATCCGATTCCTTTCATCCTCAGCTCCTGTCTTTCATAACATGACTGTGTCATATAATCTGTGACCTGTATGATTTCACACACTCACTCGCAAACATGCAGGTGGGTAGCTCTAATACATGAACTACATAGTGGCTTTGACCCTGTGGTTAAAGATCTAAGGTCCCAACAAAAAGCTTTCCGAAGTGTGAAAAAGTTTTTACAGAGTCGACCGTGCAAGCACAGTCAACTCCGTCAAAGTTGCAGAGTTTTCAGCGTCCCTGAAACCCCAATAAAAGCCAAGGGCAGCCTGATTTCACAGCTCAATTTGCGTTTTGACACTGAGCGAGAAAGATCGTTCAGCACTCAACATCCGCTAGACACTGTAGCGATGTGTCTCGCTCACTGACCAAAAGCCAAATAATGTCACGGCATGCCTGTGCTGTGGTTTTATAAGGCTCCCCGGAGCGCTGAAAACTCTGCAACTGTGACAGAGTTGCCTGGATTATGCACAGTCAAAGGAGTCGCAGTTTAACCCCCCCCCCCCCCCCAAAAAAAAAAAAAAAAAAAAAACTCATAGAATGTTTGCGGCTTTTTGCTGAGATTGCAGATCTTTAAGTCCGTGCGAAGATCCCGGAGTATTATGGTCGAATTCCCCGGTGGAAAGAAGTTTGGATGGGGAATTTTCTTTACCAAATCAAGGCACAGACTCGTGCTGTCCTGCTTTCGTGAATACAGCAATGCATAACTGTCGAGTGCTAAGATTCGTTCTACACGAGAAAAGGGCCACGGAATGGCAAACAAGTGATAGCTAAGCATTTTAAAAAAGGGAAAGACGGGGGGAGGGGGGGGGGGAATTAGCGAAGGGGGGGGGGGAAGCAACTCACATTTCGGGGGGGGGGGGACTCACATTTCGCTTACACCAGCATTAGAGAAAAGAAAACTACAAAATACAGGATTTTGGAAACTGCCGAAATCTGAATATTATTGTTGTATTTTAGTTTGTTTTTTTCTCAGCGATATATTTAATCATCGGAAAGTTTTAAGTTTAAAGTATGCAGAGGTTTTACATGACAGAGATAATGGTTAAAAAATGAGATTATATTTGACGCATCTGGCCACAAAGTCAGGTAAAACGATTGTGTATTTCAAAAAAAAAAAAAATTCTAGAAAGCCAAAAGAAGTCTTTTTGTTGCAAAGTGAATAATTGAAACCTTCTGCTGGTACTGAAGTTTAACGTACTCGGTAACCCGTATGTCAGCCTTGTGTACCGTACAAACATTGTCACATGCAGAGTGTGTGGATAGTTTTGCATAATTCATGAGACAGTGTAACACTGACAATTTGGTGTACGGCTCGCAGACTGACATAACTTAACTGTGACGTAAACTTTTTGTGGTAGTCCATGCCGATCACACACACACACACACACACACACACACACACACACACACACACACACACACACACACACACACACACGTAGGGGGTTGAAATCTGTTTCACGCTCATAAATTCGCACGGTGGTTGTGGTGATGAATAATTTATGTTTGTTGAACAAAGGTTTGTGTCTAAGTCACGCAAGAGAGAACATAATTATATTCGGAAACTTCTTCCTAATCTATCAGTTTCTCCTGAACAGAAATGATAAGAACAGGAAACTGGTACTGTTAGGACGTTAATTATCCAATACACACGTGAATGAAAAACGCACAGTTTAGCAAGTTTCCAGCAGAGGTTACGAAAATGTAATACAGTATTTTAAACTTCTCTTCTAGTCAGTGTCAACCCCCCCCCCCCCGCCCCCCCAAAAAACAAACAAACAAACAAAAAAAAAAACAAAAAAAAAACTGCAAAATAAACTTTAAAAAAAAAAACTATCACACACTTGAAATTTCTGTCCCCAAAACCCAGCTCAAATTTGTGATGGCTTTTGGTCTCCGTCCTGAACTGAACAAGTAGGTTTAGTTTCTGCAGTGCTTACACTCTGCCTCTACACGTACTTCGAAGTAAAACACGTCAGTATCAAAACATCCACTATTAATGAATAACATTACCATGTTGTAAGTCCATGTTTCGACAGCGAGTGAAGTAAAAGGTCAACAACAACAACGATAACAACGACAACAACAACAACACTAAAACTCATTACCCACCTTGTAGATTTTCTAGCCTGTTGATAGCACGCACAGATCCGACCAACACAATGCAAAGACCAATCAGCGATCGAGACACCATACTTGACGGCATCGCGAGCTGTTAACTACCTCGACCTGCCGACCACGGGCGTCAGTTTGTTACAACCCCCGTACAGTATCTTATTAACATGCAGTCACGCTCTTTTCAACACCGTTAGACCTCTCACACTTCAAAGAAGACAGGAATGCTTATTTTGCGTCTGCTGATTCAGTTGCTAGTGTCTCTGCAAGCCGGTTTTTGCGGAAATGTAGGTGCATGTAGCCAAGATACCGGACTAGTAGCAACAACAACAACAGCAGCAGCAGCAGCAGCAACGACAACAACAACAACAACAACAACAACAACAACAACAACAACAACAACAACAACAATTTTAATGATAACAATAATAATTGCTATAAATTGGCGTTTTATCCCAAATATTTGGCTCAAAGCGCCACGAGCTAAACCCAACACGCACGCTCACGTGAATCACACACATTCTCACACACTGGACATGAAGACATTACAATCACTTTGGTGCGAAATGCCAGCTCACCAATTTAAGTTTAAGAATTTTTAAAATTGTCTTTTTTTTTTAAAAATATTTGTGGGCTGGACATTTCCAAAGCTGAGGAGGAGGAAACCTGAGTACCCGGAGAGAACCCCGACGGTTAGCCCGAATGAACGGTGCCACATACGAGGAAAGAAAAATTTTAGGCCCTGACTGGGACTCGAACCTGATCTCTGTCGCATCGGCGACAAAGTTTTAACAACTATACCACTGACCGCTTTGGTTTGTCGATCTGGTCGCGGGTAGGTGGGTCATGCATGGCCCTTTTCAATAGATGGACACAAACACATACACACAAAAAAGTTCTATTACTCAATTATCCGCGCTCGATAAAGGTTTCTTTTGTCGTTCAGAATCTGCAGGAAAGGAGAGTGTTTGAGAAGAGGAAAGTAGCCTCGTTGACTCCATTTTCAATGGATGAGTAGAATCTACATATAATCAAACAAGCGGTGAAAACGGGGGCAACCCTTTTATGTGTAAACAGGGTGTTGCTTTCATTGCCTCTGAACCTCGGTCTGCGTACTAGTATCCTCCAAAGACCGCTGAACTTTTGACATGTAAAATGTCTCGTTATGAAAGTTCCATCAGTTAGGCACTTCAACAGAAATCTGTGTAAATTTATAGTGATGTGGTCAGTTTTACAAAATCGTGGATAAACTAACTTTTATCAATGTTGAGACATACACTTATTTAAAAAGTGAAAACGTATAATTTGATGTAGAACATAGGAGGCTATAAGGCGACCTGGCATTGAAACAATTGCAGTGGTTTTAATCTAATCGTTCGCGCGCCGCGCGCGCGCGCGCGTGTGTGTGTGTGTGTGTGTGTGTGTGTGTGTGTGTGTGTGTGTGTGTGTGTGTGTTTTTATCTCTATATTACTACTTCCTTATCCCTTTCAGGAAATTCGGGCTCCTTCACCAGGGGAAAGCGCGTCGCCGCGGTGCAGTGCCACCCAATACCTATCTTATTTTTGCAATTTTGCTGAGGGAGGGAAAGCCGGATAACCCCAAGAGACCCCCCCCCCCCCCCCCCCGATGAGCAGCCCGGTAGCCAGGAAAAACTGGTATCACATAATTATCACAAGGCTCGACTTGGGTTCGAACCCACGACGGCCAGAGATTTCGGACAGCCATCGTCAATAGCGAATGGCTTCTCCCTGTCCAGGCTTTGCTTACAAAGGGTGAAAACTGATCAGTGTGAGAAAGAAAAATAATATCCGTACGACTGACTGTGGAGAAATGCTCGAGAAGCACCCGGGAATGGTCACAAATAATTTGGGTGGACCTACTACCGACCCCACAAACCACGCAGCAAATGTTTCTCCATTAACAGCTACAAGATTCGCATTAAACTTGGGTGAATTGTTGTGGAGAGTCGGTCTCGGCTTTACACAACTATTATCCGTTACGGGTGGCTGCGTCGTAAGCCGGACAACACGGAGGCGTTCTGGGCGGAGTGTGTGTGAGGGGGAGGGGAGGAGGAGGGGAGGGGGGGGTGTGGTATTAGCGTGGGATCGTGGGACTCGAGAAATTGCCATTACGAAGACAATGTGCGCCATAGACATACATAGTGTTTGAAGGGTGTGTGTGTGTGTGTGGGGGGGGGGGGGGGTAGGTTTAAATACCCATGGTTTTTTTTATGATTTTCATGCTCACAGATCGTTCTGAGCTGTTTTTGTGGTGTCACATTTAGACACCTGCACAGTGACAGCATCCTCAAATACTGGCACTGAGCAAACAGAAGCCTACTCTATGACCCGGCCAACACACTGTGCGGAGACAACTGTACTAATAGCCATAGAATCTGAATGTTCGACCGCTCGCGTGCAAAGTGTAAACAACAATTATTGTGTTGCATTAAAGTGTCCCTGAACACCCATTTCACTCACCCAAACTGTATAAGTTTTCTATAATACATTGTTAGAAGAGCCTAAATGCATACGCGCTGCAGTATTTGGCGGCGCAGAAAACGTTTTATCGGGTTTCAAACACCAGTACATCGGTACCGCGTGGGCGCAGGCCTCGAAAAACCAGCTTACGCGCCCCTCGCGTGACGTCACCAGGGCATTGTACCGCACTTATAAGTATCTCGAGCGTACAGGCGCACTCACGAGCGAAACCTTTCCAACGCATAAACTGGCTTAGTAAACATGGAAATATCATGTTTAAGTGCACAAGATACTGGGTCGAACAAACGTGTAATACTGACACCAGCATTCCCGCTTACCCACACAAAGTAAAATGGAGAATATCTGCAGCCGAAGTACTCCAAAGTATTCCATGGAGAAGGGAGGGGGTGGGGATGGGGGTGGGGATGGGGGTGGGGGGTAGGGCCGGGAGGGGGGAGGGGGGAGTGAGGGGGAGGAGATGGGCGTCAGCATGGAAAATGGTCCACGCAGTCTTCCTGTTGTGTTGGGACGGCCATGATAGCCGAGTCAGTGGAGGGCTCATCAGGTTTCAATGCTTAGGGGCGCGAGTCTGCACCTCGGCTGGGAGCTGCACATTCATGCTGGGTTTGTTTTACTTCCGGGTACTTCGCCTTTGCACAAATGTGGACGTTAAAACCGGAAACAAGTAACAAACCTCCGTGTATTGTATCCACATAGTCCTCGCATCATTTAAAAACAAGCAAACAAACAATGACTAACCAACCAACCAACCATCCAAACACAAACAACAACAGATACGCAAAAAACACCCCAAAAACAAACAAACGAACGAACAAACAAACAACAATAACAAACAAACAAACAAACAAAAAACTCAAGAAACAAACAAGAACAACAACAAATAAACAAACAAACAAGCAAGAAACAAACAAACACCCCCCCCCCCCAAAAAAAAAAAAACACAAAAAAACAAACAAAAAACCAGGAACAACAACAAACAAACAAACAAACAAACAACAATAACAAACAAACAAACAAAAAAACTCAAGAAACAAACAAGAACAAGACCAACGACAACAAACAAACAAACAAAGCCTTCATCCTCAAGATATGCAGCGGGCTACATTTTGGGAACTTCAAGTTAAATTTTTTAACAAATGGTATCTGTCCTGACTTACCTCTCATTTCGACAAGTCTGTTGATGGCGCAACACCCACCAGCAAACATGACCCCGAAAACCACAAGCGAAAGAGACCACATCGTGCGTATCTCTGCACACTAAAATCCGTGCTGTTGCATAAACACTATGAATTCTCCCTTCTGCTCTTGCCAGGAGAAAACTCAGTGTAAAGAGGAACGGTTAGTAGGAGCTAGTCCACTTGCTTCTAACGGTCCCGCTACAGAGGTAACTGGGGAAGGAGTACTGTTCTGTACCGAACCGAACCGAGTTTGGTTGGTTGCCGAAGCTCAGCGAGCCTGTACGCGGCGGCATGCGCAGAACTAAATGTACCCGAGCGCAAAAGGGCTAAAGTACGGTAGTCTTTTCATAAGAAACGAAGAACCTGCTGTGGCGTGTTTAATAGAGCGAGGAAAACAAGCCCCTACGTAGCGGGAGAGCAGCTAGGAGTTTTATAGGTGAAGGTGACCTAGCCCCTAGCCGAGGAAAGTTAGACCCCCGCAGGAGGTGCTACATTTGCTAGACAAGATGGCGGCTGTATGCATGGTGCGACTCGGCGCGATGTTTGATGATGGCAGGTTTTTTTGTTTTTATTTTCGATTTTGTGGTGAACGAATCAAAATGGAGGCGTCTGCAGAAAGATATGTGTTATGGAGAGTCGGTCTTCGGCTTTACGCAACTGTTATCCGTTACGGGTGGCTGCGTCGTAAGCCGGACAACACGGAGGCGTTCTGGGCGGAGTGTGTGTGAGGGGGAGGGGAGGGGGGGGAGGGGAGGGGGGGTGGTATTAGCGTGGGATCGTGGGACTCGAGAAATTGCCATTACGAAGACAATGTGCGCCATAGACATACATAGTGTTTGAAGGGTGGTGTGTGTGTGTGTGGGGGGGGGGGGGGGTAGGTTTAAATACCCAGGTTTTTATGTTGTTTCATGCTCACAGATCGTTCTGAGCTGTTTTCGTGGTGTCACATTTAGACACCTGCACAGTGACAGCATCTCAAATACTGGCACTGAGCAAACAGAAGCGTACTCTATGACCCGGCCAACACACTGTGCGGAGACAACTGTACTAATAGCCATAGAATCTGAATGTTCGAGCGCTCGCGTGCAAAGTGTAAACAATAATTATTGTGTTGCGTTAAGAAACTCCACTAATAAGTATCTCGAGCGTACAGGCGCACTCACGAGCGAAACCTTTCCAACGCATAAGCTGGCTTAGTAAACATGGAAATAGCATGTTTTAAACCTCCGTGCATTGTATCCACATAGTCCTCGCATCATTTGAAAACAAACAAACAAACAATGACTAACCAACCAACCAACCAACCAAACACAAACAAGAACAGCAACACCACCACCAACAACAACAACACCAACAAACAAACAAACAAACAAACAACAACAAATACGCAAAAAACACCCCAAAAACAAACAAGAACAACAACAATAAACAAACGAACAAACAACAAACAAACAAACACCTCAAAACAAACAGAAACAAAAACAACAAACAAACAAACGAACAAACAAACAAGAATAACAAACAAACAAAAAAACTGAAGAAACAAACAAGAACAACAACAAATAAACAAACAAACAAACAACAAACGAACAAACAAACACCCAAAAAACAAACAGGAACTGCAAACAAACAAACGAACAAACAAACAACAATAACAAACAAACAAACAAAAAACTCAAGAAACACACAAGAACAAGACCAACGACAACAACAAACAAACAAACAAAACCTTCATCCTCAAGGTATGGAGCGGGCTACATTTTGGGAACTTCAAGTAAATGTTTTAACAAATTGTACCTGTCCTGACTTACCTCTCATTTCGTCAAGTCTGTTGATGGCGAAACACTCACCAGCAAACATGACCCCGAAAACCACAAGCGAAAGAGACCACATCTTGCGTATCTCTGCACACTGAATTTCGTGCTGTTGCATAAACACTATGAATTCTCCCTTCTGCTCTTGCCAGGAGAAAACTCAGTGTGTAAAGAGTAACGGTTAGTAGGAGCTAGTCCACTTGCTTCTATCGGTCCCGCTACAGAGGTAACCGGGGACGAATACTGTACTGAATCGGGCTGGTTTGGTTTCCGAAGCTCAGCGAGCCTGTACGCATGCGCAAAACTGAATGTACCAGAGCACAACAGGGCTAAAGTACGGTAGCCTTTTCATAAGAAACGAAGAACCTGCTTTTAACCTACTTCTGCTGGTGTGTGTATTTGTGTGGGGTGTAGGTGGGGTGTGGGGGGTGACAGTTCGGAAGGGGGGCCCCGGGTGCTTATGTCGGGATCATGGCTGCGTTCAGTCGGTTCTATATCATACTGTTTCATAATGAGGCGGGCGGGGGGGGGGGGGGGGGGGGGGGGGGGGGGGGGGGGTAGTTAGTTAGTTAGGGCTTAACGCCGCGTAAGCAACAAAGACTAATTCGCGGCTAAGACACAAGGGGGAGCCGACACTTCGCACCACGTGATTGTGATGTGTCGATGCCCAGTGGATGACAGAATGCGCGTGATTCATGTGAGCGTGCGTATTTGCGTTCAGTTTGAGACCTTTTGAGCCAAGCTGTTGGAATAAAGCACCTATAAAGTTTGCCATTAAATTGAAGAAACTGAGCTGCATGTTTTATACTCATGTCCTGCTTACTGTGGCCTTAGAGAAGAAATATCTTGCTGGTGTTTTGAAGGATAAGTCTAGTAAATATCAGGACCCGTATGTAAAAGTCGAGGTTAATTTAACCCACGGCTACAGGACCCGTATGTAAAAGTAGAGGTTAATTTAACCCACGGCTACGGGACTAACCCAGACTAGGACAAAAGAAACCCCAAAACAAAATTAAAATTTAACAAAAAAACGGAAGCGAAGAAAGAAAGACAAAAATCCTTCTACAACGGCATAAGCACCTTGCTGGAATGGACCCGCTTCCTGATTTAAAACAAAAAACAGAAAATGTAACCCTAGAGCTAGTTTAGTTCGAGGTTAGACTCTAACCCGGGCTAAACTCCCTAACCCCGACTTTTACATGCGGGCCCTGGTGTTTTGAAGGATATAAGTCTAGTAAAAAATCTGGGGTCTCTTTTAGGTAATCAAAACGAAGTAGGTGTTAAGCAAATAAAAGCGACATAAAAGGGACAGAAACCACTTAACTTTGACAAAGGACGGCACAGGTCAACGTTTCGGCTTTCGCCTTCTTCAGGACATAAACAAATGGGACATAACTTCAACAAACAAACAAAAGGTAACTCTGCGGACGTACTGACATACACGGCGCGGGGGAACAAAAAGAAAGAAAAAACAACAACAAAAAAACGGTGGGCAAGAAAAGGACCAGAAAAAATAGGAAAAATATCACAACACCCATCCTGTGGTGACAAAAGACCATGGACTGTGTGTGAAAAAAAAAATTGTTGGGCAGAAAAGAACAAAAAAGAATAGTGAAAATTAGCAATCACAACACCCATCCTTTGGTGACACAGGACCACGGACTGTGTGTGAGAAAAGTTCAGAGGGTTATGTTACGGCTTTTCGTTCAAACCACCCGTTTCTATTCGAAGTAGGTGTTAAAAAGTCAGCTCTGTAGATACACCATGCTTTACATTTGAGACAATCGTTGGTAGACGACTGTGGTTAGTAACACAATGTCTGTTACCATGTGTATCATTCATGTGTATATTGTTAACTCTCGCATATATCTTCGCGTGCCTCGATCCCTTCTGAAAGGGCTGGAGGCCCAACACAATAAAATCCATTCATTCATTCATTCGTTCATCCATATAATATTACCTTGGCGTTACCAACACGGCGACAGTCACAGCGGAAGAGAGAATGCGTGAAATTCTTTGGTGATTCTGGTAACAACAACAACACTGAATAGCCTGAATAGGCGATATTTGGTGAACGCATACCGTTCACAAGTTCTTGCTGTCAGTGGTTGCCATGGTGTTTGGCTGGTTGTTTGTTGTTGTTTGCTGTTTGCATGTTTTATTATTGTTTGTTTGTTTGTTTGTTTGTGTGTTTGTTTGGTTGGTTGGTTGGTTGGTTGGTTGGTTGGTTTTGTGTTTGTTGTTGTTGTTGTTGTTGTTGTTGGTTTTTTTGGTTGCTTTTTTTGGGGGGGGGTTGCTTTTTTCGTTTTCACTTTTTGTGTTCGTGTTTGTTGTCGTTTTTGTCTCCTGCAAATTCTCCATGGTTTAGAATGACAGAATATAGAACCGGTGAACAATCTATCAACCCGCTGAACGTAGCCCTGAGCGAGTGCAACAGAGCGGAACTACATGTACTTAACAACGTTTTCGTTTCGTTTATTTATTCATTCTTCAAAACCCTCTGGGGGTATGTGAAGAAGACGAAGAGAGAGAGAGAGAGAGAGAGAAAAGAAAAGAAAAGAAAAAAAAAAAAAAACAAGTGTAGAAGCCACCGAACTGTGGAGACCTAGCTGTACTCTCTCGGTACGATTTTGAAGCGAGGCAGCCGGGTTCACAGGTGACACTAAAGGTCAACAACTTAAGGGAATATATCGGTCGTTTTCTCTCCGTTCCGCCTGGCTGCACACGAGTGGGCATAAACTTACAAAATCACACCGCTGAAGTTTGGCCTTCCTTTGACAAACTCTCCACGGCCGGTGTCACACAACAAGCTTATTTCGAAGACGGATTTACGCCGGAGTAAAATTCTCGTAAACAAATTCTTGCTCTTCTTCACCCCCCCCCCTTCCACACACACACACACACCAGACAAATTTCCACGACAGACTTAATCCCCTGTTCAAAGGGAAGACGCGCGTAGGCGAGATTTATTTTTCTTTTTTTCTTTTTCTTTTTCTTTAAAATGCAAATTACGACGATGAATGCAAACTGTAGAACACGCTGACGTGACTTCAAACTTAACGTTCACTTACGTCACAAACATTTACGTCAGCGGTTAGCTGGGGCCGTCACCAATCACTCTTGCGGCAGGGGCGTAGAACTCTAAATAGAGGAAAGGTTGTCATTTTCAAATAGAGTAAGGCTCGGTGAAGGGGTCCAAAAAGACACACACACACACACACACACACACACACACGCACGCACGCACGCACGCACACACACGCACGCACGCACGCACACACGCGCGCGCGCACACACACACGCATGGGGCGGTGGCCTAGTGGTTAAGACAAAGTCCCAATGCGAGAGGTTAAAACCGGGTCCCACTTGAGGCGAAGAATTTTCTGGAAATGTTCAGCCCACAAAAATACAATAAAATAAATAAATAAATAAATAAATGCAATTCTAAATTTCCGAATTTTATATTGCTGAGCTGCCACTTCGCTCCACGTGACCGTAGTGTGTTCATGTCCAGTGTGTGAGAGAATGCGTGTGATACACGCGAGCGTGAGTGCTGGGTTTAGCTTGCGGCGCTTTGAGCCCAATATTTGGGATAAAGCACCTATATTCATGCGATTATTATTATTAATATAAATAAATAATGTTGTTTTAATGCGACTGAGTGGAGTGCACAGTCAACCCTGTACAGTTCCACAGCTGACAGCGTCTCCAAAATTCCAGTTTAACATCCCGAGTTTTCTTCTACTGCATCCAAGTCAGTGTGACAAACGACCCAGCCAACCAAAGGTTATCGCTGCTTCAAGTTGCAGTTCTCTTACATCACACGCCCACTGTTCAAGGCTCTATAATTTTCAGATATATTTTACGTATACAGATCGGTCTGAGCTGTGTTGCTGGTGTCCCCGTATCACACGTCGGAGACGTCTGCAAAAATGCATGCACAGATAGGCTTGTGTTTTCTGTGATAGAAGCGAAAACGCAAGGGTGGGCGACAGTGTGGTAAAGGCCTATGCACACGCTGATCGGTCAGTGCCTGCAGCGAGCTCGCACTCTCGCCGAGTGGATTTTCTCTTCACACAGTACCACTGTTCCAAAACAGAAGGGTGGGTGTTTGGGGGTTTAACGTCCTTTTCCACCACATGCTGGTGATATCAAAGACGGGGCAACGATGAAAAAGCCAGCACAAATATTTGGCCCCAGCGGGGATACGAACTCACGCAGTCCAACGCTCTACCATTCGGCCACCCCCGGCTTCCCTCCAAAATAGAAGTTTCTCTGTATAAAACATAGTATTGGTAGCAATGGCGCCTTAAAATTAAGGCTGTATAGCTCATGCCAATGGAAACAAGTAACCATTCGTGCACATGAAAACTAAAACCATGTCCCCTTGTTAATACAAATTCTGGCTCACCATTGTGCAGATATTTCATGGGTTGTTTGTTCCCGTACAGACCCCTTGGCTATACGTTTGCTTGCAAAGTAAGAAAGGCTTTGTGTCGTTGAAAACGACCCTTCAAAACAAAATGTGACCCGTTCTCGCGAAAGGGACCTTAAGTCGCGCTAGGCCAAACGCCGCTACAGGCGAAAAGGGTGCCGGGGGTCAGTATGACCGCCTTGTGAGTAGCCAACTTCAACTGCTGATATCTCTGTCAATTTTAGTAGTACAGCTTTCATTCTTATATTGAATTAAGCCGTTTAAGTAGATTGCAGTGGCTTACACATCTCAAAATTGATAGTTTCCGACTTATGGGCCCTTTTGTGAGAACGGGTCACAAATGTGTATTGCTAAGCTCTGAACGAAGCTGTCTGTTTCTTGGATTCATGCCTGAGCTTTTCAGTAACCCCTCTAAACGACTCTATTCCGTGATGTTGCCAGGATTTTTTTTTTCTTCGGCGATTTAGCCGAAACAGCCATGAAAGTTTCGGCTTTTTACAGAAAGTTTCGGCTCTCTCTGCCGAAGCACTCAGTTTCACAAGTTTTTCGACTAGATTCCCTACTGTTACGTGCTCCCTCCACCTGCATGAATTAAAGATGTTTCAGTTGTAGATACATATCCTCGCAATAAAACCGACAAGTCTTTAGAGTAAATGATAACAAAATTGAACAGAAACTTTTTTCCCTGAACTTTAGAATGCTGTCTACCAAACATTCAACACAAATCCAAGAAAAAGTGGGACTGTCCTTGGAAATTAGTCCAGCAAGCACAGGAATCTCGCAGAAACGGACATAATCGAGCCGATTCACTCGTGAAAACTTCGGCTCGGCCAGCCGACATGACAGACAGATCATCGACTTTTTCAAAACAAATTCGGCTTTTAGCCGAAATCTGACCCCAAACGACATCCCTGCTATTGTTCTTGATAACAGTGGTTGATCTCACGTTGGGAAACCGATTCGAGATGTGAAGTTTTCTACCGGCCGTAAAACCCAAAAGGGGGAAAAAAAAGTATTTTTTCGTCTTCTTCTTCTTTTTTTTTTTTTTTTTTTTTTTCCTTTTTGTGGTGATAGTTTAAGGACTCCTCTGTGTGTGTGTGTGTGTGTGTGCGTGCGTGCGTGCGTGCGTGCGTGTGTGTGTGTGTGTGTGTGTGTGTGTGTGTGTGTGTGTGTGTGTGTGTGTGTGTGTGCGTGCGTGTGTGTGAGTGTGCGTGTGTGTGTGTGTGGGGGGGGGGGGGAGGGACCAGGGGAACAAATGTGAACATCTATGCAGATTCTAACACACACACACACACACACACACACACACACACACACACACACACACACACACACACACACACACAGAGTTTTGATGGAACGAACGAAGAGAGAGGCACAGACAGACAGACAGACAGACAGACACAGACAAACAAGACAGAGCCAAGAAAAGAAGGACGCGTACAACTGGAGGATGGGTGGGTGTTTGGGAGATTAACGTCCTTTTCCACCACATACGGCGCACAGCTGAAGAACTATATAATTATCCACTTATTTTTATTATCTCGTAACACTGCGGAAATAAATCTCACGACTGGTGACACTTCCGGTATTCCAAAGTATTCCAGACTTTTTCCCCCCAAAGACCTTTTGACCTCTTGTTTCATGGAAACGAAAGCCATATAAATTCCAAAGACTGCAGTGGCTGAACATGTGATGCAACGACCAACGAATACATATCCCTGAGATTCAGAAAAAAAACCCCAGCAACAACAACAACAACTACAACAACAACAATGACAACATCGTGACAACATCAGCATAAATACCTGAGGCATAGAAATAACCTGGAACGGCAGTTCTTTTGATTTAAAAAAAAAAAAAAAAAAAAAACTTTGCAAGATCGAGCCAGTCTGCATAAATTTATATTTTTTTCAAATTAAGGATGTACATTATTTTGTACTCTCTGCCATTCACAAGCCTGCTTATTCATACTAATCAATAAAAAACGCGACAAATGCTGATTCTTACAACCACGCACAATGTCCAAACCACCAGTTCAATGTTCGTGAGTCTAACACTTCTAGCAGAGTTAGTTCCCTTGGTCCCCGAAACCGTGTACCGCGGGTGCCTGAGGTGACCTTCGTCCTCAAAGTCAAGGTCAAGGTCATCGTAGTCCCAGTTGCCGCACTTGGGGAAGTGGGGAGGGGAAGGAGGGAAGTCTGCAGCCTCCCCGACCTGCATGACGAGCCCCATACCGATCTCGGCGTGGTACTCCACGTGGCAGTGCAACAGCCACACACCTGTGCAGAACAACAAACGGTAAATAAT
Source organism: Batillaria attramentaria (assembly GCA_018292915.2). Taxonomy (NCBI): domain Eukaryota; kingdom Metazoa; phylum Mollusca; class Gastropoda; family Batillariidae; genus Batillaria; species Batillaria attramentaria. The sequence goes on from JACVVK020000503.1 coordinate 284,192, forward strand.
GTAAATATGTACAATATAAAGTACATCATCATCGTCGCTGTCGTTGGCGCCCTCGTCATCGTTGCCATCGCCATCACTATCATCATCGTCGTCATCACCATCGTCGACGTCATCGTCAACATAGTCGTCGTTGTCGTCATCATCATCATCATCATCGTCGTCATCACAGTCGCAATCGTCGTCGCCGCCGTCATCAACGTCGTCATAGTCACCATCAACGTTATCGTCGTCGTCGTCATTACAGTCGTCATCATCACAGTCGTCATCGTCACCGTCGTCGTCATCATCATCATCATCATCATCATCATCATCATCATCATCATCATCATCATCGCCGTCGTCGCCGTCGTCGTCGTGTTGACGTTGAATTGAACTTGCTTTTCTCTGCATAGCCAGTGGGATAAACTCTGCACTTTCGGACACTGCGTGCACGCTCACAAGAACCATGGACATTCACTCGTCCACTGAACCAGACGTGAATCATCCTCGAAACGTTATTTCATGAACGCATTTTGGCACATAATATAATTATGTTCTGTGCTTGAATGTGGGTGCACGCAATTCAAACTTTTAGAGCAATGGGAAGCAACTAATGATGCCACGTGAGTTCGAACAGTGAGGTTATTTCCCCTAACCTGCCGCTCCTGTGCCGAAGCTGAACACGGTGAAAAAGGTCTATTTCAGTAGTGGGAGGGGAGTGGGTGGGTGTTTGAGGGTTTTACGTCCTTTTCCAGCACGTAAGGGTCATATGACTGTGTAGGTAGGACACACGGAACCAAGTAACACGTACCACTCAGCTCTCAAACCGC